>CM056549.1:34549412-35026912 GCA_029721515.1 Synanceia verrucosa
ATGAACGTGAACTAGTTCATTTTTAGGACTGTGAACTTAGTTTTTTTTTTTTTTTTTTTTAAATGAAACAAATGAACATGAACCAGCTCATTTTCATATGTGTGAACTGAACTTTGAGCTAACACTGTCTGTCTGACCCTAGTCTCGCTCACTTTGTTAATTTTCTAAGGAAACCAGCTGGTTGTTCATTATTAAGAGAAATGTCTTATTTTCTCTTATGTATTTATAATTGCTCTTTAACTAAGCAAAAGTACTCTTTATCTGAATACTCAATTAATCGCTGGAATATTCAGTACAACACTTCATTACTAAAATATTCGATAGCTGAAGACCTAGTATTAGTATTTTCCCTCTTTTAACTTTCCTTTTATTTTGTACATATGGTTTTGTTTAATTTTTTGCATGTCTTCTCACTCCCTCAGTGTACAGGCTACATTTTTCTTATGTTATCATATTTTTGCATTTTTATACTAGAGGACGGAGAGTTCCTGAATCCCAGCTCAAGGCATTAGGGGTTGCCTCTTACTTTTATTTAAATTTATTTGTTTTCCAAATATACAGTTCATGGACTCGTTGCAAATTCCAATTCACCACTGTTGTACATGTGCAATTATGCATGTGACAAATAAATCTCTTGAATCTTGAATCTGTCAGATACAGTAACTGTCAGTGACATCATCTTTAGAGCTCCAGTGAGAACAGGAAACAGACCAGAGCTAACAGGGAACATGGATGATGTCTTCCCTTTGCTGGGTGAACGACACTGAACTGAACTAAAAGTCATGGAAAACCTGCCGAATGCCTGAAAAGTAGAGATATTTTGGGGCTGGGGCAACTACTCCAATTTCAACAGGCCTAAAGAATATATTCACTTCACAGGTATATTCAATTTAATATTTTCAAAAGGTCAAACTGTTCCATTTAATCAACAGAAGAGACGTGTGGAATAAATGCTGTAAAGGCGGAGTGAGAACTGTGGCCTTACCATGCTGAGGCCCTGGACAGGGTCATACTTTGGTCCCAATACAAATACTCTTTGGCCTTTCTTGACAACCCCACTGTAGACCCGGGCAAATGCTACGAAGGTCTGCTGCTCCTCTTCCTCACCTGACTTTGAGTCTTTCAATGTCAGACTCTCCATCTGAGCTGTCAGTGAGAGGAAAGATAAACAGAAAGTGAAAGCTTTCCTGTAATCTGGATCTGGTCGTCTTTAACCTTTGTGTATCACTAACAACTATTTATACATACACACACACACACATACACACGTGTGTGTGTATATATATATATATATATATATATATATATATATATATATATATACACACACACACACACACATGCACTATATTGCCAAAAGTATTTGCTCAACCATCCAAATAATCAGAATCAGGTGTTCCAATCACTTCCATGGCCACAGGTATATAAAATCAAGCACCTAGGCATGCAGACTGCTTTTACAAACATTTGTGAAAGAATGGGTCGATCTCAGGAGTTCAGTGAATTCCAGCGTGGAACTGTGATAGGATGCCACCTGTGCAACAAATCCAGTCGTGAAATTTCCTCGCTCCTAAATATTCCACAGTCAACTGTCAGCTGTATTATAAGAACGTAGAAGTGTTTGGGAACGACAGCAACTCAGCCATGAAGTGGTAGACCATGTAAACTGACGGAGTGGGGTCAGTGGATGCTGAGGCGCATAGTGTGAAGAGGTCACCAACTTTCTGCAGAGTCAATCACTACAGACCTCCAAACTTCATGTGGCCTTCAGATTAGCTCAAGAACAGTGCACAGAGAGCTTCATGGAATGGGTTTCCATGGCCGAGCAGCTGCATCCAAGCCATACATCACCAAGTGCAATGCAACGCATCGGATGCAGTGGTGTAAAGCACGCCACCACTGGACTCTAGAGCAGTGGAGACACGTTCTCTGGAGTGACGAATCACGCCTCTCCATCTGGCAATCTGATGTCTGGGTTTGGTGGTTGCCAGGAGAACGATACTTGTCGGACTGCATTGTGCCAAGTGGAAAGTTTGGTGGAGGGGGGATTATGGTGTGGGGTTGTTTTTCAGGAGCTGGGCTTGGCCCCTTAGTGAACGGTGAAAGGAACTCTGAATGCTTCAGCATACCAAGACATTTTGGACAATTCCATGCTCCCAACTTTGTGGGAACAGTTTGGAGCTGGCCCCCTCCTCTTCCAACATGACTGTGCACCAGTGCACAAAGCAAGGTCCATAAAGACATGGATGACAGAGTCTGGTGTGGATGAACTTGACTGGCCTGCACAGAGTCCTGACCTCAACCTGATAGAACACCTTTGGGATGAATTAGAGCAGAGACTGAGAGCCAGGCCTTCTCGTCCAACATCAGTGTGTGACCTCACAAATACACTTCTGGAAGAATGGTCAAAAATTCCCATAAACACACTCCTAAACCTTGTGGACAGCCTTCCCATAAGAGTTGAAGCTGTTATACCTGCAAAGGGTGTGTGTGTACATCTATATATATATATATATATATATATAGATGTACACACATATATATATATGTGTTTACATATATATATATATGTATATATATGTATATATATACATACATATACATTACAAATATATATATACATATATACTGTGTGTGTGAGTGTATATATATATACACACACACACATATATACTGTGTATATTCACTGAGCTCCTGAGAGCGACCCATTCTTTCACAAATGTTTGTAAAAGCAGTTTGCATGCCTCAGTGCTTCATTTTATATGTGTATAAAATATATATATATATATATATATATATATATATATATATATATATATATATTTATTTATTTATTTTATATTGAAACACCTGATTCTGGTTATTTGCACACTGCACTATCACAGTTGCAGGTGGTCCAGGATACCGTCCGGTTCCTTGACCATGTGGCACACTTCCCAAACGTCTTTTCTGAACAACCTCTCTGGGATGGTCTTGGACACCACGCCCACGGGGACCTGGCCCATCCTGTCACCAGGTGGACGGTGTTCTTTCCCTCCTTAAGCTCTCCCAGGCCTTTCAGGCAGGCTGATGTCCATGACAGCTGTGGCGCTACTTCACCTGCTGTCTTTGCACCCCCTGCAGATGTGGTCGAATAGCTTCCACACGGACACAAAGTGGCACAGTTACCAGGAGCACAGGGCACCACACCAGTGCTGCCCTGATTTCCTGTTGAGGGGTGTCTTATTGGCAGCACAAGAACAGCTCAGGGAAAGAGACCATGGTCTGCACAGGACATCACCGATCACATCAACATTCTGGAATCGTGAGCAATGCATCTGGCCCTCAAGCACCTTTTACCATGCTTGAATGGGAGGCATATACTCGTACGGTCAGCCAACACCATGACCGTTTCCCACATGAACCACATGCGCCTCCACTCACAGGTGGAGCACATAATTTGGGGTCTTTCCAGGTAGAGCAGGGTCAACCTCTTTGCCTCTGAGGAAGCGACCCACTGTCCCCTTTAGTTTTTTCCACGAGGGACACCACCAGCCCTCTGGGCCAAGCACTGGCACACCCTTGGCCAGAGGGCCTCCTCTACGCCTTTCAACGCCCCCTCTGATCTGGCCAATGCTTCAGAGAGTTCTTCAGAAGGGCCACATGCTGCTGCTGCTGGTGGTCCCCTTCTGGCCAGCTTGATCATGGCTTCCCCTGTTGCAGAGAACCATGGTGTCTCCCCAGCAGGAAAGGTCTGCTGTTCCATTAAGGAGGTCAGGTTTGGCTTCTCAATCCTCACCGCTTCCGCCCGTATGTCTGGCCACTGAAGGATCAGAACCACTGCTGCACGAAGCCTGTCAGACAAACCATTCTAAATGCCAGAGCTCCGTCCACTCACCTGCAATATGATAATGGGTTGAAATTGTTTATAAAGTGATGCGGGACCCATGGGGAGGACCCAGCACTTTGCTCGGTCCCCACAGTTCCGGAGTTCCTGCAGTCTCTTCTGGATGAAGATCAGACTCCATGTACTCTGGAGGCGTATGTGGCAGCCATATCAGCTCTACATGCCAGAGTCAACAATAGCACAGTGGTGTCATCCCGCCCTCCAGAGGAAATAGGTGCCGCTGCCTCATGAGTGACACCTGGCACCTTTCCCAGATTCTACAATGCAGAGGTCACTACTCCCCATCCACTGGGCATAGTCCTTCGATATTCAGAGGCTCCTCATTAGGGTTGGCATCTGAGATTCCTCGTGACTAAACTGGGATTAGTCATTCAGTGCTTTCAGCACCACCTTCTGGCGATCAGCAGGGATGAAATAGAACGATAGCTACGAATGCTACGAATTTAACTCTGGTTCAATGAATCCCGAATGACCGCCAGAGTGCTCGGTCACTCAGAATCCTGGTGTTCACACGAGAAGATTCTACAGGAACCAAACCTATGGTGACACTGGAACTTATGGCCTTTCTCGGGTCACCCGTTGCTCCCGAGTGACATTGCTGGTATGCATACTTGAACTGTGCATGCGCAAAGGGATCATTCAGTGCTTTCAGTGCTGCCTCCTGGCGGGATTCATAGAACCGGAGTTACATTCGTAAATATCGTATTACACAGTTGAATTGTGGCACAGGTTATTGCACAGTGAAGTAAATGAGAAATATGGTATGCATTTAGAGAAGCAAAGACGTGAATGGAAATTGACACAGCAGGTGGAGAGCAAGGTTATTATCATTGATGAAAACAAAACTGCAACTATAAAACTAGAATTGAAAACGTGAAATATATAAAAAAATATAATTAAAAAATGATCACTTACTAAAACTGTATTCTGTGCTTACAAAATTAACTAAAACATATCGAAATCATAGATAAAAATACACAGTTTTCGTCTTTGTCAATTTTGGACTGATGTCGCTCGACGAGTTTCGAGCCGGCTGCACCATATGGCACCTCACGGACCGTCACTTTTCGATGCTTCTCATCATTTCTCATTTAGAGTTTTTGAGTTTGTTCATATTATTCTCAGACTGAGCTCCCTGAGACTCCTGGTTGTCAAGAAATGTGACGTCTTTTTGAATCCTGCACCTGACAAATAACCCAAAGAAATTAAAAAATAAACCAATAGTAAAACTAATAAAACTAAACAAAACTAAGCATATAGAAAAAAACATAAAAACCAATTAAAACTAACTGAATTAGAGAAAAAAAGGCGAAATGAAATAAAACTAAACTATAATGAAAAATCCCAAACCTACTATGACCTTGGTGGAGAGTCCAGCTTACCTGTGCCAGGTCCCGCAGACTGGCCTTCCTGTGGCGTCGTCCCTGATTGGGTGAGGTCTTTGTGGCTCTCTGCTGCTGTCTGATCAGCTGACATCCTGTCAGCATGTCTCTGTCGAGCCAGCTCTCTGCGCTGGGCAATCTCCTCCTGGGTCAGCGGCCTATAAGCACACACAGTTGGAAAATGTGAAATGAAGGCCATGAATGCTGTGTGTCACTTGAAGTGCTGGTGAGACTATGAAATACACTCCACTCAGTCCAGCTTCAAGTCTTGTCCAATGGAGAACACTGCAGATTTTATACATTATATATATATATCTATATATATATATATATATATATATATATATATATATAATCTTATCCTACCACCCAGTCTGAGACGTTTATCACCACTGCCCTAAATTAATAGTATGGCTTATTTTTATATTTAACAATTTTTATTGCTTTTCAACGAAATATCACATTACAAATACAGTTAAAATTTCAACAGTCATAGCACCCACCCAGAAATCCCTCCCTCATACCCACCCATACCCATGAACTTAACAGTTATGTTAAATGAGCACACATTCTTACACGTGTAAGTATGAAAACGTTAACAACAAAAGAAGAGAGGACAAAAAAAGTATTGATTATTTTTATCATTTTTTTTTTTTATAATTCTGTAATTTTAAAAAGTACTATTATAAAAAAAGCTGAAAAAATATTATTTGTAATAATTTTTGATAAAGATTGCAGATGCAATTATTTCCTGTCATTCCTGATCAGAAAAATGTGTTTTAGTGGTTGTTTGTTCTTCTGGATTCATTTCTGACCTCTCAGTGAATTCCAGTGTTCTGGATCAAATTTGGGTCTAAAAAGGTGAATTCCTCACTCTTGTTCAAAATGGTCAAGAGCAGTGAGAAAGAAAGAGTCCAGTTAAAGCTCTGTGTATATCATCTATACCGGTTAAAATCCAGGCTTTTTAGTATCATAAGGCTGCCTTACATTAAACCACAGGGTAGAGCTGCTCTGTAACATTAGCAACACTACTAAAATTACTGTATCTAACATCCAGAAGTCAATGAGTGGATGTCATGCTCCACTCAGTCCAACAAGGCCTTTATTTATTAAGAGTGAACATGTCACTTGTGCAACCAACTTTGACACTCTTAGCTGAGATTGGATAAATGGTTCTCAAGCTATGCCAAGGAGAACATCCCCAGTATAACTCCCAGAACCTGTGTTCAACTCCCTTTGTGATAAAGGACTCTCTTCCTTCCATGTGTGCCTGCCTGTCTGACCAGAGACCAGGTCCACTCATGGACTCTGCTCAGTGAACATTCTTCGAGTGCTATATGACCTGGGCGTTTTTATGTATGTGCTGCAGTCTGTGTGTGCATGTGCAGTGTGGTTAGTGCATGTGAGCGTGTGAACACTTCAAAAAGACCACAGTGACTATTGCAACACAGCTGCTCACAATAGGCCAGAGTGACGGCATCCAACGCACAGTTCAGCTTCATGATGACAAACCACTTAAAACAGCCCATAATTTGCCCCTGACAACAGCAGCAGCCCTGCTGACTCACTGACACTGATTGCGCCTCTCTTTTGCATAAATTTGATATAAATGGGCCACAGCCTGAATTCAGGATTCCAAAAAGAAAAACCACAAAAAGCCCACTGCATGATGGCTTTGCCTTACAGCTTCAAACAGCATGAGTCCGCTCACTCAGTGAAGCTCCCTCTCATGATACTTTCTCTAAAACCAGAAAGACAAACAAACCAAAAGCACACGATGTGAAAGTGAGGGTTATCAACGTATTTGAGATCAACATCTAAATGAACACATGGCTATGTGGTACAGTCATGCTTCCCATAAGTCACTGCTTTTTTTCCTCCAGGGGTCAAATCAGTCGCTCATTGGTAATAATGGGAATGCCAGAGCTTGGTTTCTGGCCTTGCATGCTGTGGTTATGAAGTAATGGCTTCCAAACACTGAAGCCGGACGATCGCAACCACAAGCAGACCTTTTCACATCATGAATTGGGAGGAAAAAAGTGTGCTGGAAAATTAAACAATTTATTGATATTAAAACTATCTGCAAGACACAATTCATTCCTTTGACCACAGATGGATTTTGATTGTTTTCCATTCTGGCTTGAGTGTATGAAAACATTAACTGAGATGACATCCTTTCTGACATTCACATGCATGCCACATGCTGAAAACTTTGAGTCAGCTCATTAGCTGTCATGACAGAGAAAGAAAAAGTTCTCACTGAAAATATGTTAGCACTGGACTGTCCTTGGTATTATAATCAGTAACAACATATCACACTTATAACTCATGGTAAAATATCACGTCTCAGTAGTCAAATTCATATTTGTAGATAAGGCAGTTTTAAATTTTTTTTTGTAATTACATTGTAATATTTACATATTTATTTTTGTATGCATTTCATATTTTTATGCTTATTTTATTCTTGAACACTGAAAAGAGAGAAGCTCTACAATTTCATTGTGCAATTATATCATGACAATAAAGGGCACTCTATTCTGTTCTATTCTAGTTTAGTCTAGTCTCTGGAAGGTATTGCACCAAGAGTTCCACCAGGTCACTCATTAGGCACTGAAGCTGACTGTGGGGCCATGGTGACATTAAGTAAGCATATGAACCTCTGAAAGAGCTGTGGCCATGGATGGTAACAGAAGTGTGTGTGTAATGTAGGTATAGGGCAAAAGAACAGCAGCTTTTGCAGGATAAGTAGACAAGACTGAGCAGGTTGTCTCCCTCATGGATTACTCTTACCCCTCTTCCACCAAAAGGAACCTGGTGATAGTTCGGTGCTGGTGATTAATTGGTTGAACTTGCGTTCCTCCTTAGCACTGGTCTGTTTTCCACTGACAAGGAGGCCAGTCAGAGCCACGTCATTACGTCACTGCAAAACGTCAAGACGTCACAGTATTTTTGCTTTCACCCAGCAAAGCTTGTGTGGTGCGAAACCAAAACAAGTCTCATTGCTGGTGCTGTTCCCATGGCTGTTCCTGGATGTACAAGAAATCCAGAGGCGAAAAAAACAAACTGTTACACCTGGTTCACACTACACGACTGTTGGAGTCGTCGACTCGCTGTGGTGTTCACACTACGTGACTCTCTCCTCCCTGGTCAGAGTCTACAGGACTGGTTGGTGACAGGAGTGTTCACACTACATGACTCTGTGTTCAGCAGGCTGCACTGCTGTCCAGTCATTAATAAATGAGCCGCTCGTTGTTTTCTACTGTTTACAGTGATCACTGAAACGGCTCTGAGGCTGACAGGAGCTTTTCTTTTTCCACAAAGTTTATTGAAGGATAAAGAAATTTCCCTGGCATTTTTTCTGTATTTCACTGTAAATATGAGTGACACTATTCATGAATATATGGACATATGGTCTTCCAAACTATCTTTGAAGATGGATTTCAGCTGTTTCAGTGATCACTGTAAACAGTGATCATTTGCTCTAGAAAACAACGAGCAGCTCATTTATTAACCAGGAATTAGTGAGAGGAGGCTGACTGGACCTCAGTCAACAGCGAGCTTTTCATTTTAAACATGGACACGGAGCAGAACGCAGCCCTTCAGGGTGTTTATGAGCTACCATGTAGTGAAAGAACAAAAAGAGAAAAGCTGTTTCTGTTGTTGCTGCTGCTCCTTTCAACCATGTCTGCTCTCACTGGCTGCAGCTTTTTTTTACTTCAGCTTGACTCGCCTGGATATTTATCAGGCTAGATGTTCAGTTTTCTTCGAGGACAAACAGTCAAGACATCGGTGAGTTTATGACTGGCGATTTTGAGGTGTTCACACTTAACAACAAAGGCTCGCTAAGCTGACGACTGCCTCACCCCGATCTGGGGGAGGGGTGTGAAAAAAACGTCGCCGACGTGCTGACTGGCCGAAAATCGTGTAGTGTGAACCAGGCATTACTGGTTACCCATCTTTGTAGTAATCACTTCAAGCAGCGACTCCGTTTGAGAACAGATTGTATCGTGGCTGCCAGAGAAGCAGGAGTCTCCTATTGCCTGATCACAGTAATGGTGGAACACTTTTGATCTGGATTTCAGTGAGCAACAGTTTGTGTAAAACTTCTGTGTGTCCAGGGAGTCCTTTCAATTCATTTGCGATTGAAACAGGAAGTTTTTACTCCAGTCTTGTTGGTTGCAATAACCCTGCCCCAAGCCTCCGACGTAATAGGTGCTTAGCTCTGGACTAGCAAAGACTTGGTGCTTGTCTGGCCCCAGTTTTAAGCACCAGGGGCCGGTGCTTAGGCTGTGGAAACACAAAGAACTGGTGCTAAGTCAGGCTCTGACCCTGAACCTTCTAATATACTCTTCCTTCTTATATACTCTTTTTATAATCTCAATGTTGCACTGTTCCTTTATCACCATGAACACACACTGTAGTCTATTCTGACTCAACACCACATATACTTCCTGCTTCGGGTTAGAGACTCGTGACAATATTTCAAATCTACACCGGGTATCAAATTCACTGGAATCATCATCATTAATTAAAGTATGTCTGGGGGATATGCGGTAAACCACCATACCGCATTGATTGGGTGCTTTATCACCGCAGTAAAAAAAATCCATACCGTCACAGCCCTATGGTAGAGTATTATTAGTATTCAGCTGAAATGGTTGTCACAGGAGGTCACTACACTGCAGTGGAGCAGTTTACAGCTTCGGCACATTTTAGCAAATGCAAATCACCCTATAGTGCACAATGAGGCAGACCAGAGATAACAAGCTCTCACTGGCCTGTGAGCAGCTCAAACACATGATCCACTGGCCAGCCAGACCATTAAACCAATACTAGGACCGACATTTTAATGGCATCGATCCCACTCTCCTTTAAGCATCTGCTTCCAATGAGAAATGGCAGCGGTCGAGTTTGCTGCAACGTCATTCTGGCCTTTTAAGAGTGAGGGTGGTTTTGTTAATCATCTCACTGGAGGAAGTAGAGGACCTGCTATCCTGACTTCAGAAAGGTTTAGAGACAGAATCTGTGATGAAGTGTCAAACACTGAAGAAGGGAGCAATGCGATGTTTGAGTGCATGCAGATGCTAAAGCGAGACAGGCAAGCCAGGCCAACTCCATCTATCACTGACTGTGGAGGGATTAAGGCAGGACTAAACACTGCATCTCCCTCAGAGGAAAAGACCCAGAGAACCTCCCACAGCAATACAGAGAAACATGCCTAGACATGTCAGAACTGGCTAGATTTTTGTCTTTTTGCACAGTACAACGGAGGCAAATTTATATATTTATAAATTTATATAAAATAACAACAACAAAAAGGGTCCCCATAGCTTTGAATAATCCACAGACCACAATGTACCATTTCCAACCTACTGTGGCTATGTGTGAGCTGTGCATAGTCATAGACTGCTGTACTCTGGTCCTTAACAGAGTGGTCATTGCACTCCTGTACTATACTCTGCACAGTGGAATTGTCATTAAAAAAAATCTCACAATGATATTATTTGGCCATGGTGTCATGGCGTAATCCATCTCCACAACCAGCATCGGAATCCAACAGGTGGAAATAGTGAAGCAGCACAAATATACTAAGAGGCATTAAAAATGCAACAAATTAAAATAAAATTGGATACAACTACGTTGTATACAAAAGAATGTTTTGTTTACCACCACTCGTGGCTACTGAAACTGTGGAGCCACATTTTTCAGCTCAAACAATAAATTAACGTGGCAGACGGTACCCATCCCTGTTTTTGCATGTGTGATTCGTTAGGACATTGTTTGAAAGCTTTCAATGAGTTCTTTTGGTGATTTGAGCTCAACTGGTCAAGACTTTAAAAACCCGGAGGAAAAATGCAAGCGGTCACCATGCCACGCTTAGCAGCAAACATGAGGGAGCAGACCAGGCCAGAAAATGACACAGAAGTACACTAAGAGGCATTAAAAACGCAACATTGTATTTTTTCGATATTAATTTGAAGTTTCATAATTTATTGGGCGACTTCACTTGGTATGATACTGAACATGAATGAACAAAAGCAACAATAGAAAAATGAATCGACATGGATTACAAATGTCAGTATCTTGTGTGATCGTCGTGGCGTAGACATGATGAGCGCGTTGATTTCGGTCACCGGAATCGCTTCCCACTCTTCCAAGAGTGCAGTACGGAGATCAGCAACCGTCACCGGCAGTGGAATACGACGCCGTACACGGCGATCCAGATTGTCCCAAAGGTGTTCAATCGGATTCATATCCGGGGAACAAGGCGGCCAGTCCATAACCTGCACATTATGTCTGTGCATAACGTGCCTACAGGCGTTAGAGAGTGCATCTGTGGACGCCAAAATGCCTGGCTACCCTCGCGTCGGTCATTCTGGATCTCAGCATACCAATGGCCTGCTCCCTCATGTTTGCTGCTAAGCGTGGCATGGTGACCGTCTGTGACAGCTTGCATTTTTCCTCCGGGTTTTTAAAGCCTTGACCAGTTGAGCTCAAATCACCAAAAGAACTCATTGAAAGCTTTCAAACAATGTCCTAACGAATCACACATACAAAAACAGGGATTGGTACCGTCTGCCACGTTAATTTATTGTTTGAGCTGAAAAATGTGGCTCCATAGTTTCAATAGCCATGAGTGGTAGTAAACAAAACATTCTTTTGTATACAAAGTAGTTGTATCCAATTTTATTTGACACTGACTTTGTTGCGTTTTTAATGCCTCTTAGTGTGTACATATACATACACACACACACACACACACACAGTGCAAATGGTGCAAAATGCAATATAGTGGAAAACCAATAACATGATTGTACAAAAATATTAAGTAGTAAATAAGTATTTCAATTTATTTATATCTGTTTGTTTGAAAAAAATAGGAAAGAAATGTTTTAGTCAAGTCTGACGTTGCCTTGAATAAAAGAATGATCCTGATCTTTTCCACACAATGAGGCACGGTTTGTAATTCAGCGCTGCTTTTCTGTATCGGTATCGGATCGGTATCGACATATACTAAACCTCACATGTGGGCATCGGTATCGCAAGTGAAAAAAGTGGATCGTGCACCACTAGTGGCAATCTTGCATGTTACACTACGTGGACGACTGCTTGTTGTTTTGTTTATTTGTTTTAACTACTGGCTGCATTAAAAATTGCCCCCGTGGGGATAATAAAGACATTTGATTGATTGAGTGTCATTTTTCTTGATGTCTCACCAGTGCGTTTCCTGTATGTTTTAAGTGATGATTCATTCTCGATCTGAACCTATCTGTGCAGGTTCCATTTGTTGGGAATGCCTTGGATAAAGGAAAAGCAGACTAAATTGACCTTGAATACAACAGAACTTAATGTTAACTCACTGAGTGCCAGACCTTTCATGAAATGGAAAGTCCCTTGTTCCAGCATTTTTGGCCGTTTTAAATCATATTTCTAGACCCACAGAATATTTTGTACTATGACTTTGAAAACACCGAATTGCTCTAACACTTCCTGTTTCAATCTCTGTGGCTTATACTGTCACTTTATGTTCCAACTACAGGTATGTATCCCAGCATTCCCCCCAAAATTATTCACAGGGTGCATGAGAGCGTCCCCTTGTGCTAACTGCTGAAAAAACACAGACTTGTGTATGTCATTGGCACTCAGGCATTGGCGTTGGAAAAAATTATTAGACCAACCTTGCTTTCTTCAATTTCTTTTTCATTTTACCGCCTGGTCCAACTACAGGTACAGTGTATTACCTGAAGAACACAGTGAACATGACAAAAAATACAGCTGATAGCATAAGTGTTATGTCCTATGTCTTATGGTTAATCTTAATCATATTCCATGGTATATAAGAGCAGCCTGACTCTCACCAGCTGAATGTAGTTTTGCTTAGCTCCACACATTCATCTGGGATAGCCCTATTGGAGCTGTATTTCAGAAGGTGGGACCTTATCAAAACTCCTTGCATGTAATTGGATAAATTACTTGTCTTCAATGAGGTGTATTTCAACCACTCACACCAGTGGCGAGAGCGATGCAGGGAAAACCAAAACAAAACAGCAGACATCTTGGATACAGCAGCACAGCAAACAGCTCAGCAATGTCAGAAAATGATCAATGTCGTCTGTGGAGCTAGGCGGAACGACATTCAGCTGGAGAGAGTCAGGTTACAGTTTTTCAGCTTCTCGGATCTGATCCTCTACTAGAGCAATCAGTGAGAAGATAATAACGACAGGGTCCTGCACTCGTCCCATTTCCTTAACCACCAATGGAGCTATTTAATGAATCAAGCTCTTGCCAATCCCAGTCGGCAGAAGAGTGAAAACATCCTTGCCACCAATAAACACCTTAAAAACCGTTCTCTGTACATCTTTTAAAGAATCAATTTGAATGCAATGGATTCGACAGCACAGTTGAAATAGCAGAATCAATGTTGATGCATGATTCCTCGCTGCGAGCTGACATTGTTGTCTGAATCAAACAGTTGCTTCTCCACTACGTCACATCTATGAAAATCCCGCCCACCGATCCTGATCGGCTCAGTCATTTTTTGCTCTCTTGAAGTCCTTCCCATCGGGAGTGAGTCCAGATGAATGTGTGAACTCAGTGAAATGGCATGTGGAGCTAAGCGGAGCTACATTCAGCAGGAAACCACTCTAACCCTTTACATGAGCAGTGCTGCTTCTGACATGAAATGGCCTCTTATATTAACCTGACTGACACCATGTGGAGCTAGGCGGAACAACATTCAGCTGGCCATTTCGTGTCAGCAACACTGCTCTTGTAAAGGGTTAGAGTGGTTTCCTGCTGACATTCAAGTCGTAACACAACTCAGAAGTTGTCAGCTCTCACATAATGCCTAAAACAAAAGAACTATGTGACGCCACAACAGCAGCCATCTTTGCTGCTGGAAATTGGCATGAAGCCACTATCACAGTGCACGAAAAATTTGCATCAACGCGGGTCAACGTGGATTTTTCGTGCGCTGTGAAAGGGTCGACGCAGCATTTTGATGCGGGTCAAAGACCCACCAATCGACCCGGAAGTTTATAGGCTCGGATCGGCTCGGTGTGAAAGTCGAGCCGTGTCGACCCGCGTAGACTTGCTATTTCCCTGATGACGTTGATGTAGCTGCCTGTCGTGCTCTGCTTTAGTCACAGTGACAGCCTGTCAGCTGCAATGCTGCTCACTCATAAGATCAGTCTTCCTGTTGATCTCCACAGACCAATCTCTCAAGGACAGAGATTTTATTCAATCAAACAAATCAAATGTGTAGCGACATCATCTTTAATAGGAGTGCGTATGTGATTTCGTCCTACGTCATTCTGAAGAAATCCCAGAGATCGGGGAATCCCGGTGTGAACCATGTGACCGTGTTTATATACAGCTTGTATAGTGATCTGACACCTGTTTTATTGATCATGGCAGTATGCATTAGTACTAGTATTAGTATTGGTATTAGTATTAGCATTGCGCTGGGTTTGTACACTTGCAAAAGGGACAAAATTGCATCGCACAGAATAACAATGTTAACCTGTGACTCGCTCATGTCCGGGCTGTCCATTGTTTACCTCGCAGTGTAATGATGACGTTGTCAACGTGATGTCGTTTGGGAGGGAGGAACAAAAACAAGCATGCAGCTCTCACAGCTGGAGGTCAGAGCCGTGGCAGCTGGCACTGTGAAAGAGCCCAGCGCCGATCCGAGTCGTGTCGACGTGGGTTAGAAAATCCTGCGTCAACCCGCTAATTTCAGTGTGAAAGCGGTATGAGAGGCAAGTAGCCAAAAAAATTCAAGATATCCAAGACAGCCGTTCATTACACAAAGAAAAAACAAACCCAACATGGTACTACCACACTGCTAGCTGGTCGAGCAACAGAAACGCTATGGAAAATCATCAAACAGAAAGTGGAAAACCACAACCCCAAAAACACAGTGAATAGGTTTGAATTAGTGCAACAAGAATGGGCTGCTGTGACAGCAGAACAATGTCAAGAGCTGGTGGAGAGCATGTCAAGACACATGGCTGCAGTCATCAAAAACAATGGTTATATTATCAAGTACTGTCCCTCCTGTGTTGATTATGTGACTAAAACAGAATAGAAAACACGGGATGCCTAAAAGCTGTTTTTGCCAGTACAGTGCCACAGCTATTGATGTAAGAACTTATGTGATTTTGGTTATTTTCAAGTAAACCATGGAAATGGTTAGCTATCAGCTCTGAATTTAAAACCTTATGAGCTATTTTTGTTATCATTATCTTGTCCAAACAAATGCACCTTTAGTGGTACCAGGCCTTAAACTGAAGAAGAAACTGAAACTGATTTTTTTTTTCCATGACTGTGTATATAAGTTGTCAATGGATTTGTAAAGGACAGAGGGTGTCATATCGTGTACAGATTGTAAAGCCCTCTGAAGCAAATTCGTAATTTGTGATATTGGGCTATACAAATAAAACTGACTTGAGTTAACTTGAGTTAATGGAACAACGTCGTTCTGTGTGACTAGCAGCTGATTAGAAGTGTTTTTCACACTCTAGGAGACTATCATGACAAGAGGTACACACTGAGTCTGTCTGCTAGTCTCCATTCATGCTGGTCATCTGACACGATGAGGGGTAAGAAAAAGGGTATTTCAGCTTGTTCCCGAGAGGTTAGTTGGAACTTCAAGTCAATCAAGAGCCACCTCCTCTCCCTCCTTTATATCCAACAGAGAACAGACATACAGTATGAGGAGAAGAACAACACGCACATATGCACATATACACACACACACACACATACCTCTGTCTGTTCCGAGGCAAGGACTTGGTGTCCACAGCAAACATCTTGGACACAAAGATGATGAGTGGATCATCCTCTCCGCTGGAACACTGGAGGAAAGCTGGAAGGCAAACATGCAGAGATAAAACACATCTGATAACAGCACACAGGAGCCAGAAAAAGCTAAAGACTTTGCTGTAAACCAAAGCCAACACTTCTAGCTGCTTCCAGTAAGCAAAAAAAAACCAATGAAATAAGTGATCACTCACAACTCACACTGACGTCAGTGGACAGAAGAAAGTTATTCAGATTTAGCTTTCATAAGAACAACCTGTGTGTCTGCTGACTAATGATCGTACATCACTGTGGAATATAGTTATTTTGAGAATATGTTTCTTCATATGGATTATCTGTCTTATCAGAGATGCAGAGATGGACAACGGCAGGGAGTCAAATATGTAGTCAAGTTTTAGTCATATACATACTTGAACAGTCGATGACTGCTACACATTTCTGCTTTGATAATAATGATAAAACCTCTCGGTTCTATTTGTCTCCTGCATCTGATGCATTCATCTACTGCACAAGCTAGATTATCTCATAATTATTTTTTCATGAGCAAGACTACCTTAATTTTGTATTACATTATTTTGTATTTTCACCATTTGATCATTGTTCCAGGCATTGGTATTGTTTACTATTCTTGTGAGAATAATTTCACAGAGCCTGCACTGCCCATTGGAATTGGTCTGCCACACTCAAAGTTCCTGAGCCACATACTGGTGTGGCATCTGTTGCCTCCTCCACCTCCCCAGTGATGACGTCGCCACACTCTCCATCATTCCAGCAGCAGGAGGAAGACTGCCAGAAAGGATAAGAGTGTGTTGCAGCATGACACCAGGGTGACTATTACCCCTTTTACACCGGGGTGGTTCCAGGTCTGATTCAGGGTCAGAGCCTGACTTAGCACCAGTTCTTTGTGTTTCCACAGCCTAAGCACCGGCCCCTGGTGCTTAAAACTTAAGTCTTTGCTGGTCCAGAGCTAAGCATCGATTACGTCAGGGGCATAGGGCAAGGTTATTGAGACCAACAAAACTGGAATAAATACTTCCTGGTTCAATCGCATATCAAATGTATTGAAAGGACTCCGGGGACACAGAGAAGTTTTGCACAAATGGTTGCTCACTGAAATCTGAAATAAAAGTGTCCCACCAGTACTGTGATCGTTGATGTACCCCGGCAAAGTGACCTCCATCTCGCTCGCAGCTACGATACAATCTGTTCTCAAATGGAGCCGCCGCTCGAAGCCATTACGACGGTCGGCAGTAAGAGTTATATGGCTTTATATTTGTGCCACATTGCTGGGTGAACAAAGACAGATTTGAGTACATAA
This sequence comes from Synanceia verrucosa, assembly GCA_029721515.1. Lineage (NCBI taxonomy): Eukaryota > Metazoa > Chordata > Actinopteri > Perciformes > Synanceiidae > Synanceia > Synanceia verrucosa. The sequence goes on from CM056549.1 coordinate 34,566,823, forward strand.
GGTAAATATATTGTGCTTCGTAAATTTACTTTTGCACGTGCCATAATCACCGCTGAGTCTCAGTGTTTCTTCTGCCCGTGCATTTGCTCATTCAAAATCTGTTCAAAGTCTGTTCACTCTGGAATGTGGCACAAATATAACATCATACAGTTAGTTTTGTCGGCTCTAGATTTTTTGCAAAGCCTTGTTTTGATTTCACACTGCACAAGCTTTTCCGGGTGAAAATGAAAATGCAGTGACATACTGACATTTTGCAGTAATATAATGACATGGTTCTTGACTGGACTCCTTGCCAGTGGAAAAACAACCAGTGCTCAGGAGGAACGCAAGTTGTACCAACTAAGAACCAGCACTAACACCAGCACTGAACTAGCACCAGGTTCCTTTTGGTAGAAAAGGGGTATATGACCTTTGTGTAGCAGTCCACCTTAGAATTGCTTTGTCATTCAGCCTGTTTGTGTGATAAACTGTTGTGTCCAATTTTTCTTGTTTGTGGTTAATTCCTTTGTGCACTGGTTTGAGCAGGGTTTAGTTTAGATCTTTGTGAATTTCAGTTAGGCTTGAAAATTGTTGGAGGCACTGCTGTATTTTGTGTTTGAGCCAGAGTATGGATGGCCTTTTATTTTGAGAAAACCATTTCAGTTAGTTGTCCAGCAAGAGCTGTGATTTTAAGTGTTATTGTAGCCATTTTGTTGTTTTGCTTGTTTTCCTAGGTTTTTGGCACCACCAGTAGCCCTTCCCCTTTATTTGTCAAATTGCCAATAGGCAATTTTTACGATCCTCTCACTTCCCATTTTTTGGGATCACATGGTGATATGAAGTTGCGCTTGGCTCACCTCCAAATAGAGGCTCAGGAAACACAGATCCTACAAGCACAGTTGGATTACCAGTTAGCGGTGAGACGAATGGCTTTGATGGCTGACAAAGCCATCAGCCATCAAAGCCATCAGCTGGAGCTACATGCATAGAGGGAGGCTTGCAAGGCTAAGGTTCCCGCTGTCTCCATAACTGTACCTGCCTCTTCTACCTCACAATGTATTTGATATTGGTAAACGCTAGGGATGCAAAGGGATTGCAAATATTGCGGTATCACCGTTTTAAAATTCTCGCGATAATGCCATGGCTTGTGACGGTAACAAACGAGAACTCAGAGTACTCCTGCCAGTGTAGGTTTTTCCTGGCGCTATTAGGTGGGCCTGTCTGAGAAGCAAATAACAGATCCCATGATCCCTTGTGCAGTGCAGGAAAAGATGGCAGACGACGTAAACGAAGAGGGCGACCAGAGAGGAAAAATTAAACTCGCAGAACCTCCTGCAAAGTTTAAATCCGAAGTATGGTCGCATTTTTGGGATAAACAAAAACGACCGAGGAGAAACAACAACGAACATGCAAAAAAGTGTTTGCAGACACTGCCAGACCGCAATCGTATACAAGTCGGGGAATACAAGCAACATGAGAAGCCACTTGATGAACCATCGCCCAGAAAAGATGCTTGATGTGAAGGCAAGAAGCAAGAAAGGCTTCAATTCGTGAGGCATTCCAACCAGCTTTTCTTCATGACAGCACCCGAGCTCAGCTACACTCAAGGCGTATCGGGGAACTCATTGTCAAAGGTTTGCAGCCGTTTTCTGTGGTGGACAATGAGGGATTTAAAAGTTCGGTGAACACGCTTGAGCCAATGTACAAAATTCCATCACGGACATTCTTCAGTTAAATGTGAACACCAGCACTTTACCAAGACACAAAGGCTAAAGTGAAGGAGAGCATCGAGCAGCCAGACAGTGTCTCACTCACGACAGACAGCTGGACATCACGAGCTACTCAGAGCTACGTAACCATAACGACACACATTGTGACTGATGAGTGGGAGATGAGAAGTTTTGTGCTTCAGACACTTCAGGCTTTGATAGAGCCACATACTGGACATGACATTGCAGGCATGTTAACATTTGCAATTTCAGAGTGGGGGATCAACACGACAGATGGCATTGCTATTGTCACAGACAATGCAAGAAACATGGTTGTAGCTGTGAGAGAAGCTGGGCTGACACCACATGTTAACTGCTTCGCCCACACTTTAAACCCGGCGTCTCAGGCAGGTTTAAAAGTGAACCGTGTCAGCCGCCCGCTTGGTAGAGTAAGACACGTAGCTGCGTTTTTTCACCGCAGCTCAACTGCCACTGCGGTGCTGACTGCAAAACAGCAAATGTTAAATTTGCCCGTGCACAAAATGATAATGGACGTTGCTACACGATGGAATAGCTCGCTCGATATGCTCGAGCGCTACCTGGAGCAACAACAGGCAGTTACTGCAGCCCTGCTGAGTGACGAAGTAAAACGCAATGCATATGAGATAGACTCTCTAGACAGGGCCAACATTACAGACGCTGAGGACATCATTCAACTTCTCATACCATTGAAAAAAGCAACAAATGTGCTTTGTGAGGAAAGTCGGCCAACAGTGTCCCTCATCGCGCCCCTCAAGCACACGGTACAAGAGAGCATGGTACCAGGTGAAGATTCCAGCCTCATCGCCCAAATGAAGACAGCCATACTGAATGACCTGACAGTCCCATACCAAGTAGAGTAAGGGGAGTTTCTGCAAGAGAGAAGTGCATTGGACCCCCGGTTCAGGAGCCTTCCCCACATGAATGCCCACGAGAGAGAGGATGTTTTCAACAGGCTGAAACTGAGAGCAATACAGATGCAGAACCAGGTATGAATTTTATTGTGTGTCAAAGTGGAAATTTAATATACTGTATGCTCGTTCTGCAATTAAAGTAACATGTTTGTATGAGAATAACTTTGATCTGTGTTGTCGGTAAAGGGAGACAAGTTTGGTGAATTTGTTCATGCTCCTTGCTTCCACAGAACCCCAGTAAGAAGGAAAGAGAAACCTTGCAGCCCTGAACAAGCTTCTGGACAGCCAGGAACTGATGTCCCACAAAGACTGAATGCAGCTCCAACTGATGTGGGTGTGTCCCCTCCAACCAAAAAGACTGCTCTTGAAGATCTCTTGGAGGATTCTTTTTGTCAGATAGACAGCAGCACACAATGTAAACACTGGGACAGAAGCAGAGGTGGACTCATATTGCAAAGAGGCCTCTTTCCCTCTGTCTCTGCTAGTCCTCTCAAGTGGTGGAGAGAGAATGCACAGCGGTACCCTCTCCTGTCAATCTTGGCTAAGTCCTATCTCTCAGTGCCAGCAACCTCTGTTCCAAGTGAGAGGGTCTTCTCTTGTGCAGGAGATATTGTCAATGCTCAGAGACATTGTCAGTTTCAAGACACGAAACTGAACATTATTGATTTCCTCATGTAAAGACACTGAAGAGAGTTTATTTTACTTGTTACTTGAAAAACTTGAATGTTCATGTGAAGCACTGTTCTTTGCACTTTGAAATACCTGTTGGTGGCAATAAAGAGTGAGTTAGACTATGAGTATGACTTTGTGTACACACAGATGTGATGAGAACACTTGAGCATTATGTTGGTGTTCAATTATAGTAAGTATAGTTATCCTTAACATTCCTGGCACTTAATTTTCAACATTTTGAAGTTTTTTTTGGGAGGGGGACAATACCGTAATAATACCATACCGTAGCCTTAATACCGTGACAATATCGTACCATGAGATTTGATATCGTTGCATCCCTAGTAAACACATAGGGAGACTGAAGCGGATGCATATTTTAGTGCATTTGAATGCATTGCCACAGCTCTTCACTGGTCACAGGAAATATGGGCACTGTTGCTTCAGCAATATCCATGTCAAAGCACAAGAAGCAGTCTCCAGACACCCTCTGGGAGCTTGTTGTAACGAAACAGTGAATGTTGCAATTCTCCGTGCCTATGAATTGGTTCCTGAAACATATAGACAAAAAAACAGAGGTCACAAAAAGACAGAAAGTGTCTTGTGCCAACGTTTTTGCCCATTTTGAGTCATATTTCAAGACCCACAGAATATGTCTTTGAAAACACTGAATAGCTCAAATGAAAGAAGAGACTCTCTACTTCATCATGGAAAAAAATGATTGTTTTTACCTTGTTCCATTCTTGTTTTATTAGAGATAGAGGCCAGTTTCAGTAAAATCACCACTTTTTGTCCAGAAGTTTTGATCTCCGTGGTGTATACCATCTCTTTATGCTCCAACTATATCTCCCAGAAGCCCCAAAATTACTCACATACTGCAGGAGACCACCATCTGTGACCCTCTGCAGAAAAACCATTTGTTATTATTATTACTTCACTCAAGGGTTGGATTTTAAATGACGTCAAAATACGTCAATGGCACTCAAAGAGCTAAAAAGTGTCTTCCTGAATGCACGGTGGTGCCTCTAAATGAGCAAAAGGTTAAACCTCTCTCTGTTGCCACAGTGTTAACTCATGAGTATGGCGTTACTGCCCTTTACGCCAGCTGGCAGGAAGGACAGCAACAAAGGATTTCCACTCTTGTCTGTTCTGGGCCAGCGTCTTTATGAAGGTGTGATGCAGGGTCTTCATCTCTCCTTCCACTGTCCTGCGCCAGTTGACCCATAATAAAATCATAAAAGAACCAAACTTCATGAATGTTTTTTGTGACAAAGAAGTATCTGTTCCAATCATTCTAGCAAAGAAAAATCTGAGTTGTAGAAATAACTGGAAACTCAAGAGAGCCATGACGTTATGTTCTTTACAAGTGTATGTAAACTTTTGACCATGACTGTATACAGTTCCCTTTTCCACTCTATGCACTGCTCCATGATGTTGTGTAGAGTAAAAATATGGTCAACACATCCTTTGCCTTTCTGGAACCCTGCTCGTTCCTCTCTAAGTTGTTTGTCTATCGCATCAGATATTCTTTGTACAATGCTTTTGCTAGGATTTTGCTGGGGATGGACAAAAGGGTAATACCACACCAGTGGTTGCAGTTGCTCAGAGCACCGTACTTTGGGATATCCACCGTGACACCTTTTTCATAGATCGGCACGACTTTCCACAGATGGCATTGGTAATCCTGCAGTCTTCCCACATCAAAATCCTGCCATCCTGTTTCTCTCCATCTTGTTCTCCTCAGGCGTTTTAGCACTGCTGTTATCAGATGATGGTCACTGCTGACATCCTCCTCACTCGTATGTACAGGAGGGAACGCCTCCAGGTGCCATTGATTGTTAGATGGTCAATCCGGTTCTTGTCTCTTCCATTGGGAACACCATGTAAGTTTATGTATGTTATGGTGTAGGAAGAGTTCCTCCAATAAGGTCATAGGTGGTACAAAGTTCCAGCAGTCTTTGACATTCAGGTTGCCCATTATGAATTTTAAGTCATGCTGTTGTGACCACTCAGCTTACAGCTGTTCATAGAAAGCGCATTTTTTTTTCTCCTTCGCTGTGATTAGTTGGAGCGTGGCACTGGATAATGGTGGCGTTGATGTGTTTTCCTCTCAGTCTTGCCTTCAAAGTCCGACATATCTCCATTCTTTTCTTTAGGATAATAGCTAACCTTTCTTGATGTTTGGTTGTCATCCCTACACAAGTAGAGTACTAATTTCCCTGTGCTGGCCTTTTGTCTGCCTGATCCTCTCCATCTGCTCACATTGATAACAAGGGCGTGCAGGTTGTAGCACCTCATATTATTTGGGACAGTTTCGCTGCCTCGTGCATGGTACAGACATTACAGAAACCAATCTTGGTCTTGTACTTAACACTCAGGACTTCTTGGATCTTCCTGTCAGTAGGTTCCTTCTGCTTTCCACTACTGCCATTCATACGACTATCATTCGATGACCCTGGAAGCCTGTTCCATAAAGTAGTATTGAATTCCTCTGTTGCTATTTCCATAGTGAGGTTTGTTTTATGGTAATGGGTTGCTGATGAGTATATATTAACACACAAAATTTTATTTGCAATGCCTGTCTCTGCTGAGCCCTGAGCTGTGGTTGCCACAGAAAGCAGTTTTTCCAAGGTGGTCACGCCTCACGAGGAGGAGTGGCAGTGTTTCTATTGCCACACGACCAGTCATGTTATTGCCAACTGTTTGCAGCTAAAACGTCAGGAGCAGCAACAGACTGCCACCAGTGTGTCCAAGCCAAAAGGCCTACATTTGATAAAATCAAAAGAAAAACCCAGTTCAATTTGGCCGGAGTGAGGACACTGAGGCTCCTGTTCACTGTTTTAAACCTTTTGTGTTTGATGAGCTAGTGTCACTCACCACCAATCGGTACATATTTTGTGTGACACTGTTGGTACACAATCAGTGATTTTAGCCCACACTTTGCTGTTTTCTGTTCAGTCTGCCTGTGGGTCTAGGGTAGTGCTTAGCAGAAATGAAATGGGATACGTTCCATGGCCACTACACAATATACATGTCCGATTGACATTGATTACGGGTTTTTTTCCATGTGCCCTGCGCTGCCTAATTCTTGAGCCATTTTGTTGATGGGTAACAATGGGACACTGACTTCCAGTGAACACACCATAAGGTAAACTGTCACTCCCCAGGGTCCTAAAAAGGAACCCCAGCAGTCTGTGCCTATTGATCATTGTCAGGCCATTGTCTAGTATGTTTAACACAATAAAGACCAAACTGCATTTTATTAAGTTTAAATAATCAGAAATTATTATTATTATTATTATTAACCCAGTTCAAAAATCCCATCTTTGCCCTTATGTAGATATTGTAAGAAAAACACTCTATTGTTGAAATTAAAAAAAAAAGTGAACACAAATCAGCATTAACTGTTTATTCAGGTGTGTATGTAAACATATACTTACACACACACACACACACACACATAGTTCTTGAATACACCTCTAGGTGCTACTTGGACACATCATCAGTGATGAACCCTAGGTCATGGGGTGTTTCGGGTCTTTGATGATCAAACACCCTCGCTTGGGCGACCCAGCCGGGGGTGATCAGCCCCCGACTTGTGTCCAAGTGGCCCACTACTCCACGGATCCCCCCTCCGGATCCAAAGCCATCTTGAGGCTTTCTCCGCAGCCTCTATAATGTTGTTGATGGCTCTTCTGCACAGCTGACCTTTTACTCCAAGGAGTTTTAGGGTTCGAGGTGGTGACTGGCCAGCAAAACCCCGGCACACCACCTCGACTGGTTCGCAGCGGGCTTTCCAGCCATTGCTCCGGCACTCAGTCACCAGCTCGGCATATTTGGCCCTCTTGTGTTCGTTGGCCTCCTCCACTCTGTCTTCCCAGGGGACAGTAAGCTCAACCAGGACCACTTGCTTTGTTGACTCTGATGTTAACACCATGTCTGGGCGGAGTGAAGTGGCCGAGATGTTCTCTGGGAACTTGAGCTGTCTTCCCAGGTCGACTTGGAGTTTCTCATGCAGTGGTGAGAAGCCCTCCGGAGCAACTTGGCTGATGTTGTGCCTTCTCCCCAGCTCTGACGAAGGTGATGGACTGCTTGGGAGCGTGCTGGTACTTGCAGTTGGTAATGCTGAGCGTGTCTGCCAGAGCCCTGAGGACCTGGTCGCGACGCCAGCGGCACCGTCCTTCCCCCAAGGCCTTCGGGCAGCAACTGAGGATGTGCTCTAGGGTGGCTCTCTTCTGGCACAGCTGGCACGCCGCAGTGTCTGCTAAGCCCCAGCGCTGCTGATTGGTTGGGCTTGGGAGAATGTCATATACGGATTGGATAAGGAACTTGATGTGCTGGGGTTTGAGTCTCCAGAGCTCTGGCCAGGTGATTTTACGCTGCTCAGCATGTTCCCACCTTGTCCAGGCACCTTGTTGATACATAGCCACCATCTTGATCCGCCGATCTTCCTCCACCTCTGCTCTGATCTCATCCTGAACCATTTGTCGTTTCTCCCTTCCTCTGGCTTTGTCGTAGCGGGGCTTGCAGAAGCTACCAAGTCCTGCCCGGCCCACTGCCGTGTTGCCCACCAAGATGTTGTACTGCAGTCGTGCCTCTGCTCTGTCAATGACTTCCTGTGCCTTCCACTTCACCCCAGTTTTCACCAGGATTCCTGCTGTGGCGACTTTTTTGTCAGAGAAGTCCCGGTACATCATCAGTTCCCTGACACGTGTGACCATAAACTCCTTTGACAGGCCGCTGATTGGAAGCTGCAGCATGGTGGAATGGCCATACAGAGCAATGCTGCTGAGGGATTGGAGGAGCCCAAGCCACCTGCGGAGAAACTGACTGATGGTCCGTTCTAGCATCTCCACCGTTGACATGGGCACCTCATAGACAAGCAGGGGCCAAAGGAGTCTTGGCAGGACTCCGTGTTGGTAAATCCAGGTTTTGAATTTCCTGGTAACTCCAACTTGTCTATTGCTGTGAGCCATGATGTCAGCTCAGCCTTGGTTTGCTGGAGTGCATCTGATTCCCTCAAGGAGCTGTTGAACACCTTGCCCAGGCTCTTGACAGGTTTTTCCATCACCGTTGGAATTGGTGTCCCTCCTATGGCAAAGCGTAACCGGTCGGCCACCCTGCCTTTCTTCAGGACCAGAGACATGGACTTGGTGGGCTTGAAACTCATCCTCGCCCAAGAAAAGAGCCACTCTAGCCCCTGTAGTAGCCATCTGCAGCCGGGAACAGAGATTGCTGTCACTGTGAGGTCGTCCATAAATGCTCTTATGGGGGGCTGCCGAGTGCCAGATCTCCACAAGGGGCCTCTACATTCCACCTCAGCGGACTTCACAATCATGTTCATAGTGCAGCCTGTTATAATACTCTTCTCCAGGCAGTGCCAGACAGATGTTAATGATACCAATGTTAGCCTCAGCTGGAAGTTGTTATAATAGTCCAGGATGAGGTTGGTGAAGGTCACTGGCACATGATGTCTTGTCAGTGCTGTTTCGACGAGCTTGTGGGGGATGGATCCATAGGCGTTTGTAAGGTCCAGCCAGAGTGTTAGCAAATCCCCTCTGCTTTCCCTTGCCTCCCGGATCAGCTGCGAAACCACACCCGTGTGCTCTAGGCATCCCTGAACACCTGGGACTCCCCCCTTCTGTACTGAGGTGTCTGCGTCTTCCCTTCGACACACAGCAGTGAGATGATGCGGAACTACTCGATTTTACTTGCCTCATCTTCTTTTGGAATCCAGACTCCCTCTGCAGACCTCCACTGAGTGGCAACCCTTCCCCTGCGCCAGATCACCTTCATGATCTTCCAGAGTCGCACAAGGAGTTTGTAGACTCTGGATGGGACTCCGCTGGGGCCTGGGGAGGAGCTAGATCTTGCAGCCATCACTACTTCTTTGACCTCTTTCAGGGTGGGCTCTGCGGTGTTGAACTGTACCACGGGCTCTGGCGGCTTTACCAGTGCCTCACATGGGCCAAGATCTTGTTCCCTTGATGGATCACTGAAGGTGATGTTGAGGTGGTGGTTGATCTCCTCCACAGGACACATCAGGTTGCCGCTCTTCTGTCCCAGTAATCGCTTGGTGAAGCTGAACGGGTTGGTAATGAATGCCTTGCGTTTCTAGGCCCTCTCCTTTCCCTTCCTTCTGTGTCATTCAGCTGAACTGGCATTTCAAGGACTTCAGTTCCTGCCTCAGCTGACAGATCTTGAGCTCCCGCCGGTTGGGTCTCACTGCTTGCCTACTCACAGGTCTTTCTGTCACACCAAACCGTTCTGCGCCGATGGTTGTTATGAGGGTGCACATAGCCTGGAGTTTGTGGTCCACATCACCCTTCACTGTTGTCTCCATGATCTTGTCTATGTCCACGTCCAGCTGAAGCCACTCCTTGTTGTTGGCGGCAGGCCACTTAACCCGACGTAATTCTGATTTTCCATTCTGCGGGGGGACTGGTGCAGCTTGGAGGTTCCGGGCTGCTGTGGGGTGGCTCCGGCCCTGGCTCCTCCTCCGTCTGACCAGGGACTGTGAAGAGCACATTGTCTGTAGTGCTGGCCACTACACCTGTGCGTTGCTTCACTCGTCCTCCCTTCAGGCAGGCCATCTTGGTCTGATGGATTTTGGTTTTGGTTTTTGCACACCTTGCCACAGATGCAGACTGTGCTCTTTGTCGACTGTCCGTTATCTGCCGTCATTGCCGGTAGGTCAGTCCGAATGGGATTCTCATTCTCCCCCCCTCGGGAATCCCTAGGGGTATAGTTAGGAAGGGTTCGTAGTAGCTTGCTTTTGAGTGCTCCTTCACAGGAACTGCAGTTCGGGATGCTAGCACTATCTTCTCTCCAGTCGTCACCATTCTATTCATGTAGTCATGAATAGCCACGGTAGTCACTGGCAAAGTCACATACGATAGTTCTTGAATACACCTCTAGGTGCTACTTGGACACACATCAGTGATGAACCCGAGGTCATGGGGTGTTTCGGGTCTTTGATCATCAAACACCCTCGCTCGGGCGACCCAGGGTGATCAGCCCCCGACTTGTGTCCAAGTGGCCCGCTACTCCACGGATCCCCGTATAAATACATATATATATATATATATATATATACAGTCATGGAAAAAATTATTAGACCACCCTTGTTTTCTTCAATTTCTTGTTAATTTTAATGCCTGGCTCAACTAAAGGTACATTTGTTTGGACAATTATAATGATAACAACAAAAATAGCTCATGAGAGTTTAATTTAAGAACTAAGGATTATTCATTTTCCATGGTTTTCTTGATAATAACCAAAATTACTTAAATTCTTACATCAATAGCTATGGCATTGTACCGCCAAAAACACTACTTTTAAGCATTCCATGTTTTCTTTTCTGTTTGCTTTAAACACATGATACACACAAGAGTTAATACTTGATTGCATAACCATTGTTTTTGATGACTGCAGCCATGCGTCTTGGCATGCTCTCCACCAGCTTCTGACATTGTTCTGCTGTCACAGCAGCCCATTCCTGTTGGACAAATTCAAACAAATTTTCTTTGTTTTTGGGCTTGTGGTTCTCCATTTTGAGTTTGATGATTTTCCACAGGTTTTCAATTGGATTAAGATCTGGTGATTGAGCAGGCCAAGGCATGGTGCGAATGTTGTGGTTCTCCATCCAGGCTTTAACTGACCTTGCCGTGTGGCAAGGGGCATTGTCTTGTTGGAAAATCCAGTCATTCGAGGCAGGAAAGAGTTTTCCAGCTGATGGAAGAAGACTGTTTTCAAGGGTAGTCCTGTACTTGACCTGGTTCATTCGGCCTTCACACAATTGCATTTGCCCTGTTCCACTCAGACTGAAACAACCCCAGATCATGACTGATCCACCCCCATGTTTTACTGTAGGGGCAAGACAGTCTGGGTTGTAAGCTTCTCCAGGCTTCCTCCTAACCAGTAAGTTGGCTGGAGTGGGCATCAATTCAAAATTGGATTCATCACTGAAGAGAACCTTAGCCCAATCATCAACAGTCCAATCCTTGTGGTCTCGAGCAAAGAGTAACCGGGCCTTCCTCTGCCTTTCATTGATGAAGGGCTTCTTGCGTGCTCTGTGTGACTTCAAACCAGCTTCAACAAGTCGGTTTCGAACTGTCCTTGCCGAGCAAGTCACATTTCTCGACAGTGCCCACTCATTTTTAAGGTCCCTGGAGGTCTGGCGACGATTGCTGACACAGGAACGGATGAGTGCACGGTCATCTCGTGGGGTAGAAAGACGTTTCCTGCCACGGCCAGGTAGCAATTTGGTAGTGCCATGTTCAGCTTGTTTTTTGTTGTAATGAACGGCTGTCTTGGAGATCTTCAGTTTTTTCGCTACCTGTCTCTCACTCATGCCAATTTCCAGCAGTGCCAAGATGGCTGCCTTTGTTGCTTCACATAATTCTTTTGTTTTAGGCATTATGTGAGAGCTGACAACTTCTGAGTTGTGCTACGGCTTGAATGTAAGCAGGAAACCACTCTAGGCCTTTGCATGTGCAGTGCTGCTTGTGACATGAAATGGCCTCTTATATACCCTGGGAATCAATTAAGCTGAAGAATGTCAAATAGGACATAAAGTATTATGTGACCAGCTGCATTTTTTGTTGTGTTCATTGTATTATACGTTTAGTGGTACCAGATATTAGAATGAACAAGAAATTGAAGAAAACAAGGGTGGTCTAATAATTTTTTCCATGACTGTATATATACACATACGTGTGTGTGTGTATATATATATACGTATATATACACACGTATATATATATATATATATATATATATATATATATATATATATATATACGTGTATGAATATATATATATATATATACACACACACTATATACTACACTAATAAGGAAATACAAAAGAGATAATACGTGGGGAACTAAGTGCTGACAAGATGGAAACAGAGACATCAAAACATAGAACAAAGATACAGACAGCAATAGACAGACCAACCAACCATACACTATACTGCCAAAAGTATTCGCTCACCCATCCAAATACTCAGAATCAGGTGTTCCAATCACTTCCATGGCCACAGGTTTATAAAATCAAGCACCTAGGCATGCAGACTGCTTTTACAAACATTTGTGAAAGAATGGGTCGCTCTCAGGAGCTCAGTGAATTCCAGCGTGGAACTATGATAGGATGCCACCTGTGCAACAAATCCAGTCATGAAATTTCCTCACTCCTAAATATTCTACAGTCAACTGTCAGATGTGTTATAAGAATGTGGAAGTGTTTGGGAACGACAGCAACTCAGCCACAAAGTGGTAGACCACGTAAACTGATGGAGCAGGGTCAGCAGCTGCTGAGGCGCATAGAGCAAAGAGGTCACCAACTTTCTGCAGAGTCAATCGCTACAGCCCTCCAAACTTCAAGTGGCCTTCAGATTAGCTCCAGAACAGTGCACAGAGAGCTTCATGGAATGGGTTTCCATGGCCGAGCAGCTGCATCCAAGCCATAGCATCGGAATCAGTGGTGTAAAGCACGCCACCACTGGACTCTAGAGCAGTGGAGATGTGTTCTCTGGAGTGATGAATCACGCTTCTCCATCTGCCAATCTGATGGACGAGTCTGGGTTTGGCGGTTGCCAGGACAGCGATGCTTGTCGGACTGCATTGTGCCAAGTGTAAAGTTTGGTGGAGGGGGGATTATGGTGTGGGGTTGTTTTTCAGGAGCTGGGCTTGGCCCTTTAGTTCCAGTGAAAGGAACTCTGAATGCTTCAGCATACCAAGACATTTTGGACAATTCCATTCCCCCAACTTTGTGGGAATAGTTTGGAGCTGGCCCCTTCCTCTTCCAACATGACTGTGCCCCAGTGCACAAAGCAAGGTCCATAAAGACATGGATGACAGAGTCTGGTGTGGATGAACTTGACTGGCCTCAACCCGAGAGAACACCTTTGGGATGAATTACTGCGGAGACTGAGAGCCAGGCCTTCTTGTCCAACATCAGTGTGTGACCTCACAAATACGCTTCTGGAAGAATGGTCAAAAATTCACATAAACACACTCCTAAACCTTGTGGACAGCCTTCTCAGAAGAGTTACTTTTGGCAATATAGTGTGTGTATATAGGCTATTAGGGCTATTGAAGTTACCGCGTTAATGCGGTGAACTATGTAGAATATCGCAACATATCACAATATCGCAATAATGTATTGTATCGTGACTCAAGTATCGCGATATGTATCGTATTGTGAAGTCCTTGCCAATACCTACCCCTCGTCCTGGTAAAGCATTTTCACCCAATCAGAGTGTGTTGTGTGGCTACTATGCCTTTCACAACACTATTTATTACACTTTATTATTTTTGTGGCAAGATGGCGCCAGTGTGTCAGGCGGGCCGTCAGCCGCTCCGAGTACTGTGTGTGTTAATCCTGTTTGCTACACTTGCTGCACATCGTGTGAACTCTCTACTGGTGTATGATCGACAAATGTTGCTAGATCTGAGCGTCTCCGCTAATGATCTGGTCAACACAGATCACTATGAACAGCAAACTCTGCCTCCTTTCCCGTGGATATCCCAATATTCCTCTGTCGCACACCAGCGGTAGAGTAAACTCTACCGCCGGGGGACTCGTTTTTGTGTCTATCGACGTTGGCTGGACCCTGTCGCTGTCTGCTTGGTACCGATGACCGGTTCGGTCCCTGTCCTCCTCATCCTCGCTGGCACGGAGTGGAGTCGCCAGCTCCTGCTCCTGAGGTTTGGCTCGGTTAATGCAAGATCGCTTGTGAATAAAACATTTATCCTGAAGGATTTCTTCACATCTCGTCAACTGCATTTCCTCTTTGTCACCAAGTCCTGGCTGAGTGTTGGTGAGTGCAGTGCCTTCACAGAACTTTTACCTGGCGAGTGTTGCTATTTTAATTCTCCATGGACATCTGGTCGAGGAGGAGGAATTGTGACTGTTTTTAAAAGTGATTATAAATGTCAACAGATATTATTGTCATTGGCTCCCTCCAGCTTTGAATCAAGTTTGTTTGAACTGGGAAGTTCTCACTCAGTGCTGTGTGCTGTGGTTTATCAGCCTCCTACATATAACAGAGACTTTTTAACTGACTTTTCTGTGTTCCTGGCTGATGTCATGCCGAAATATGACTGGGTCTTGATTGCCAGTGATTGTAATATTCCTGTGTGTTGTCCAGAAACCGTGGCGAGGGATTTCCTAAATATAATTGACTCTTTTAATCTCATACAGTCTGTGCAGTGCCTGACACGTGCAGGGACACACACTTGATCTTGTTTTATCATATGGTTTGCCTGTTTGTAACTTGTGAAGCCTTCCTTCAGATCATTTGCCTGTACACTTTGATGCTGCTGTGAGCTGCTGTGACTCTGTTAAACCTTGCGCTGCTGCTGTCAGATGCCAGGTCATTAACCCTTCCACTGCTGCTTGCTTCACAGCCGCCTTCAGTCAGACCTGCTTCACTCCTGATCCTGAGTGCAATGATATAGAGGCTCTTAGCTCCCTGTTTCTTGATGCATGCAAAACTGCCATTGATTCAGCTGTGCCTTTAAGCAGCAGGCAGCGTAAAACTAAATCAGAGCCTTGGTTGAATGAAACAACCCACACTGCTAGACTGGAGTGCCGTAGAGCTGAGCGCAGGTGGACAAAGAATAAACTGGAAGTGTCTTTTCAAATAGTAAGGGATTGTTAGCGTCATTATCAATCATCTGTGAAAGAGGCGAAGAGATTTTTTTTTGACGTTGTTTCAAACTGTTACAAACCTCGAGTGGTGTATAAGGTGATCAACTCTGCTCTGAATGCACCAGACTGGGGGGATTGAGCCCTCCACTTCTCTGTGTGAAAACTTTCTGCACTTCTTCACTGATAAAGTCACATCTACTAGAGCACTTTCACCTCCTGATCATGACCCCTCAGTGTTTGTCCCCTGTTCTGCTGTTTTTAACTCTTTTGAGTCTATGAACCTGTCTTGTGTGCAGGAGACTGTGAGGCTCACCCAATGACCCTGTTCCTCCTCAACTTTTTAAGGACGTTTTTCAGGCTGTTGGGCCATGGTTACTCAGCATCATCAATAGCAGCTTGTCTTCAGGAGTGGTTCCTGTGAATTTTAAACATGCAGTTGTGCAGCCGCTGATTAAAAAACCTGGACTAGATCGTGCTGTTATGGCAAACTTCAGATCTATTTCTAAACTGTCCTTCCTTTCCAAAATTTCAGAGAAAATTGTGTATTCTCAGTTCATGGACTTTTTAAATGACCAATCTCGTTTTAAAACATTGCACAGCACAGAATCAGCGTGTTTAAGAGTTTTTAATGACATCTTTTTAGCTGCTGACTCTGGTCACTGCGTAATCCTGGTGCTGCTGGACTTACAGCTGCATTTGATACAGTGGACCATGACATTCTGATTGCTCGTTTGGAGCGGTGGATGGGCATCAGGGGCTCCATCCTAGACTGCTTCAGGTCCTACCTGTCCCACTGGACATTCTGTGACTGGACTGGACTCTTGGTGACTCTGTGTCCTCACTGCTCCTCTTTCATGTGATGTCCCACAGGGGTCAGTGCTGGGCCCTCTTTTATTCTCCCTATACCTCCTGTCTCTTGGTTCCATTTTCAGGAAACATGGCATTTCATTTCACTGCTATCTATGTACCCCT
The DNA here is from genome assembly GCA_029721515.1 of Synanceia verrucosa. NCBI lineage: Eukaryota > Metazoa > Chordata > Actinopteri > Perciformes > Synanceiidae > Synanceia > Synanceia verrucosa. Next base: position 34,582,763 of record CM056549.1, read on the forward strand.
GAAAATGGCTAACTCATTCTCCCTGAAACCATTGACAGACTGTCTGAATGAAGTCAAGGCCTGGATGGCACTAAACTTTTTAAATTTCAATGACAAAAAGACAGAGTTAATGGCCTTTGGTGGCAGCTCTGTGACCCCCCAAGTCCAGCTGGGTTCTTTGGCTCAGTATGTTAAACCTGTCATTCGTGATCTAGGGGTAAATGTCGATGCAGAGCTGAAGTTTGACAGCCAGATTAAATGAGTGGTGAAAGCAAGCTTTTTCCAGTTGAGACAATTGGCAAAATAAAACCTGTTCTTCAGAGGAACCAATTTGAAACAGTAATCCACGCCTTTGTGACCACTAGGCTGGACTACTGCAATGCACTTTACATGGGGGTTAGTGGGTCCTCCATTGCACGTCTTCAGCTGGTTCAGAATGCAGCTGCACATCTTTTAACTGGCACAACAAAGTGCCACTGATTTTAGCTTCACCCCACTGGCTGCCCGCCCCTTTTAGAACTCATTTTAATATTATTTTATTTGCTTTTAAATCTATGAACGGCCTTGCCCCTTCATACGTCTCTGAGCTTCTTCACCTCTACACACCCAGCTGAACTCTCAGGTCAGCTGACCAGCTCCTCCTGAGGGTTCCTAAATCCAGGCTGAAGGACAGAGCATTTTCTGTTGCAGCTCCAAAGCTATGGAAAGAACTGCCGCTGCACATCAGACAGGCCTCCTCACTGTCTGATTTCAAAACGCTTTTAAAAACCTTTAAAAATCTCTTTTTCTTGGCCTTTCCAACAACAAAGGCTGTTCATCTTATGTGCATAGGTGTTTTATCTGGGCCGGACTGTTTTTATGTATTTATTTTTTATGTTTTCATGTTTTTATTGTTATTTTTATGATATTTATTTATTCATTGTATCTTTTTGTGTTTGAGTTAATGTACAGCACTTTGGAAACCTTGTATTTATTTAAATTGTGCTTTAGAAATAAAGTTGGATTGGATTATTTTCTCAGACTGACACTAAAAATTGTGAGTGTTGTCAAACTACTACTACCAAGCAGTGGTGAGTTTGCTAGTATGAGGAATGTTGTGACTTAAAGGAGGCATATGTATGAGAAATGTAGAAAGTCAGCAGGCGAAAGAAGGTTGTGTATTGACCGACTGAATCGCTGATTTACACTCTTGGGTAGCAAGCTACTTTTGTCAGCTGGTTCAGTCAGCTATGCAACAATTCTGTTTGGCAGTGTAAACATTTACTGACTTACCTTTATTTAATTACCAGTTTTCATGGTTCGTGCTTTGTATTTTGGTGATGCGTGAACATAAAAAGTAAAATAGAATGACAAGTGACAGATGGTTTATAAAATGCTGATGCTGTGATTTTTGCATTAGGCTGCCATTTACTCAAGTTATTGGACTAACAAGAAAAGTCTGTGTCCCCAATTATTCAAACCTTGGTTTTGGGTCAGTGGTTAGGGTTAGTTGTAGTTACACTTAGGGTTTATAAGAAATCAAATTTGTCCTCAAAGGGGGGGGGGGGGTAAAAAAATTCCTAAATACCCCAAAGGTGAATGAAACCAACGTGTGTGTGTGTGTGTGCGCGCGCACGTGTACCTCTTTTCAGCTCTTGAGTCTCCTCGGGTAGCGAGTCAAACCGTCTCGCTCCAACACTCATCAGTTTCTCCACCCTTTCCGCCGTCATGTCTAAGGGACTGGGAAGTTTCTCACACACCATCGCTACAGACTGTGTTAAAGAAAACTGGACCCCAAATCATCAAAAAAAGCTCAACTGAGGCAGCAAAATCAAAACAGGAAGTGACAATATAGTTGAACAGGTAAAGACACGAGCAGGAGGATACAGAGGACAGCCTGGGAAACAGGTAACCACTGGCTGCAGATGGCAGAAAGGAGGACTTTGGGGTCGGAGTGACGAGAGTCCCTTGCCATCACCTTTACCCCAAGTGATGTCACCACCTTCTCCACCTTCTCCTTGTCTCTAGACATGGAAACAGGACAGATCTTTACTGACAGACATGGGCATGGATAGCAGCACAACGACCTGTTCCACCTACATTCTGGAAATATTAATGGCTGTTGTCATGGTATACTATGATCCAAGTTTGGGCACTTGTGTTTGAGAAGCTGATTCTTAAAGAACAATTCTGGTTTATTTCAACATGGCATCCATCCATCCATTTTCTACCTCTTATCCTCTCATAGGGTCTTTGGTGGGGCTGGAGTCTATCCCAGCTGTCTTAGGGTGAAAGACAGGGTACAGCCTGGACAAGTCTCCAGTTCATCACAGGACACATAGACACAGACAACCATTCACACTCACATTCACACGGTCAATTTAAATTAGCCAGTTAACCTAATCCCCATGCATGTTTTTGGATGGTGGGAGGAAGCCGGAGTACCAGAGAGAACCCACACAGACATGAGGAGAACATGTAAACTCCACACAGAAAGGCCTCGGGCCCGGGATTCGAACCCGGTACCTTCTTGCTGTGAGGCGACAGTGCTAGCCACTGCACCACTGTGCCGCTTCAACGTGGCATATTTTCCATAAATGTGGTCATAGTGGCTCTACAAGTTGTGCTAACTAATGTTAGTGCTACTCCATTGCTGAGATCAGAAGGAAACAATGACTCGTGAAAAACGGCATACATCAGTGAAAGCTTCCCTGAGCCTCTAAATAGAATTTTTCCATGAATCATTTCAAATGCTTGTCACTGAGTGTGACTTGAAAGCTAACACAGAAAGCAGACGGGAAGCTACATCTGAACTTGTTCATAGAGCTTGCCTCTTAATTTTGATCTCAGAGTGCACTGATGGATGGATTTAAGTTTAAAATGTACAAAATTCTCTCTAGCCCTGGTTGAGAATGGTGCTCATCTTTTCCATGGGCCCTCACCTACAAAATTAAGCTCAAGCTCGTGCACAACCATACCACCCCTGACAACTGCAATGTATGTTATCGGTTCAGTTCTTATCCTCCAGCATCCTGACATACTAGCCCTCTGTACTGTATAAATGAGGCGGGACATTGTTATATGGAACTATCATATTTGTAAGCACATTTAGCATTATAGCTGAATAGATATCAGGCCCTTCTTATGTTATAGAAACTGATTTTACTGCTTATGTGGCATGATTTATCTTACATGCCAACATCTATGCACTGTCCATCATTACCAACATCAAGCATTTATTGGCCATACATACTTTCATACTTTGAGAAGAGCCATATTTAATAAAATGTATTCTCAGTAGTTAACCTGTTTGGAATGTTTAGATGTCCATGAATATTTAAACATCCCATTGTAACAGAAAATTAATTTTAAAAATCCATTTACCTGCAAAAAAAAAGCACTGTTTTTGCCCTATATTACATGAGATTGGCATAGAGTGGGTATGGTGGATACCAAAACAACCTATTTTCATTCACATATCTTAGGATGAGAGGTCAACCCCTTTGAAAATTGTTATGGCAGTTATTCCAGGTCAAAATTTCTAAACACGCTAGCGGGACATGGCTGGTACCAATGGGTTCCTTAAGTTTTCTATGTTTCTATCTCTATAAGCCTACTACAGTCTCTGAAAAACAACACCGGCACCCTCAAGGAGTGGAAGATGAGCAACACTGCTTGTGATTTTAAAACATGAGAAAGTGTTTCAGGGCAGTATCTTTCACCCACCTCCTGGTGACAACAGCATCGTACAAACTCCAAATGTTATCCAGCACAAGCTGCACAAACAGCGGCTTTTTTCCTTTGGCCTGCAGCAAAGAGAGAGAGAGATAAAGAGAACACAGAATGTGTCAGAGGTAAGGAAAGAAATAAACTAGTTTGAAGTTGATCACGTAGCTTAGATATGAGAGAAAATTTGCAGCACTAACTTATGGAGATCACAAAGGCATTACATAATGTCCTTAAATGTTTGTGATTTTCTGATGTTTTTATTTTTAAAAAAAATGGGTGTATGAGCTCTGAGCGTCTGTGTGTTTTTCCTCTGGTGTGATGGTAGTTCATCCAAAAAGCGCTCCCAGGTCACTGTGTTACCAGGGCGACATGTGTTAGCCGCTGAGTGAGTGTGAGGCCACACAGAACTATACTCTACACTCATCCCAGTAGCAGTGTAGTACAGTACAATACAATACAATACAATACAGGCAAAACTGTACAGAGCAGGAAGTGGAAGCACAAAGCTAGTTTTGTCCCAATCACAGCAGGGCTGGGGCAATTACTTGAAGTTAATACCATAATATGAATGAGCATATTTTTCAAGATCTACAGCATATCGTTAAGCATCATAATAAGGTAAATGTACTTTATAAATAATCAAAACCCCTCGAAATACTGAGTCTGACCTCAATATCCTGACCAGAGATCAGTTAACTCTTTGAGTGCCAAAGATGTATTTGTACGTCTTTTAAAATGATTGAGTTTCGTTTTTTCAGCAGCTGGTACAAAAGGGCGATCTCACACAGCCTGTGAGTCATTTTGGGGTGTCTGGGATTTGTAGTCAGAGCAGAGCAGAGCTGTGTAGTCTCAGAGATCAAAGCAGGAAGTGGAGACGATAGAGCTTAGAGAGCAAAATGGACGGATTCTGGACAAAAAGTGTCCTCTACTCTACCTCTGATAAAACAAGAAAGGAACAAGGTAAAAACAAACATTTTTTTCATCATGAAATAGAGAGTCTCTTCTTTCATTTGAGCTATTCAGTGTTTTCAGAGACATAGTACAAAATATTCTGTGGGTCTAGAAATATGACTCAAAATGGGCAAAAAATACTGGAACAAAGCACTTTGGATTTTACAAAAAAGGGCTGGCACTCAATGAGTTAATACTCATCTTCAGATCTAAATTTTCCTCATATTAGCTAACTTTAGCCATAAGCTATGAGTCCTGCTAGACTATATATTGAGTGTAATTTAATTTATGATGAAGTGAGCAACATAAGAATTGCATTTTACATTTGTGAGAGAGAGCTTGTGTTTAATTGTCTCACTTTGAGGTGCTATCAGACAGTGAACTCTCTAATGTTAATCGATGATGATGAGAGAGGAGCTGTTTGGATCTACAGCTGGCCATCTTCTTAGCTGATTTACCATCATTAAAACACTGGATGAGATCACCTGAAGTGTGACAGGAAACTGTCATAAAAAGTAGAGAGAAGGGATGGTAACTAGCCTTTACTAATTGGTCACTCAGGTTTTCATATTATATGTCTGTAATGGTAAGCTCTTTGATCAAAATGATATATTTCATGTTAAAATATAATTATTGTTGTTGTTAACCATGAATTTTCTGTTGAACAAGAACAGAAAAACTATCAGAGCATGTCATTATTGATAGAGATTCTTCAGTTATTTGCTCTCTTTCCTGAACAGAAAAAAAAAGTGTTTTAGTGGTTGTTTGTTATTCTGGATTCATTTCTAACTTCTCAGTGAATTTCAGTGTTCTGGATCAAATTTGGGTCTAAAAATGTGAATTCAGTTTAAATTCTTCACTCCTGTTCAAAATGGTGAAGAGTAGTGAACTCAGTGAGAAACAAAGAGTCCAGTTAAAGTGAAGCAGATGATGCTGGAGGTGAAGCTGAGACTAACAGGGCAGGTGCTTTCATATGCTTGTTAAGCACTGTATGTCTAAAGAGATTGAATACATGGGGTAGGAGAAAAGAGACATTCGAGAAAGACTGAAAACGTGTTAAAACAGACTCAATAGTGGCATTACCTGAGCTCCTGTCATGATCCTCTTTGCTTTTGCATTGAGGTAGAAATCTCCCCACAGGGTCTTCAGCAGCACCTCTGCCTTTATACCCATTCTCTGGCTGTAGATGTGGCCAAACTGCTGGATGCTGCAAAACACAAAACTTTACACTAAGTCTTCTATTTACATTTTCAGCAAGGTTCAGTGACATCAGAAAGGCATCACTCTGTTTGAGCTCAGAATAAAGTGGAGCTTTTTGTGACTGCTGAGACATTAGAGCAGGATCAGGGTTAACATGACTGTATCTCAGCTTCCTTCTTTTTCTTTTCCAGCCAGTAAATGAGGGTGTTAGGTCCCGATGTGGTTTTCATTTCGATCTTTATAGCAGTGTGATCAAAAGGACACAGTAGTGCTCAGTCCTCATCAGTGACAGTCATACAGCATTAGAGAGACAAGCTTTGTGTCACTGTGTTGTACAATAAAACATGTCACTAACAAAAATGTTAATTAGAAGTAATGTGAGAGATAAAAGTATTCAAAATTATTTTACTTTGAAAGGTGTTTAAAGGTAACAGATTGGATTTTGTCCTTGTCTCTGCTGGTTCTGTGATCATGTTGAGGTCATATAGTGTCACTGTGTGAATGCAGATCTGAGTGGATGGAGCACCATCTAGTGGACGCTTGAAAAGATACTGAATGAGAACAGGTTTTAGCTATTGATCAAGTTATTCCTGAGTCATATTCACCAACCATGAAGACCCAGAACAAAACAAGACTGTTGAGGTTTATAAGAAGAGGCTCAGGACTCACCTTTTAAATCAGACTATTTTATTCTATATTTTTTCCTTTTGATCAGATTTTTAAATAACTTATTTTGTTAATCCATCTACATATGTATTTATTTATTTATTGATTTATTAATTTATGTATTTACTTATTAATTTATTAATTTAAGTCAAGTCAGTTTTATTTGTATAGTCCAAAATCACAAATTACCAATTTGCCTCAGAGGGCTTTACAATCTGTAATTTACCAATTTATTAAGTAATTTATATATTTACTGACTCATTTATCTATTTATTTACTTATTCATTTATTATTCAGGTTTTAATGCAGCTTCAGTGTTTCCCAAAGGTGGCTTTTTCCTCACTTAAGGTCTCAGTGTGTGTGTGTGTGTGTGTGTGTGTGTGTGCGCGCGCACACCTGTGTGCGTATATTTATTTGAGGATGGTATGGCAAGCCGTACTCCAGCTTCCTCCCACCATCCAAAAACATGCATGGGGATTAGGTTAATTGGTTAATTTAAACTGACCGTAGGTGTGAATGTGAAAGTGAGTGGTTGTCTGTCTCTATGTGTCCTGTGATGAACTGGAGACTTGTCCAGGGTGTACCCTGCCTTTCACCCTAAGACAGCTGGGATAGGCTCCAGCCCCCCTGACCCTATGAGGATAAGCGGTAGAAAACAGTTTTCTATAGCATTGAAAATGGCTGGTCATTATATGAATTGTGGCTATCCATAGTGACATTTTTACTAGTCACATTGTGTTTTGGATATTCAACATTACATTCTGGATATCTGAAATGAAAATTATGACTAGTATCAACTCGATTGAAGATATCTGAAATGGGAATGTTTCCTTTTTCAATTGCACATATCCAGAATGTCATTGTGGATATCTGAAACTGAAAGCCCAACACACATGAATGGCAAAAGTGATAAAGTGATGTCGTTTGTCCTAGGAAGAATGTCATTGTGGATATCTGAAATGTTCTTTTTGACTAGGAAGAATTAGGACTGAATTACAGATACGGTATCTGTAATCCAGTCTAGCTATTAAATATTAAAGTGGCCACTACAGTTTTTAACGATTTTTAGTTATCTAAAATTTAGTTTTGACTAATACAATCAAAGTTGTAGATATCTTAAAATAACATTTCTACTTGTAAAAATGTTATTGCAGATATCTTTAATTAACATTCTGAAAAATTATGGATATCTAAAATGTAATTACAGGTAGGAGTGGGGTTCGATTAAATGTTAAAACAGCTAGTCATAGGATGGAGAATTTTTTTTGCGAATTGTACGAAAAGTGGCACACAAACAAAGTTTGATTTGATTTGATATAACAAAAAGCTACATCTGTGTGCTGGTTAACAACATACAGTGTGTGCATATGAATAAAACTCCTTCCATGTTTTTGTTACTTGTTTTTTTCTGTTGTATCAAGCAACCACCGATGCAAAATGAGGCTGACCAATAGAAATGCTAGTTTTCCTTTCAGCCATCAAATTACATAAAAGACTGATGTGCAAGTAAACATTGTATGTTTGTGTCTTGTTATCCAGGAATTTACTGTTTTACAAAAAAGCAGAAAAAATATTATTATTTATTGATCGAGATGTTAAATTGCAGTTATTTCCTGTCATTCCTGAACAGAAAAAAATGTGTTTTAGTGGTTGTTTGTTATTCTGGATTCATTTCTGACTTCTCAGTGAATTCCAGTGTTCTGGATGAAATGTGGGTCTAAAAAGGTGAATTCAGTTTAAATTCCTCACTCCTGTTCAAAATGGTGAATAGTGAACTCGGTGAGAAACAAAGAGTCTAGTGAGATGATGCTGGAGGTGATAGTGTTGCTGCTATGATACATTTGTTAAGCTCTGTGTGTCTTCATCTGAGGACCTTCTCCTCAGGCCCTCCACACTGTTCATACCAGTGGTGTCATCCATGCAGCATCAGAAGGATCCAGCCTCACCTGAAGCCCCATCCATCTATGGCGCTGGCAAACACCACATTTCCTTGGTCAGGGGAAAAGTAGAGTTGTGAGTCGTCAGCCTCCTCCAGCCCAGCGCTCCAGTCATAAACCTGATCTCCGCTCGGCATCTCATTTTCTTTCTCCTCCTCCTCCTTTTTTTTCTCCGCCTGCTCCTCCAGCACTTTGGATGTGAACAAAGTCCCTGTCACTGCATTCACCTGCAAAGAACATGTACACACAACACTTCCCTTAATCATTTCACTGATGGTTTCTTGGAAGTGCAACACTGTAGCTGTGTGTTACAGAGAACAAATTGATTGTGACCCTTGTCAGGTGAGCCTATCACCTGTTCAAGGATCTTCTGCAGGTGGGTGTAAGCTTCCTGAGGGGTGAGTTTCAGCTCCATGATGAGTCGATCTATCTTATTGATGACCAGAACAGGCCTGATGTTCTCCAGCCACGCCTGCCGCAGCACGACCTGGGTCTACACACAATAACAAAAGAGCATTTCACAGCTCTACGGAGGCTTGACCCAGCTCTGACATATTAACTAAAAATCTGTATGTAACAGTAATGTTTATAGTAATAGTAAGTGACAGTAATTTATGATATTACCATGCAGTTCGGGGCAAAAACAATGCCATTTTTGCATGCAACAAACATTAAATGATCTTTTCATCAATGGTGTGTTAAAATATTTCTGAGCTAAACAGTCTTGGATTGCATAAACTGGTATATTTTGATACCATGAAAGTGGATGACCATCACAAACACAATTAAAATTTTTACAATCACCTTTGTACTTCAAATATTAATTTACCAATCAATGCCAATATACCGGAGTAAAAGAGAAAAATGAGTCTGAACACTTACAGACGAGTGTCTCTTTCTTTATGAACAGCTTAGAGGATGAGACATGAAGTCAACAGTGGTACTTACCTGAGGACACACTCCCTCCACTGCATCAACGACTATGATGGCACCGTCACACAGCCTGACGGCGGTGGAGACTTCAGAGGAGAAGTCGACGTGACCAGGAGAGTCAATCAGATTCAGTAAGTAATCCTGATCTCCTGGGGAGACGACACAAACACAGAAACTGTTCAGAGTCCTGTCGTCTTGTTCAGACACTGGCTCCTCTTCAGTAACACCAGAGCTCAGACCAGCAGCTGACGACTGTTTCCACCAACGATTAACTGATACATTTTTAATGCTATAGAAAACTTCCATCAATAATCAATAGCATCCATTTTCTACCGCTTATCCTCACATAGGATCACAGGGGGGCTGGAGCCTATCCCAGCTGTCTTAGGGTGAAAGACAGGTTACACCCTGGACAAGTGTCCAGTTCATCGCAGGGCACATAGAGACAGACAACCACTCACACTCACATTCACACCTATGGTCAATTTAAATTAGCCAATTAACCTAATCCCCATGCATGTTTTTGGATGGTGGGAGGAAGCCGGAGTACCAGAGAGAACCCACACAGACATGAGGAGAACATGCAAACTCCACACAGAAAGGCCCCGGGCCGGGAATCAAACCCAGTACCTTCTTGCTGTGAGATGACAGTGCTATCAACTGCACCACCGTGCCGCCCTAATCAATACCAAACACTGTTACTTCATGAGGGACAATAGCATTAAAGCAACTCAAGGCCACTATAGCGTTCCTTGCCCTTGAGCAAGACACCGAACCCCCAACTGCTCGGGGCGCCTGGATAGGGGGCAGCCCCCTCACTCTGACACCTCTCCTCTAGTGCATGTGTGTTTGATAACTTGTGTGTAAGGTGCAAGTGAAAATAAAAAGTCCTAACAGAGTGTAAATGTAAATTTCCCTCACTGAGGGATTAATAAAGGAATTCTTCTTCTTCTTCATATTACCACCAATCACAACTCATAGTGAGCGCTTGTATATAACATACTGGGCAACTTTATAACAGCATCACTGGCTGATAACACAGTGGACTATTTTTGCACAGCAAACTTGTCACTGTATATTTTTTATTTTATATTTCATAATTTATAAGCCATATGCATAGCCTGCATGTATATTGTATTTATTTAATTTAACTTGCCAATAAAAATATGTTTTCAGAGTTTTTACTATGAATTATTCTTTTATTCATTTGGTTGTTTCATTGTTTTTCTTACTTATAAGAAAATGCTGCAGTAACAAGTAATTCTCCCCCAGTGGGGATCAACAAAAATATTCTATTCTCGTTAATTCTGTTCTATTCTAATATGTAGTAGATGCTAAACTCACCATCAAATTATTGAACAGTGAATGTCCTTTTTGGTCATTATTGAAGTTATTATTATTTCATTATTATTGAAGGTCCAACAGAGACTAACAGCAAAATATCTGGAAAAGCAAGAACAATATCTGCCATGATCTTATGGGAGTCAGAATTAAAAATCAATGATATCATTTCAGAGCCTTCATTTCACTCCTTATCCACAAAGAATAGAACAGAATAGAATAGAAAAGAATAACTTTGTTGATCCCAAACTAGAAAATTATTTGGAGAAGTCCAACACTGAAAAGGAAGAAAACAGCTTTCAACACTTTTCTTATATCTAGCTCGTTGCTGTGCAACCATTATCACTATTTGTCTCTATACAAAAAAAAAACAGCACTAGGATTTATAATAGAATAAAACAGAATAGAATGCATTCGGAATATGATGTAAAACCAGACAAACAAAAAAGGGAATTAAGGAGAATCATCCAGGAATGTAACCCCGCAGACAGAAATATTTAAGTGTGGTTTTCACTTCAGGACCAGGCAAAGTGAGCTCACCATTCGTGTAATGCAGAGAGATGGCACTGGACTTCATGGTGATTCCTCTGATCTGTTCATCCTCCCTGCTGTCCAGATACCTCAGCTGGCAGGTGAACACATATAAATAGCACAGGCAAATACCAAATAAGTCAGCAACATTACTGCCATAGTGGTCTCTGCAGCAAATGAATCATCTCACTCACCTTCCCAGCCAGTCGACTTGATATGATGCCATTACTGGCCACTAAGCAGTCAGCGAGCGTGGTTTTGCCTGCAGAGAGAAATGGAGTCTTTATTCAAGTTATAGAGGTTTACTTTTTTAATGTCAACATGTGCTGTGATGTGAAGACATGCCAAATTCACGATGAACGAGTCCTGAGTGTGCCATCATCTGTACTTTATCACCACGAGTCATAATTATTTATCTGTACATACATTTTTTATACTGCTCTTCTTGCTTGTACTTTATACTGTAAATAGTAATATTTTTTTCTGTTTGTCTGTTTTCTGTGCTTTTTAATACTGTACCATTTCTTGCTGCTGCTGCTGCTGCAACATAACTTCCCTGGTTGGGGTCAAAAAAGTAATTCTATTCTATTCTCTTTTACTTCTTTTCTTTGGCTTCTGGTCAGTTTTAGATCCAGATCCAGCATAAGTGTTGTAATACTTGTTTTTAAAACTTTGCATGGCCTGGCATAAAATGACTTCTGTGACTTGTCTTCCAGCAGGAGCCTCATTCAGAGCCACAGAATGGAAACATATTTCCAGTTATTATTATTTTTATATGGGGGTCAACTCACCATGGTCGACATGCGCCAGGATGCACAGGTTTCTGATGTTGGCAGCATTTCTCTGCAGTGCGATGATCTTGTCCAGACTGGTGTGTCCCATGGTGAACACCTGAAGCAAATACTGACCGATCAGCTGCTAGCTGCCTACTAGACTGCTCATCTGATGTTAGTGGAAGTTAGTAAGACTGCGGTGACTCAGTCTATGGGACAGTACAGTACGCTTTGAACAGTCCGTGCTGTCAGAACATAGTTTGTCAACATGAGTACAATGAACACAAAGGGTGAAACTAGCCTGGACAGTCAGTACCGACACTGAACGGTCACAGGTGATGTGCTAACAGTGAGGATAGCTTCATGCTAACTGGTCACAGAAACAAGCAAGAAGAGCCAAACTGGCTCCTGAAGTCTCCATACAGCATCACTACCAGGCCCTGCGCTGCTGGGACCTGTAAAATATCACTACACTGTGAGAATAAACACAGACATTTAGAGACATGTGGACATTCTCACCTCACGCTGTTGTCCCGGAAGTTGTGGAGCACATTAACCACGCCCGCTTGATGACGTAGTGCTGCATTCAAGGAACCTGGTAAAACCGAACTTTATCCTGAAACTTTTTTTTGCTGTAGAGTATTTACGATTATTCAGGGTGTACTGTATACTCTTATTGAAACATTAACAACTGTGCAGGGAAACGTTACTGCAGACGAAATTAATGAATATCTTGTGTGTAAAACAACATGAACTTTCTTATTAGACTATTTAAATTTAATTTAAGGCTATGGCCGACCAACCAAAACCAAAAGAAACCTCTCTTATAACTGAGAAAATACAGGGAATCTATAGCCATTAAAATGTCTTTTTATCGTTTAAAATTAATTAAAACCACTCTTTATCATCACTTTGTGTTAACCTGCTAACGTCCACACTGTTTATACAAACACCCCTCTGTAAGATGGTCTGACCTTATACAGTATCATGTTATTTGCATCATTTAAAATATCTTTCATGATTTCATGTATGGCCAGAAAATGGGGTGTATTTCATTCACATTTACAGTACGTGATTCTACAACTGAGATGGTGTAATAACGTCAACCTACTGCATTTAAGTGGGCTGAACACAAAATGTTCTGCTTTACCTTGGTATTTATGACATACAGTAGATGGGATGAGAGCAGAGAAAAACACTGTTATCTATGTTGTCTTTTTTACCATGTTTAATAATTTACTGCATTGTTCTACCGCTGGTTATGTGGAACACCCGCATTCAGAACAGCAGTAGCTAACATGGAGAGGTGCAAATGGAAATAAAATTCAAAATCACCTGGTTGCTATCAGCTTGGGTTTATACAAAACTCGAATAAACCAAAAAAATATATATGGGTTTGTTGTCTGGCCTTTGATCACTTGTGTTTGTATTATCTTTCACTTTCTCTCTATGTGTTTTTGTCAGTCCAGTCTAAACTGAAGTCACCCATCAGGAACGAGTTGTGTTACAGTTAAACTGTTTTGAAAGGTTAATAAAATTAATTTAAAAAAAATCACTTTATAGTTGTTTGTAAATTTCAAATGCATTCCATTTGTTTTTTCCTATTTTTTTTAACACAATTGCTCAAACATATCAGTACCAGTACTGAAATACATGAGCTTTAACAGGAGCAGCTGTTTTTACATCATTTTAGGTTTAGGTGTTTAAGGTAACACAGTATTAGTGTTCATTTGTTACTAAGTATAAATAAATAAAATAACTGGGAACATAAACTCTGCTAACAAATGTCTAAGAAGAGCTGTTGTATATTTTCAAAGGGTAACTAATGTTCCTTATGTTCTATGCTTTATATCACTCAAGACTCATTTTATGATTTTGCTTTTTATTTTGTCTAGTTCTCACAGTGTGTTTATCGGCATGAATGTGCAAATAAATGCATGTTAACACAGATATCCTTTTGCTTGCATGTGGGTAGTGAGTTATGAATTAAAAGGCTTGGCATGGTGCAGCTTCATAAAATGAGGTAGATCCATTTCCACCACTAGATGGGAGCACAGGCCTGCACACCAGCACAGCCTCACCATAGACCAATAAACCAGAAGCTAATAGGCTCACAATGGCTGGTCACGCTTCCCTGCTACCAGCTGCTCACACAAGCTCCCAGCAAATGGTGATCAACGCACACGCACACACACACACAAACACACACACATACACTAAATAAGTAGATATCAGAGAGCCACATAATGGGGTAACTTCTCATACTGGTGCTACTCTACCTACACTAGAATGTCCTATGAATAAATACACCTTAACATAGTTAATTCACTTTTGTACTAGAAATAATGTGTCAATATATCATCAACAAAGAAAGTATAAAGCTCCACTAATAGCCATATAGCTTGCGGTGTCCATTGCACCCCAGGAAATGTTATTTTTCTGCTGATTTGTTTGTTTTAAGTCTTCCCAGCTGAGGATCTACACCGGTTTGTCCTAAGGGTGGCACTGGAGGCAGCTGGTGTCATGTCCACAGTTGAAATGATGCAGCATGCTCCATGAACTCAACACAACCTGAACATTAGGCTTCTTTCCTGTCAGAAATGTATTTTCCTTCTTCTTATATCATTGTGATGTTTGAGCTTCTTTGTGTATAATTTGTTTTCACATTAATCTGCTGGGGGGAAGAAGCTCCTCTGAGCTTGTCTTAAGCCTTCAAGTCCTGAGCCTATTTTGGCCATTTTTAATATTTTTGATTTTGTCTCTATATACCACATAAAAATGTTTAACATGTCCATGCTTGGTGTCTTTTTTTCACCACAACTTCATCTATATGAAGAGATAGTTATTATTTCACTATAACCTACTTCATTAACATATTGGGCCAAAAAAATAATCAAATTCAAATTGAATAAAAAAAGTGTATTTATTACAATAAAAACCACAAACATGCTCAATCAACTGTTTTGGAACTTGAAAAACTTAATATAGGTTGCTAATATGAATATGTAAATGTAAAATTGAAATAAAATAATACTATGTACAAATATTTACAATAAAAAAATCTGATCACGCCGGCGTCATCATAGGTCCCACCGGGTTAAACTCCGTGTAAGTCCAAGCAGGGGTTTTAACATGACATGTAGATTGCAGCCAATCAGGGATCAGCGTGAAACTTACTCAAGTGTGATGTGGAAACTTGAAACAAACACTGAGAATGAGATTTCCAGGAAGTAACAAGGAACATCTTGAGTCCAGCAATTAAACATGTGAAACAAAATATATTTGCATATTCACAGAAAGATTGTTTTTAATGGAGGAGCAGACGTCCTGTCAATAAAAAAAGCAATCACATGAATTATTATTCTAAGAACACTGTATTTGTCATAGGACATGTCTTCTGGGGGGATTTTTATGGACACATTATGTTTAGTTTTTATAATGGTTATATTAATCTTTTATGAATTATACGCTGACTGAAATACAGATTGTTTTACAGTAACTATGTGTGTGAGTGTGAGAGAGGGGATGAGTAAGAGGGTTGAATGACTTGATGTACAGCAGGTTGAGGTGAACATGAGAAGGGTCAGTAATCCAGCATCTTGGGTTTCCTGTTAATCGCTCTTAAAGGAAGTGTTCAGAGGTTCCCACACAAAGGACAATGAGGCCAGTCTTGGATGCTGGAATGCTGCTAAAGCTACCTGCCACCATCCATGAAACCATGCATCACTCCTCCACAGCTCTTTCTTCTTTCGTTCCTCTCTGTCTCTGTGCAGTGCTCTTATGAAATACATTTAAACACCAGTGATCCATTTGGTTCATCCCCCTTTCACATAGATAAATATGAGTACGGCTGTCAGTCGCCACTGTAACACAGGGATTAATCCGCTCCATACTTCATCAGACAGCCAGTGATGTGTTTGTTTTGCTGACAGTTAGAAACTCTGAACGAATAGATAGAAAAAGAGGAACTGAGTTGAAACTCAAACTTGCTGCATCGACATAAAACCCAAAGAACAAGATGTCACATTTTTGCTCATTGTTTTTTGTGAGTGACAGCTGGAGAATTACTCAGTTATGTAATCAGCTGAAGGTCCTGCATCCAAAAAGACCTGTGGATTGAACAAAAAGTACAGTATGTTTTCGTTACATGTCATGAAATACAAGTGTAAAATAGATTAATACTAAGCTTTGAAAGCTTTAGTCATTTATGTTTTCTCAAGTTACTCTTCAAGTGTATAAACAACTTAGCTCCTGAACCACTTAGTCGATTTGTTGAGAGACAAAACAGCAACAGAGTCACCAGAAGCTCCACAAATCAGAATTGCAAAATCCCATTCTGCAGGACAACCTCTGGACAGTCATCCTTCTCATGTAACAGTGTAAACTCTGGAACTCACTGCCATCAGAAATAAAATCCATCTCAGAGTTTCAGATGTTCAACCTGGTTAGAGACAAAACAAAAGTGTACTCATCTGTAAATAGTGTGGGAGAGTGAGTGAATGTTTCACAATATTGGATTATTGAATTGTATAATATTGTCTTTTTAATTGATGCACACTTTATAGTCTAGTGTCTTAAACTATATCTTGTAAGTTCTTTTTAGTTGATGTATATTTTATATTGTACTACAATGTTGTGGATGAGCCCAACTAGGGACTGGAGTTGAGAATCAGCACTAGCTATGAACTCTATAATCATTGCATCACTTACAAGCTGTAACTGTTTGACTGAATTGTCCCTGTCAAATAAATAAATAAATCAATAAATAACTTGTGATTTTACCTTATGATGATCTGACCCATCGATCCCCATTGTCCAACCAAAGAAATGATGTATCAATCAACCACCTTTCAGAAACAAGTGGAATCAATTTATTCAGGAGGAGCAACAGAAAGGAAATACATGTTGTGTTCACAGAGGAACAATGAAAAACACAGTCCACATGACAAAATTTGATTATGTAATGTGAAATTGTATGGAAAGCATATGTCCAGGGGGATGAAAAGCAGCATCCAGATGTCCTCTCCACCATCTAACCTCATGGCCACATGCGAGATGAGAAAGCACAAAGGACAGAGACCAGCAGACTGGAGTCAGTCCATGCACTGTACTAATCCAGTCTAACGCACACAATGATTCTGCAAGTTGAGATCAGGTTTGTGATTGATCAAAGTGGTCACAACTACGATAATTTGAAAGGAAACATGTTACAGTGTTAGCTGATTCATATATGAACCAGTACTTATACAGACTGATCAGAAGAAAGTGATGAAAGCTAAAATCATCACCATGTTAGGTAAATAAATCAAGTCAGTCAGTCAAAGTCAACTTTATTGTCAATTTCACAATATGAGGAGTACATACAGTGAGATCAAAATGCACAATAACAGAACACAATAATAAATAAACAAGCAGCATAACTAAGATGTGACAACTATCAGCATGTAAAAAAAATAAAATAAAATAAAGAGTGAATCATATCCAGCAAGTTGAACGATAAACCAATCAGTGTGATTTATTTAGCTTTACAGTTTAGGACAATGTATGAAAATGAAGATTGAATTTCCTTTTACTTGCATAGTAACAGGTTTGAACCTCCCATAGTTCATGGTAACAAGCGTTGTCTTCAGACACGTAACATGGCAGCATGTACAGAAGGGACGAGTTAGAGAGAAAAAAAAAAACAGCAGCATCACCCCTGTTGCATGGAAGTGGTCTGGTTTTGCAAGCAGACAGTGGTACTGTATGCTGTAAAGTGTGTGTAAAGAGTGTGACAAGTGAAGAAAACAGGTCGACACATTCGCAGCTGCTTGAACTCCAGCAGCCCGAAAATACAGGTACAGTTTAGCTGCAGCATTTTCTCATGCAGGGTTTGGACTAGACTTGTTTTTGCAGTCTAAAAGTAATACGCCACTCAGTCTAGTTTCTGCATTTGTTTGTTGTAGTTGACCTATAGTTTGCAGCTAATTTCACCACGATGACATTCAAATAAATACTAATACTTTAGTGCAATAGTGCACCTTTTCTTCCCCTCTCTGCTTCTGTCTCTCACAGTATCTTCTCATCCAAAAGCCACAATTTATTAAAGAAACATGTAATCATTATTAAGAGCATCATTCATACAGTGTTGAATCTGACAAAAAAGTTGATCATATTAGAAGCACAGTGGAGGCCACGGTATCTGTTGGTCATATACTGTTGAAAAGCGTGGGTTCATCCACATGATGAGCGTCCTTTCTGAAACTATTTGGATGAAGTCACCCTCCACCAGCAGTTTGCACTTCATTAACCCCAACGGGGAAATTCATCTTTACTTGCTTTTGTAAATATTCATGATTAGAATAAAACAAAGCAAAATTTAACATATCTGTTTTCCTTTGTAGTTTTTGAGATAAAAAAAAACAACTAAAACTGTAAATCCATTGAGAAGATAAATGTTTTGGTCGTATTGAAAATGTTAAATTGGCTTGAGTATGAGGAGTTTTATTTCCTGTATTCCTTTATTCATACTTTACTCATTATATTCTTTTTTCTTTTGTTTTACTGTTTAGTCAATTATTATCAGGGAATAGTTTAGTCATTGTTAGCAAAGTTTGACAATAAATATTTTATTCATAAAACAACTTAAGTTTCTGTACACCAAAAACTGTGTAGAACTGTGTAGTAAACGAATATCTAAGTTGGAAATTTTCCCTGTTTTTTAAAAATGAATAATTAAATTTCTTAAAAGGTCGAACGTGGGGGAGACCTGTAATTGTGTATGATAGCTGAGCACCTTCACACTCCTTCACCTTTTACAAACAAATATGTTTCATATTGTTGAGTTATTGCAGATGCATATTTTAATGTTAATTAATGATTGTTATCAGATCACATCAATGTGTTGTAGTAATTATGGTGGCAACAATGAATTGTCATGCTTGTTTGTAATACGATTACAGCATTACAGTATTTATGGCATTTGTGGCACATTAGTGTTCATCCTGCTAGAACATGGGATTACTGTAGCACCCCAGGGCAAAGACAGCACCTTGAGACTGCTGTCCGCCACTCTAATCATGCTTTTCACAAGCCCAGCACAGTTAAACTAAGCCATGGCAAGCTCATTATCTCTGAGCGAGCCTTGCAGTAGGCAGCCTGTGCTGGCGCCCTGACCCCAGGTGACCCTTAGGGGTCAACGGTCAGCGTCCTCAAGTTACAAGAGGGGGCTGGTGGGTATGAGGGCTGAGGATGGAGTCTATGCAATGGATCTGACATGATAAAGTGAAATAAGCAGGAACAATCAGTGGCATGGCTAACGACCCTGCTTTGATCCAGCTCTATAGTTCAGTGTGAGGTGTAAATGCAGAACAGCAGACTCTTTAACTTCTCTTCTTGTGATGAAGACGAGTAGCAGCACAGAGGCTCTGGGAGTGATCAGTGCTGGACCAAACTAAACCTAAAAAAAAAAAAAAGAAATACCTCCTCTGTTGGCTGAGATGTGCAGAGCAGAGCTAAGATGCTTCGACTGAGAACTGAACATGGAAACAGCGTCACTCGGTTAACTGTACTCTGCCTTACGAGACAAAACCGTGAACTAACGAGTTGACTTCAGAATGTACGTACATGTACGGTATGTATGTATGTGACAAATAAAGTAGGCTCTGATTGAACCAATGCTATTACTAGTAGGTGTAGTAACTTAAGGTTACACAGCTCCACCATCAGTGCTGCCAATATTCTTGGGTTATTTAGTTCCCTGGTGGTTTTACTATTGAGCCCATGTCCAAAAGGTTGTTGCAATCTTAGATCAAACGGGTGGGACAGACGTCCCTTGTGTATTAGCGGGAACCAGAGCTGCTTCACCTGTGCACACCACCACCCTGTGCCTGATGTTTGGTTAGCTTATTGGTATGTTAGTGATGCTAGACAGACACACAGCCTTGCATGAACACCAACCACTGTTTCTAACACAGTATCTGATTACAATAACAAATATACTCTGAAAAAGCAACTTTATGAGTTCCAACATGCGTGTTCATTGCTGGTACAGGGAATCACCTGACAGGCGCACACAAACACTCCTCCTGGTCTGTTTGGCTTGAATACTGCATTTTAAGTCTGATTTGTATTTATAGTTTTGATTATAGTTATATATACTGTATATATAAAATTAATGTGACGATTTATGAAACTTATGTACTTAACATATACTTAGTATACCACTTAGTAAAAACGTATACTTAAATTAATTGTAATGATTTGCTCTTTCTTTCAAAGAATGGTGCTCTGACAAAGATTTACTCAGCTGCTTATTATTATGTTGACAGTTACTAATGTATTTGATAGCCATTTAATGTTTTTTTTGATGTACCATTTGGTGTCCTGTTATTTTTAATTTATATTTATAATTTATTTATTCATTTTAAATATGTATTTTATTGATTCATATAATGATCTTCCCAGACCAGCTCCTATCTGCATCTCCAGTGGCCCTGTGTGAGGCCTCGTACTGCCAGTATGAAACTGGTCCTCCTGTTGGACAGAAGGAAATAGAGAGGAGAGCCTGAAGGAGATGAAGCCATTCTGTAGGAAGCTGAAGAGAGAGGAGAGTGAGAAATAAAAGGCAGGGAGAGAATAGACAGGGAGGAGAAGATGGACAGCAAGAGGAGGGAAGAAGGAAGATAGACTGGAGCAAGAGTCTGTGTGTGTGTGTGTGTGTGTGTGTGTGTGTGTGTGTGTGTGTGTGTGTGTGTGTGTGTGTGTGTGTGTGTGTGTGTGTGTGTGTGTGCGTGTGTGTGTGTGTGTGTTAGGGGGGTTGTGGATCTTGCAGCTGTCATGAGGGTCGGCCCTGGGATGCCTGTGATCATCTGACCATGAAATCTGGCCTGCACAACCCTGTATTGACACACACACACACACACACACACACACACACACACACAGACTGTCTGCTTCTCTGCAGTGACCTGACAGCTAACTGTTGAGGACTGGTTCAGCTGATTGGCTCATGTTGACACTGCCCTGTCTCCCTCTATGGAGGTCTGAGAGGACGGAAGAGGGAGTGTCTGACCTGAAAAACATCCTCCAGCTCAGCACTGACATGTTAACTGAAATGAATGATGCTTCATCAGGGTGTGTATGTGTGCATTCTCAGGGATTTTAGAGAAGAATTCATCACATAATTTCAGGAGCAAAGGAATGCGCAGGCAACACCGATTTGGAGGACGAAAAGGACATATTTCAAATAGTTTACCCTGCTTTTTGCAGTGCTGTCATCTTAATATTATTATCAACACTTGTTGACAATTGTTTCAGGATTCTACTACCAGGGAAAAGGTGTAAGCATAAACACTAAAACTGTCAGCCATTTTCCCTAAAGGCAATAATTGATAGTTCTGTTTTTGTTCTACTGGGTGAAATGGTCCTTCCACCCTGAGAGCAGTCAGTATATTATGTGTTCAGAAAAAGGAAGGAAAAGAATCAGACCTTCTGTGGCAGCTACAGGACTGTAAAAACTCTGACCAATCCCTGCCATTCGGTCCCAATGGAAAGAACCAATCAGATGCCTGACCACGCTCCCCTGCTGTTTCTGTAAATATCCAGCACACTCCTCTGCAGAAATACAGAGTTAGCAGGAGAATCTGTTCTGTAGGGAACAATGTTAGAGAAAATGCAGCCCAAAATATCACTTCCAGTGTTACTTCTGACGACTCACCCTGCTGAACAGACAAAAAGAAGAAAGAGGGAGACAGAAAAGACTGAAAGATAAAACTCTGGATAAAGATAAGAGGACAAACCAGAGTGAACATTGGTGGAGACCAAGGGCGGAGTTGTGGGTTCTCAAAGTAAGGACCACTTCCGCGTTCAAAAAGCTGCAGTTCCTGTCCGGCCGCTGGGGGCTGGCTCCGGAAGTGAACAATTCTCCATTGACCACCATGTTAAAATAGCCGAGTTTACAGCTTTAAAAAACATATGTACAGCCTGGCACATTTAAATTTTTTGGTCTCTACCGATAGTTTCCCCCTCTGTGGACACTGTGAGGTGGGTGAATTTTTTTTACCACAACCGTTTTAGTGTTATTTCGGCTTAAAATTCTTGCATAAATTAGGGCATAGTTACGTTGGGTGACAGGTTCACAGACAGCTACCGGCAGTTAGCTCTTTGCTAAAGCATCAGTTGAGCTAGGCTAGGCTACACTCAGAGGTCTGTGGTTAATAGGCACTGCGGTGTTTGTTTGCCTATTTTCGTGCAGTTTGTTTCTGGCAATATGCTGTGTTGTGGGCGGCATGGTGGTTAGCACTGTCGCCTCATAGCAAGAAGGTACCCGGTTCCCAATGTGGAGTTTACATGTTCTCCTCATGTCTGTATGAGTTCTCTCCAGGTACTCCGGCTTCCTCCCACCATCCAAAAACATGCATGGGGATTAGGTTAATTGGTTCATTTAAATTGACCGTAGGTGTGAATGTGATTGTGAGTGGTTGTCTGTCTCTATGTGTCCTGTGATGAACTGGAGACTTGTCCAGGGTGTACCCTGCCTTTCACCCTAAGACAGCTGGGATAGACTCCAGCCCCCCTGACCCTATGTGAGGATAAGCGGTAGAAAATGGATGGCATGTTGTGCTGTTGACTGTACTAACCGTCAAACCATCAAAGATCCTTTGTTGCATTTTTTTCGGTGTGTAAATATCTAGTACTATTTTACCCACGGACTGTATAAAATACAGTTACGTGGATGTTAGCACTTATTGGCATGTATCAGCATATTTTACCGCTGGCTTATAATGACTTTATTGCTGACTCATGGTCCCTGCTGATACAGATAGATGACCAGAGCATGTTGAGTCTGTTTAGTGCAGGAATACAACCTTATTTTGTATCATTGTTCCGTTTAAAAAGTCAGACATTGCATGAACAGAGATGCTCCGTCAGAAAGCGCCTGCTGTGCTGGATAACGTTAGTGGATGGAGGCAGTGTTGAAACACGGTAAATAACATGTTAAACGATCATTTCACAGTTAAATAGTAGAAATGAATTTCCCCCACAGCTCCACCAAACCCTGCAGCTCCAACTAAAAGCTCTCAATCTGAAAAGGTGATTTTTAAAACACAGCAGCAGCATTATGAACTGTTTTTGCTGCTGGTAGCTGCTTGTTAGCCTAGCATAGCTGATTAGCCTTAGGCTAGCTCAGTTCAGCATGGTTAACTTGAGTTCAGTGGGCGGGATCTCAGCCGGCTGACCTGAGTTAATGCCTCTCCTCCAAATATGGAAAGTACACGCCCACTGAAATCCAAGATGGCACAGTTCAAATGCCCATGACAGGAGCACAAAAAGGACTCCCCCAAACCAATAGGTGACATCACGGGTGCTACGTCCATTCCTTTAACAGTCTATGGTGGAGACACTGAAACTTCTGAAGGGACTGAAAAGTGATGCAGAAGCTGATTTCTTTCTGTTGGACAGGTAATTATTTGTTTAACCTCGGGAGGAGTTCATATTTTCATGACATGCTTGCCAACTTAGCGACTTAGCTCGTAACCCTACGTAGCTCATATTAGCCCAATGCTAACATTAGCTTTTCTGTGGGTGTAAGCAAATCGTAGGTGCTACTTGTATTGAAGAGGTTATAGGATATGATATTTTGACCATATTACACGACCACAGTCGTCACTGTCTGCATTATAAAGGTGATAAAATGACGTTGATATATTTGCTTTGAACACGACATTTTACTATTGTGGTGATGTAACATATCAGCTCTCCTCTCCCTGCTGAATCCTGCTATTAGATGTCCAAGTTTGAGGGGGCGTGGCTTTGGAGGAGTGGGTGGAGCTTAGGGGAGGCTGAGAGGAGGTGCCTCTTTGAAATCTTGCTAGCTCAGCATGATTACGAACTATACCTTTAAATAGTACAAACACAGTATCAAGGTTATCCAGAAATATTTTTGTTATCATAGTTATTCAATACTTACCCACTTACCCATCACCTGTATGCTAATATCATTTTGTGAGCTAAATTGGTCAATTTGACTAGATAGTCAGCCACACATAGAGGCCAGCTCAGAAGACTTGCATAATGAATTGATGAAATTGAAATATAAATTTTGGTCAAATTTAGTGACCTCAAAAGGGTTAGAGGCTTCGAGGGCTGTCAGAACACATAAACAACCTGTATGTTGTTGGGTACATGAACCCTAAACTGGCAGATGACTTTCAGTGACACAAATCAAAAGCGTCTCCTTGTATTGAGTTCCTCTGGTTGAAATACTACTGCCCAGACACCCATGGCTCCAACCAGGCAGCTGAACAGGGCTGACCACCCAGGCTGCTGCGTCCTGCTGGAGTGTGGCTCCCTGCACTGATCCTGGCTTTGGAGGTTGTCCCGGCTGTCAGCTTTGGCTTTTGGATGATCACCCAGACACACGTACATTCCTTGTTTTCAGTTCATGCCAACAGCAGTGTGCCAGCTCCATGGCTAATTGTCAGG
Organism: Synanceia verrucosa; assembly: GCA_029721515.1. Taxonomy (NCBI): domain Eukaryota; kingdom Metazoa; phylum Chordata; class Actinopteri; order Perciformes; family Synanceiidae; genus Synanceia; species Synanceia verrucosa. The sequence goes on from CM056549.1 coordinate 34,607,247, forward strand.
CTACTTCCTGTTCCTTTCTCTCATCTTTTCTCTCCTCCCATCTTGCTATTTTTCCAGCACCGTCTGGAGAGCGAACAGACACTCAGTCATCCTCTCTGCTTGGAACTAGGTACTTTACAACACTGTCTGTCTACACAGTATAGTTACAACTGACCACTGGAGAATATACAGTACCTCTGCTAGCACTATTCAGAATCCACCGTATTCTTACTCCTGTGACACTTTGCATGATTCATGCATTTACTGAAGTGGTATCTCCAGGAGATAGCAGTATTCAATAGGTGTCTCTCTGAAACAATAGAATCAAATTCACTCTCTCAAAAACTGAGAGATCAACACAGTAGATATAAATCTACATCCAGCAGCCAGGTTAGCTTAGCTTAGCATAAAGATTGGAAATAGGTGGTCTCATTCTTATTGCAGTTTTTTGTCTTGTTCTTATTTTGTCTTGTCATTTCCTGTTTTATTTTGTAGTAACTCTGTTTCCTGTCAGATCACTTGACTTCCTGTCTAGTGATTGTCTGGTCCTGTCCTGATTGTTTCCACCTGTGAACTCCTTCCTCATGTATAAATAGATAGTCTTGTCTCCACCTGTCCATCGTGCCAGTCAACCAGCCAACCGACCAAGCAAAGCTTCCACTTTAATCTCAACTGATGCTTGTTACTTTCCAGTTTGTTAGTCAGGGTTTTCTCCTTGTTGTGTTAATGTTGTTTGTTTGTTTAATTTGTCCCCTAGTGAGCACCTTTTGTAGCATTATAGTACATTTTTGTTTCACTATAATGTTAAAGGTAGTGTAACCCACTCCTGGAAAGAGCACACCTCTCTAGGTTCATAAAGAGCAAGGATTATAGTGCAATAACCACTACTAACTGTACTTTAGTTAGTGTGCAATCAGAACTTATGCAACATTACAAAAAATAACATTTACATGAAAATAAAAAATAAAATGCTTTTTTTTAATTATCTCTCAGTTCAAGTGCTTTAATGTTAGTCAAGATATAATTAATACAAATTAGAGAGGTTCTGATCTGTCTGAGTTTAAAAGTCAATAATCCACATGGTCTAAAGGACTCTTTCTTTCCCAGATGTGCTCAAGATGGTGCCACCACAGATGACTGGCACAATCCCACCACAAGCGAACAGTTTGTCGGCTATTTCAGAGGAAGTGTAGATCCTGTTTCTTGGATTCAAGCTGGGTGGCTCGCCATCTACTTGAATCTGCTAGAAGTCATTGGAATCATCCACAGGAATCTTTACAGTCCAACTATAAAACCTGACCGAGTCGCATATCGTCCACTACGAAGCGACAGCAGGGCTCAGGTCTCTGTAGCACTCTCAAGAAGGTGGAAATGCTTTGCCGCCATATTTATATACAGACAGAATAAACTGGTTTAACTTACTTTCATCCATATTTTTTTGATGAAAATGATACCACTGTTTCGCGTGTGTGCTCTTCTGTTGAGACAAAAAGAGGAAGCAAAAGTTCACGAGACTCACTAAGTTCTTCGCAAGCGAGGCTGGGAGATGCTGCCTTCATGTGCACCGAGAAATTTTTCACATTTGATGAGTAAAATAATTAATAATTATCACCATTTATTATTTAAGTTATTTAGATATGTTATGTTAAAATGTGATTTGCTTTCACACTGTGATTAATTGAACAGGACTAGAATTAACACATATGCTAAGGTCGTTCAACCATTGGACAGTAAAAGTGTAGGCGGGGTAAAGCAGGAAGCCCAAAAGTGAAAGTAGACCAACGTAAATCTCTCGTTATCCTCATAGCAATAGGTTTATATACAGTTATATGTTACAGTTACAGCTTTTTGCAGAAATGTTCGAGCGTCAAGACCGTTTGATTCAACATGAGTTTTACAATATGATGCTCATAATTTTGCAACAACGAAGACGTGCAGCAAAACAGCTGAGAAGGAGAGCTCTCATGTGTCCAACATGCTACAGTAACAACAGGTCTGCTGTTGTGTTCGCTTCACGTGTGTGTGTCTCTCTCTGTGTGTTGTGTGTCACCGAGCTATCCCTACATTTTCCCATAATGTGCGAAAAATATGGGAGCCCGTCAAATCCAAAAAGGTAGATTTTTTGCAACTGGGTCAGATCGAGGTCGGGCTGCTTTCACACCTGAGATGAACTGCACCAGGGTTCAATAGGAACCGCTCCGAGACCACCTCCTCAGCTGGGTCTTGGTCCGCTTGTTTGGTCCGCATCAGAGTTCGAGTGATTGTATTCACACCGACCAAAAAAGGTCAGAACCAAGGGAGGAAATGAACTGGAGTTCGTTTTAATCGAACTCCACTATATATATATATATATATATATATATATATATATATATATATATACGTGTACATATATATGTATCTGCACTGAACGTGTTTATTAAACACCTTGAACACTTGAAACAATGTTTTGTGTCTTTGTTTTAAACAGTCAGATTAATTATGATGATGGATTAATTTGCATTAACGCACTCATTTTGACAGCCCTAATTATGATCAATATTTTTGTGATGATACTTTTAGGTCAGAGTTAGTGTTACTCTTTATGAAAATTGTCATGAACCATCTTTTAATTTGCTGCTTAGTTTGTGAGTCATGCTTTTAGAAAACTATAGTAGCTTAGCATTAGCTAAGTGGTGTGGTGAAGTGGGAGGTTCTGACCTACTTCAGTCAAACAAAGTTGACTCGAACACTGTGGATCAGCCTCAGTGCTTTTCAGATTGATCGTGACTTCACTGTTGATAGCAACACAGTTGGCTTTTGTTTAAGAAGCTGTTGAACCATTAGTCACCTCCTGCTTTGGTGTCCTCAAAAAGGAAACACAGGATGTGTTTAGAGTTTAGTGTCATTCAGAATGGATATAGAGACAATTAAGAGCTCCTGTCTAAAAGTTTTAAACTTCTCTCTTGATTTTCTGAAATCAGTGACTTCCATCACGTTACTGCTTGTTTTACACTTTGATATATTTATCATATTTATACCATACATACATACATACTTTTTGTGAGCTTTAGTTTTGTTGTGTGTGGTAAATAAGAGCCCAGGGCTATAATCACGTTAAGGTAAGGATGTCTAGGGTCATGTCTCACATTGCTTCAAAGGAGACCTTGGTGAGAGGAAATGAATAAGTAGTTGACATATCTGCAGTCAAACCACAAAGCTCAGACACTAAACAGTCCACCAAACACCGTGGATCATTCCCAGGAGCAGTAGCTGGTTCACCTTTCCCTCAAAGTATCAACAAACATGGCTGATTGACCTAACCTGCGTTCCCACACACACACACACACACACACACACACACACACATTTGTGCCTCGAGGACACACCATATGTGACCTCTGTGGTCTATCTAAGCTGGTGGCTGGGAAGCAAAACGTTCGGTTTGAGGCCTGACACCTAAACAGGCATAAATAAACAGCAGTGGCCGATGGTTTCCGCTGCTGGTGGGTTCCTTCAGTCGCTTGGGTCAGGCAGGTCAGAGATGGGAACAAACTGCCTCTCAGTTTGTGAACTCAGATTAGGGAGATTATTCACATGAATGATTCTCATCTGTCATGCATTTTTGATAATCTACAGGTCAGACTCATGGACTCAATCTCACATCAACATTTACAAAAGGCCTACTTTCAGACGAAGGCTGTGATATGTTTACATCATAAGTCATGATTTAACTATGGCAAGTTTTTTTTCATCAAGTTTTTTGGACATATAAGTAATAATTATAATAACACTCCAAAAAGATCAGATTGCATAGGTTTATGTCCAAACCTTCAAACATCCACCCCAAATGTCTACTGGTCCTTTGCCTGTGATGTTTTTGGGTTTTTAACAGAAAAGACTCTCATGTTACTGCTGTGCACACAGGATTATTTAACCATCTCTGTATTCACTAATTGTTGACATATTGTCTCATAATTACCCTGGAAGAATAGGACTTCAGTACACTCTGTGTACAGGTGTACAGGTGTAAACATATTTCAAATGATTCTAAGGGTAAAAGGGTCTTGCTGAGTATAAACTGGAGTCTATTTATGGTTTTCATTATGTTCTCTGCCATGGTTTTTTCATTTTTCTTACTGTTGTTGTGCTTATGCAAGCAGCTGTTTGCTAACACATTCATATTAACAACTTTTAAGCTGATTTTTGTGGCCAAAAATGTAATTTAGGCTCAATCCCAACGTTCCACCATAACCTTGAACCCTCAGGGCTCAGTGTGACAAGCTGCAAGGACTTGGAAATGATATATACAATATAGAATTGGTACAGCACTTTGCAGCGGCATATGATGTTACCTTGACGATGGCAATCTACACAACACAGCTTAAACAAATGGAAAGGAATGGTTCATGAATGAACCACACGTCTATGCTTGTGTTGTTTATGTTTAAGTCATTGTCGGTAAATGAAATGGGGGCTTATGGAAAATGCTCATGAAGGACCGTGGACAGCTCTGAACTCTGACGGGCTTTGGAGAAACACGTTAAGATTGGAATGTCTGTTCTTTTTTTGACACTGAATAGCTCAAATGAAAGAAGAGACTCTCTATTTCGTCATGAAAAAAGATGTACTTGTTTTATCAGAGGTAGAGTAGAGGACACTTTCACCAAAATCACCACTTTTTGTCCAGATTCCCTCCGTCTTACTCTCTAATATTGATCATTTCCATTTCTTGCTTTGATCTCTGTGGCATATACCATCACTTTATGTCCCAACTACAAATCCCAGAAGGCCCAGCATTACTCACAAGCTGTGGGAGAGCCTGACGTCCTCAAAATATTGAGAACTCTTGTAATTGAGTTACTGCTTGTTGATTCATTAGCTGCACAGCAGTTCACTTTTTTCTGTGGTCTTCTGGAATGACTTGGTTTCCACTAAAGCCTGTTAGTTTGTCTGGTGTCTGTATATCAGCACACTGTTGACTTACACTGTATCAGAGAAGTCAAACCAAGGACATCTCTTCCTACCCCCAGCATGCCAAACAGCAGCTTGATGTTAGAAGGCGTTGTTATTCTCAGCTACATTCGTGCTTGTAAGTTCGTGCAGTGCTGTAATAGAACGCACTCTCCACTGCTGAGGCATTTATTCAAGCTGGTTTCAGAAGGTGAGCTACATCTGCCATTTACTTTTTCTTCTTACAGTCTACATAGTCATAAAAACTAAATACGATCAGAATAATGGCAGTTTTAATGTTCATGTTGAACATTTTAATCTTTAGAGGTTTTTCAGATACATCCTTGGGATGATCTAAAAGGAATCTTTAGAGATCCGACTGGCTTTGCTTTTATCGAACTTTAATGAACAACTGATATACTGGTAAGAGACTAGATTTATTTTTTATCCAGCTTTTCATTTGTAAGGTGCAAATGGTATGGCTTATTAATGTTACATAGTATAGCATCAGCGTGAGTGGCATATTGGGTAAATGATTGAATCTCTACAGACATATCAATGTATGATTGTATTTATTATAATTTAAGGTGCAGCTGTCAGCTGTCAGTGTGACTCAAAGCATCGTAGCAGTCAGTTTTGTTACACGAAGGGAAACTGAGTGTTATGAATTCTATGAAAGAAGATGAAGCTGAATTGTATTGCTGCAGGGGTGTATGGATGCTACATCTATTCTGTGTAACTGTAATTAGGAATGAAAATACTTTTGTTGCCTACGATGTGAAAATTTGCCTTTGGCATCCCCATAAGACATGGAGTCAAACATAAAAACATGCAATCAGCCTAAAACATGTCATAAATGTATACAGAGAACAATACAGGCTGTATTTACTGCACATTCATTGTGCAAATGGATGATTTTCTGCAGTTTGTTCCTCCTCTCAAAGTTCAAATTACTATCCCACATGCTCATATTACATATTTATTTAATATATTTCTCATTCCAAATTTGTTCAATGCCGGTGGAGGCATTCTGAGCATTTCTTAAAAATTAGATCAGTGTTTTCCTTCAGTGTAAGCCTGCTGTCAGTGTATGTACCAAGGGATTTAAAACCATCAGCTATGAAGAATTCCTTTATTAGTACCTCAGTGAGGAAAGTTCAGTTTTCACTCTGCTAGTATTTTATCAGTTGCACATCACACACAGCTTATGAAACACATGCACATGCATTAGAGGAGAGGTGTCAGAGTGAGGGGGCTGCACCATATCAAGGCAACCTGAGTAGTTGGGCGTTTGGTGCCTTGCTCAAGGGCACCTCAACAGTGCTCATGAGGAGGAACTGGCACCTCTTCAGCTACCAGTCCACTCTCCAGACTTGGTCCAACCTGGACTTGAACCATTGTTATTATTATATTGTTATTATTGTTAATAACTATCGCAACCCTGTAATCATTTCTGGCTGCTTTCAATCTTTACTATGTTGTAGTCATGAAGAGTTGACATATGATAAACATATAGACATATTTGTAGCCCCTTTCTGCAGCAGGGCAACCAGAGCCATTTTATCAACATTCAGTCATCATGAACTACTTATCCTCACATGGGGCAGTGGGGGGGCTGGAGCCTATCCCAGCTGTTTTAAAGACAGGGTACACCCTGGACAAGTCTCCAGTTCATCACAGGACACATAGAGACAGACAACCACTCACACTCACATTCACACCTACAGACAATATAAGTTAACCAATTAACCTAATCCTCATGCATGTTTTTGGATGGTGGGAGGAAGCCAGAGTACCAGAGAGAACCCACACAGACATGAGGAGAACATGCAAACTCCACACAGAAAGGCCTGGTACCTTCTTGCTGTGAGGCAACAGTGCTAACCACTGCACCACAGGACTAAAAAGCAGTAGTAGTAGTTAAGTGTATGTGTGTGTGTGTGTGTGTGTGTCTAAAAAAAGCCAGCAGAACAGATGGAAAACTGAGTCAGCAGCTATACAAATAAATGAACACAATGGATCAAGTGCTGTAATAAAGAGAAGAAAACACTTCATATTAACAAGAGAAAGAGAGAGAGAGGTCTGCCACCACTTTTGCTCATGATGTGTGTTTTGATCTGAGAGTCTACAGGGATCACTGCTGGTTGGAAAAAAGTACAAAAAAGAATGTAAAAACTCATAATTTTTCATAAATACATTACATACAATACATTATAACATATTGTGAAATGTTGTTGCTGGTTTTAGCCAATACTATGAATTAAATATGTCACAGTCAAGCGTCCTCTGTAGTGAAAATGAAGGTTATTTGTATAGCACCAACACCAACACCAGCCATCCTCATGGATGATTATTTTCTGAAATAATAAACTGCACCTTCTCCCATTTCAATGTCCAGACCTGGTTCTGGGTCCCTGATGGGACCAACATGAAAAAGTGATGTCAAGGGGAATCTGCTTTTTATTAATTCATTTAACCTGTATTGTACCAGGTAAGACAGTAAGAGAACTAATTCTCATTTCCAGTGACGCCCTGGGCAAAGAGGCAACACAGATAGCATGATAATAAAAAACATTTAAAAAAGTAAAAAACAGAGAGGACATATAGAGACTTAGAGATAGAACAACACAATCCCAGAATATGACAGGAGTGATCAGCTACAAGCAAGTGCAAAGATGTTGAGTTCAGGGATGTAATAAGTTTTTAAAAGTGGTGACTGGAATGAGAGAGGTTATTATTTCAACTTTAAGGATTTCTGCAGTTAATTCCAATCGTTTGCAGCAGCAAACTGGAAGGATATGTAACCAAAGGAGGTCTTTGGGTAGAGATGATGAGATTAATGAAGCTACTTGAGCTTGACTGGAGATATAATGGAGTTTTACCAATGAGGGATCTGTAAATGAATGGAAACCAGTGTGTTTGTCTGTGAGAGTGGAGTGAAAGCCAGTTGAGCTGAAAGTCCAGGTGGCAGTGGTGAGTGCTGAACGGAGCTCCAGTGATAAAACGGATAGCAGTATGGTAAATGACATCCAGTTTATGAAGGAGAGTGTTTGAAGCTGATCTGTAGGCTCAGGTTAGAAGCTATTTAGCAGAGTGTGTGAAGGAGAATTTGTTACGAGAGAAAACCAATACAGGATTTGACCTTATTGAGAAATGTTTCTATATGTTTTAAAATAGAGTTTGTTGTTAAGCCAGATTCCTAGGCATTTGTAATTGTCAACATACTCAATCTCATAATTGCCCAAGGAGAAGATTTTGATGGGAATGTCAGCCAGTATAGATAATGGTATCACCTGCCGCAACGGCAATGTCATTAAAATTAATATTAAAAAGTGTGGGACCCAATATGCTCCCTTGTGGGACACCAATAGAGAGGGGGAGGGGATCTGAAAGGAGCCCCTCACTAACTGAAGATGTTGGAACAGTAATTTTTAAACCAAGCAAGACAACTCTCAGAAAGTCCAGTATTTCTAAGCATGTTGAGCAGTATATCATGGTCCATAGAGTCAAAAGCCTTGGCCAGATCAACAAACACAGCTACACAATACTCTTTTCTATCAGTGGCACATATGATGTCATTGATGACTTTCAATGAAGCAGTGATACAGCTACATGTATGCCTGGATCTGACACCAGACTGAGCTTCATTCAGGATGCTGTGAGTCTCCAGATGGCGCATGAGCTGCTTGTTGACCTGCTTCTCTAGCATTTTGGTGAGACAGGGCAGAATAGAGATGGGTCTGTAACAGTTCATATCGGCGATGTCACCCTCTTTGAAAAGTGGGGGACAGCAGCAGACGTCCAGTCCTTCAGGAGCACACCAGCTTGTAGTGAGAGATTAAAAACACAGGAGATCCCAGAGATGACGTGGACTGCTGTCTTTAAGAGTAGGGGGTCCAACACGTCCAACCCAGCACAATTATTTGTGTCCAAGCGCAGCAGCTCCTCAAGTACTTCAGCCTCCTGTATTGGCTGAAAGGAGAAGAGGGGCAACCTGAGGCAGACATGTTGAAGACGGATGATGAGTTGACCGGAGTGCAGGTAGAGGTCATGAATTTCCCACAAAGGCATGGCTGGCATGGACAAAGTCTTAGTTGAAATGGTTCAATGATAATGACATCTTTTGAGTTGATTACAGTTGGCAAATGGGAGGGCATATTTCTGTTTTCCATCGTTTTTATTGTTTTCCAGAAATTACAGGATCAGGACCATTAACAGTCAGTTGCTGTTTGAAATAGCTCCTTTTTGTCTTGCTGATGGATTGAGTGCACTTGTTATGCAAAGCTCTACATGACTGCCAATCAGATGTTTTATTAGAGGTCTTTGCTTTACGACAAAGTGTATGCTTTGGGTGAATAAGCTCAGCTAGCTCAGGACTAAACCAGGGGCTGAGACGGTTTTTCACTCTAAACTTTTTCAGAGGAGCATGTTTACTTATAACACCACTGAACGTGGTTTTGAAGTAAGACCAAGCATAATAGGAGGAATAGATATAATTCTGCACTGGTCCTCCTGTGTCAGGTCATGTATGAAGGCTTGTTCATTGAATTTTTTTCAGAGAGTGTTTTGTAACTATTAATGGAGGGTTTTCTAGTGCTGTTGCTCTTGTGGACACAGGAAATGCTACAGTGATCACTGAGGCTTTGACAAAACACTCCAGATGTGTACCTCTCTGGCCTGTTGGTGAGGATAACATCAATTAGTGAACCAGAATCCATAAAGTTTGTGTATATATCTATCCATCAAGAGAAAGAAGTGGGACACTCAGAGGCATGAAGAACAAGAGAAGGTGACCATCAAGCTTAAGACTGTGAGAGGACCACGACAGGAAGTTAAGCCAGGTCATCCATGAAAAGGATGACTAGATAGCAAAAACCACAAGTGAAAAGAAGGCTCTGGAGACTGAGAGTTGGGAGTGCAAAGTCTGGCTGGAAGTGCTAGAAAATGAGATGATCCAGAGTGATGCAGAGTGGAAAATGAAAGTTTAAGCTCTGGAGGATCAGAAGATGACAAAGGCTGAGAAGAAGTCAAAGAAGGAGGCATAAAAGGAGACAGAAGAGAAGGAGAGGGACAAGAAAGAGAAGAAGAAAAATAAGAGCAGATAAAGGAATTGAAAAGACAGAGGACAGGAGAGGAGAAGGAGAAGGAGAGGAGGAAGAGAGAGCACTTTCTTCTCCCTTCTTTCCACTCTCCCTCCTCTTCACCCCCTACATTTTTCCTCCCCTCACCCCTAGACTTCCCCCCTCCAACTCTCCTGTGTGACTCAGTGGAAGAGTGGTTCTCCTCCTGTCTGCATGGTTTCCTCTAGCACTGCAGTTTCCTCATCAGTTGCCCTGTAGCCTGACAGAAAGAACCAGCTGCTTTTCTTTGTCATGAAGAAACCTCTGGAAGGCTGCAGAGGCTGAAGACACTTCTGGAGGCTGCAGGTTCCTGCAGTGTGATTCTCCCCGTGTCTGGATGAGTTTTCTCCAGGTACTCTGGTTTCCCCAAATGCCTGTGATATGTAGTAAAAACCCACTGCAGCCTCACACAAACAATCAGCTGGTTTTCTGTGTGAAAACAGAAACCTCTGAGGCTGCTAAAGATACTGTTGGAATCTGCTGGTTCTCCCGTTTCTGCATGGGTTTATTCTGTGTGCTCCAGTTTCCTCCTGCACAAAGTCATATGATAAAATATAATCAGATAAAATTAGATAAGCCTTTATTTGTCCCATCAATAGGGTCATTTACATTACAATATGGGCCTATGTGAAAAATAAGAACCAGTGATGCAAGTAAACAAGTAGAGTAAGTTAGAAAAATTGCCTCAAAAATAAGTTGGTAAAGGAGAAAAAGAAATATATCACAATCAGAAACAAGTTTATTGCCCAGTAAGTTTGAATATACAATGAATTTGACTTGATTTGTGCATGATATACAAACACTTTGCAGATGTATTATTAATGTCACTGTATTCCAGTGAATACAATGACATTCGGAGCGCTGCTCCAACTTAACTAAATAGTTAAGATAAAAAAGATACAGATAGATACAAATTATATTACTAGAGTGAAGAGCCACAGCTATTGCACAGAAATTTGAGTTAAAGTCTGATGCATATATACAGTTCTTGTGTTAGTGATACATCGTTTTTCCCATCATCCCTGAGTGATGTGATCATTTTTAGCTTCACAGAAAGGGCCAGGACTCAAACCCTGTACCTTCTGGCTGTGAGGTGACAGCGCGAACCATTATTATTATCATTATCAACATGTTTAAAGAAATTTAAATCAAAGCAGCTGTGATAAGATTGTCCCCCGGGGTGCTGCTATATTCAACACAATCTCACTGATTCTTTGACTCTTTGGTCATGAAACAGTGTTCACTTTGTTTTGAAACCATCTCAGGAAATATTTGTCCCCACGAAACCACTCAAACTCTAAAATATATACAACCGGCCTACAGCCACACAAATACAACCAACCAAAGAAGAAGAAACAGAGCATACTGTACATGCGTATAAGCGTAATAATAGGCTGTAGACACAGAAACAACAGCGTGGTGTTCAGGTTCAGTCTGGGAGGAACTTTCAAAAAGCTTGTTTACGGGCTCCAGAAACACCATACAATCATACGACAAAAACGTTGGTGTTTGTCAGAGAGGTCTCTGATCCGCTGAATTATGAATGAACAATCTAAGCTAATTTAATTCTTAATTAAAGTTTCCCATTGCACATGTCAAGCCCTTTTTTGTGTGCTCTCTGGGTAAGGTGGCCATTTCCACAACATCAAAAAGGACATTTTGCGGCATTTAGTGAGGAAAGAAAAATGGCAACATACGAAGATCACTCTTTAATTCCACAGTCTGCACTCCTGTATGACTGGTGATGCTTGACTGCAGGATAAACATTACAAAGTTCTGCAGCGGATACCTTGTTATCTTTAGGTGATGTTGCTTCCCGAAAAAACAACCAGAGGGCCCGTCGGTTTCTCCGTGCCAGCAAGCCTTTCATTGGCCGTCTGTCCACATCACAGCGACAGAGTGTGCAATACGCTTACAAATCGTCTTTGCTACTTTTGCTTACTAACGTGTGCTCTTTTGATCATTCGGTATTGAATGAGGTCCGTATTTTCGGTCTGTTAACATTCAGTTAACGTGATGAGATGCTGGCACAGCTCGCACATGGGAGAAGAGGGTGGATTGTATACATTTTCAACCAATGAGAAATCAGAGAATTGTGTGACACCACTTTTAGACAATAATTTTTACAACCACTCTTACACTGTCGGACAATATGCAGCGTTGCGTTCAAGTGAAACTCCAAAAAGGAGGACAAATAAGCGTCCGGCTTGAGACAAGGTATTTAAATTTAAAGACTGCCCAGCCTAAATCCTGACGTATGGCCTCCGTATCTCTGGGTCTTCTGCCACTTCTCATCACTGACAAAACTCTGCGTTTCCCATACTGTGATCTCAGGATCCCAATGCTAGCTTTTCCAACGACATCTCATTTCTTTATGAACAGATGGAGCTGTCTCAGGTGTCCTTGACATGTGGAAGTAGGAAGTAGGCCTTGAGTTGAGAACATGTTGTCATACACACTGATCCCATGGTCAAGAATGAACTTCCATGCTTAAGTGAGTTAGTGCCATGTACACTGAATAAAAATAGGCAGCTCATTTGTGTCTCAGCGCTTTGGTCAAGAGCTTGCTACGACTACAGAGGATGATAGTTTTCTCATGTTTTGGTAATCCTCATCAAATATCAAAACCTAGTGAAGAATATGTCATTAAATTTGCTGAGCAGAACTATTCCCTCAGTAGTGCCACCCTGAGGACAAACCTAACACTTACAATGCTATTCTAAAAGATAACCTAGAGTAAGTGTCAACCGCTGATGAGCCTGCAGTTGGCCTGATGGCAGTGGACAGGCGTTAGCACTCTGCTAATAAAGGATACCCGTCAACATGTGTATTCACCCAGGATGGTATGGTGTGAGGAGCAGCAAACACTGCAGCCAGTAGGGGCTGCTAGCACAGCTTCAGACCTCTTTCAACATAACAGAGAGCAGGGATACCCCAAAACTTCAGAAAGTTCTGAGGATGTCTCATGTTTGGTTTCTACTATCTTGGTACAGTACCACTGCACGGTACATAGTCTGTATGGACGTTTTGTATGGACACAGACTAGCTGTAGTTTGGGGTTTGTCTGATGCGCCTGATGTCAAAGGTCAAGATGTTTGTAGGTAAACTCCACAAATGACTAAGTGAATAAAGTCACTTTTAGTGCATCGCTGCTAACACTGCTGTTTAAAGCCACCACTGTTTGTCTGCTGCTAAAGTTGCTGTCTGTCTCTGATATTTATGTGCAGTTGTCTCTTTATGCTGCCCTTTCAGCACACCAAGACACTGTGCCACTGCACCCACCCTGCTATGCCTGCAGCATAGTACAGTAGAGGGGCGACATAAGGAGATGTGAGGCGATAGCCCCCTTTTTTTCAAGGCAGAAAAAGACCCCAATTGTGTCTGAGCGCCCTCCTCTCCCTCGCCTCGCATGCCTCTGGAAGTGCAAAGAAAAGAGAGAAAGAAATTTAGAGAAAGGGAGAGGGAAGGAGGGAAGGCTGGTTCGCTGTGCAGCTGCTCCTGCGGCGGCCTTTGGATTACATCAGAGTGGCCGAGAAGAAAGGAATAAGAGGAGAGGGAGAGGGGGAGAGAGAGAGAGAGAGGAGAGGGGGGCACCCACAGGAGGGTGTGAGGCACACTCCACAAATCAGACCTCTTTTTTCCCTCTCTCTCCATCCTGGTCCCTCTCTTTCTGTATCTCTCTATCAAGTGTTGTAGTGGAGCGGCCCTCCACAGAGCTATCATTGTTATCAGGCTGAAGAGGACACACACACGCACACACACACACACACACACACACACAAGAGGTGTGTGACTTACTTTTTTCCTGTTAATGTAACTGATTACCCTTTGGTCTACTTTCCTTTTCCAAATCAGCCTTTTATTTTTGAAATTAAATGTTTATATTCTATATCTTTAGCTTTATGTTCTTGAAATGAATGTGAACAACACATATTTAACCCATATCTGAGAGCTGGGAGCTTTTATGGGATGTCATGTTTCTGCAGCGCTCTGCTCTATTAAATGCCATTGATCTTTTTTTCTACTGATAATTTGCTGTATGTTGTAGGTGGCACCATGTTCTCTGGAACTCTTGTGGTAGTGCTGCTGGTCCTCCTCCTGTGTAGAAGGGTCCTGTGGCATGGATTATGCATCTTTATTGGTCAGAAATGGTTCAAGAAGCCTTCGAGGACTACAAGAGTGGCCAATAGCAGACAACCTGAAGAAGTGACAAATGAATGACTAATGCCTGGATCTTCCACATCTCATTTGTTGGTGATTTATTCTTTGCATTTTCTGACTTCCCATGCTCCTCTACTGTCAGACAATCATGGTGTAGCATTTGTGGGCACTCCAACCATCCACTCACAAAATGGAGTTGGAACAACACCAGCAGGGACAAGATACTGACTGTAGGAAAACGTCACCCATTTGTTTGCCACCATCAGTGTCAGTTATTAGGGCCAGAAAACCCTCTTTGGGTACCTCAGAGGAGCTGAGATGAACTGACATGAAAACCACCAGCCATGTCCCTGTTCCTATCTTCTTAATGTAATAAATAAATAATGTAATAAATAAAATATTTGAGCAATAAGTTGGGACTTTTTGGACATCTAGTGGACATTTGTGGCATCTAATTTTTTTTTTTATTTTTATTTTTTTATTTTTCTTGCTGTATTGTAAACAATCCAAATAGACGCGTCATAATTTTCTTTTTGAAAAAATACCTTTAGACACATTTACAATTATGAACAATTTTCATAATTGGAAAGAAATAGTCACCCTAGTCATCCAAAGCAAGGACCACCCTCTGATGCTCTATGCTGCTCTTATTTCTCAGTATTCACATTCTCAGTACATTCATCAGTCGATGCTGCCTACGACAGCTGTGGTGTTTTTATTGTCCTGCAGTATGTGCTTCCATTTGGAATGAAAAATAAAAATGGACTCAAACTGGGATGATAAATGGCACCAAATACTATTTGTAGTCCGATTGATAGTTCAGTGTTTCCTGATGAGGCTTACATCTTAACTAACTTACTCTACATTTTTGGCTCCAAGGCTCTTGCCTTGGCTCATTATGTCAACTACTCCTGAAATATATCCCTCTGTTCTGTTGCTCCTACTGATGAACCAAGACCAGCAGTTATTTTTCTGTTGCTCTCAAGGAGAAAAGGGTGAAATTTGAATAATCACACTCAAGTATATGAGGAAGAGGGTGTTAATCAACATGTTGGCATGTTGTTCTGGATCCAGAGTGACATTTTTCTGGAGAGAAAAAAGCTTTACTTTCAGCAGTTACTAAAATAAAAACCTATCAACCCTCATGTTGAGCTTTGCTTTGTCTACATGGGAGACACAGCCACCCTGGATCACAAATTGGAGATATGCACTTCCCAGGGAAGGTGAATGCAAGTCATTCAATCTAAATCTGATCTAAATTTCTGCCTACGTAGCCGTTCAGTTCTCTGATGCCTCTGGCAGCCCATCAATATGATATTAATCATAAAATGATGATTTCTGTTGTTGCTGTTCCAGTTGCATGTGCATGTTACCCAATAACCCTCAAGCGATGACTCCCCACATAGGCCTGTATGGAGTTTGATACAATTACACATAGAAAACAATAATATAATTTGGTAAAGTTTAGTTATGCAATATGCTTTTATGCATCAAAATATAAACAGAACAATACAGAAAGTGCAAATATTCATTTTTTCTATTGGAAAAAAATCTGCATCTTGGTCCTTGGTCCACGGTCCTTGAGTAAAGACCTGTTTTCTTAAAGGAGCAGTTCAGCATTTTGGGAGATATGCTTGTGAGAATAATGATACCCACTCTAGTGTCTCTGGATTCAGCACGGAGCTGCAGGTAGTTAGCCTAGCCTTGACAGCCAGACATACTCCAGAAATAAAGCATGTAATATGTGATATGGTCGCCAAAGTATCTGTGAACAAAAGAAACATACATGTATTTAAATGTTTATCTTTTAGATTTATTTTATTGCAAGAAAATTTGATAAGGGTTTATTACATTACCTTGTCCAGTATTACAATATATGACAGTTAATGCTTCTTAGGTTACAACAGGAGTGTGAGTACAGCATAGTAAAATGTAGTATCACAAAGGATAGCAAAATGTTTCCACTACCGTCACTACTTGGAGAGGGAAGCTTTGTGAACAAGTTATTCTCGAATTTACCAAAATTGGTCTCAGTGATCATAAACATGAGACATTTTCTAGCTGCAGCATATAACAATGTGTGTTCATGCAGAGAAGAATAATTGTTTTGTGTTGGACCAACAGGTATGAATGAGGAGATGTGTTTGGAATGTGGTAGACAGATGTCAACATAAAGGCTGAGTCCAGGAGAAGAGGAGGAGGAGGTGGAGGACGAGGAGGCGACAGAGGGGGAGGTGGTGCGAGAGGGAGCACAGAATGGCTTGGCTCTTTCAAAGTGAATTTCCTCCCCTGCAGCTAGAGATTACCAGGCCCTTCAATGCTAATGGCCGCTACAAATGGCCATAGATAAGACTTGGAGGACAGAGAGGGTGGGAAGAGGAGGTTAGCTTAACGCAGTGCTGTCAGTGCTCTTGTGCAGATTTGGTGATTATTTCATGAAATGTATAACTTCTACATTTCAAAAAGCACCAATTAACACAACAATTAACTCAACAATTAACAGTTGACAAAGTCTGAAAATGCTAAGCTGAAAGACTCATGCCCAGTCTTCTCATAAAGATTATAAATATCATCATAAAAGGCAGGAGTGATGTGAATGGTCTTCACCAGTGTGTACAGGTTGGTGCATTGAGTCAAATTTCCATGTCCACAGAGTAGTGCATTTGATCTTGAAGACAGTGTTTGTTGTTCTTGTGTCAAAAGACTACAGTATAAAATAATTCATGACTCATCACTTCTGTCTACCAGCCACATGAACTTCTTGCTGGCGGAGTTTTTTACACTACACAACTCCTCTCCAATCACTAATATCCAGGAGGCTGGTAATGGATGGTCTAACCTGCAGTCACACTCCTCTGGTCCTAAACATAAGAAGCTTCACAATGTTTACACTTTGACTGTGAATGACAAAAAGAATATTGATTTCTTACACCATACACCATATAACATGTAAAACATGTTATTACAGTAGAGTAACTGTATTTTAGTGTGTTATCAGTTTGTGACAGTTGTGAAGTGTTACCATTTCAGTCCTGTTCTACATACTGGGTCAGAATAAAAGAAAGACATAAGGAAAGGAAGAAACAAAATGGGTGATTATAATTATAATCATTTTCTTTCATACATACAGTAGGAGGAGGTCTGCAGGACCCCAAAGAATCACACCATAATAATAAAGAGAGAATATTGAAAGTGGATCATCTCAATAATGATATATCATATCATAATGATGTACTGTTTTTTGTTGATTTGTTTGGATGTAAACTGATAGATTAAGGCTATAATGTAAATTATTAATCATTAGGGGTGTCCCAGTTCAATATTGATATTGAATATCAGTCCAATATCAGCAAAAAAAATACCATGAGTCCATTCAGGACTCCAGTCCAGCTCTTCTATCCAGCAGCAGAGTCCAGTGATCAGAACAGCAGCTGTGCTAAGGTGTTAACACAGTAGAAGGAGGAGGAGTGATGTCGGCCCTGTGGCAGCTTTTTTACTTGAAGTCTGAAAAAGATGTTTGAAGCAGCATCATAAAAAACAGCAGGTGGATTTTCAGGGTTTTCTAATTTATTTTTTAGTTCTTCTGTTCAATTGCAGAATATTCTTACTTTTAAGTTAAACTAGTGGTTATTTTGCACTTTAAAATATTTTTTGTTGTTTTTATTGGATTTATTGAGTTTATTTTTCTGGGTCTTCTAATTTATTTTTTATTTGTTCTATTCAGTTGTAGAATATTCTTATGTTTAAGGTTAAAGTGATGTAACCCATTGGTTAGTAATAAATGGGTCAGTTTTTCTCAGGCCTGCTGACTGTTGTTCTCTGTTTGAGTAATATCACTTGATAAAGCCTTTTTCAAACATTCAGTACTACAAAATAAGTAATAAAAGTCTGTATGATTCGTGCTGATATCATATTGGATCGATATCAGTATCGGACAATACTCAAGGCTGCAAAATTGGTAACATATTGGAAGTGAAATCAGGACACCCCTATAATCATATCTGTGTCTGACCAAGTACAGCTCCTTCTTAGCTGTAACCATACTGGGGACTGAAATCATTGGAGTGCTATCTGAATCCACCACATGATGGTCACTAGGCTGGAGTAATGTGAGAAGGGTTACACACACACACACACACACACACACACACACACACACACACACTTCTTTCTTCTTCTGTGCTTTCTTGACGTCTTTGTTGCCTCTTCAGGCAAAACGCTGTTAAGATTCCTCAGATGCCACTGGCTGGATGGTGTCAGTGGAGGCTTATCTGACCTCTGTGTGTGTGTGTGTGTGTGTGTGTGTGTGTGTGTGTGTGTGTGTGTGTGTGTGTTCATTGTATATGTGGTTGTGTGTCCAACAGTCTCTAGTGAACTAGCAGAATTTCTGTGTAATACAATAGAAACATTCTGTGAAGAACTATTTTGACATGAAATGCTGCAGAAAGTGGAAAACTGTCTCTAACGTATGAATTGCTGTCTCTAGCTGAATGATCGGGATCTTGTGAGAAGAATCTCTGAATATATTTGCCTGTGTTTTGTTGAATCAAAGTAACAGTTAAGATTATCCAGGAAGTGAGGCCAGTTAAGGAGCACTATAAAACGAACAATCCTCAATGGGACCTCCTTGAAAGTCAGGACCCCTGTAGGCCTTCTTTTGACCGGCAATCACCCTTTTCTGGAATAAAATGCTAAAGAGGGTCTGCATGGTTTATAGAGCAGCGTCTGCTTTCTCCAATAGCCTGAGATCATAAACTCACGTTTACAGTGTTTACTGGTAATTAATCAAGAGAGAATTACAATCATTTTCTCATGGACTTCTTCCACATTGCCTTCACTTTTCAGACCTGGAGCTAACACACTGTCGCACACAGTGTTGTGGCTATTTTTTTCCTGCTACAGTAAATGTGTGTGTAGGGTTGACAGCTTCACCAGTAGACATGTGGTTAATGGCTGGATGGATGGATTAACTTTGATGACTAAACACATGAGTCATATGAACTGATCAATGCTGATCCAAGCAGAATTCTTTTATAGCCGGCTTTTACCATGCTCTTTTTTGGATCAGCTTTGCAGATCAACAAAATTCCAAGTAATGGATGTCAAGACAATAAATGCTAATGTGCTAACTAATATGCTTATGTTGAGCAGGAAGAATGTTCATCAAAAGTTTCACCCTCTTAGTTTACCATGACTCAATGATGGCGCTAGTGGAAAAATGTTTGTTTTAAGTCTGTTCCTTCTTTCTTTTTTTCTGCCATCTTGGTTAGAAATAATATAATAATCCTAAAGTGGTAGAGAAGAATATAATATTTTATAGAATAAAATGATTTTCTATATTTTATTACAGTAAATTAAAGAACAGAATGAACAGTATGTTGACTCATTTTTGCTATGCTTTGAATTATAATCTATCCCTTGTGTTGTTGTGCTGGATCATAGATGTGTCTCTGCCATGGGGTTGGTTGTGACAGAAACACACGTAAACAAAAGCCACTAAAACACAGAGGGTGTTTTGGCCTTTGTAATTTGCAATCAGTGCAGGAGTCTAGAACTACAGCAGCAGAACTATGGACCGATCGAAGGAGTCTAGAACTACAGCAGCAGAACTATGGACCGATCGAAGGAGTCTAGAACTACAGCAGCAGAACTATGGACCGATCGAAGGAGTCTAGAACTACAGCAGCAGAACTATGGACCGATCGAAGGAGTCTAGAACTACAGCAGCAGAATTATGGACCGATCGAAGGAGTCTAGAACTACAGCAGCAGAACTATGGACCGATCGAAGGAGTCTAGACCTACAGCAACAGAACTATGGACTGATCCAAGGAGTCTAGACCTATAGCAGCAGATTGATAATCTTGTAGATAGACCTACAGACTCCCTGAGTGGTGTCACTAGACTCTGTTACCTCTATGTAAAAGAAGCTAATAAAGCAAAGAGAGTTAGTTCCCTGGTATAACCCTCACACCCATATTTTAAAGCAAGCAGCAAGAAGATTTGAAAGGAAGTGGCGTTCAACCAGTCTACAAGAGTCTCGTCTGGACTGGCATGATAGTCTTAAACTGTATAGGAAGGCTCTCAGTAAGGCCAGAGCGGCTTATTATTCATCATTAATGGAGGAAAATAAAAACAACCCCAGGTTTCTTTTCAGTACTGTAGCCAGGCTGACAGAGAGCCACAGCTCTATTGGACCATCTATTCCCATAACCCTCAGTAGTAGTGACTTCATGGGCTTCTTTAATGAGAAGATTATAACTATTAGGGAGAAAATGAGTCACTCTTGTCTTGTTGTGTGAACCCAAACGCATGACAGACAAGCAGATGTGCAATAAGACGGGATCTTTTTTGTCCAAGGCAGCAACCAAAACACAAGCGCAGTGCTTCCAGCAAGGGAAGGGGGAAAGCACGCATCTTCAGATGAGGGGAAGCGCACGCCAGGGAAGCTCTACTCTGGCACTACACTAGACTATAAAAAGGAAAACACAAAACCACTCACCAAAATGGGAGGGAAAACAGATTACAGAAATATCTAGGAAAACAAAAGGACTTTCTTCAAGGTCATAAAAATTTAACACCAGGAATCGCTCACTAAGGAAGACTCTGACGTGTATATACGTCAATGGCACTCAAAGAGTTTCACTGTTACTGAGCACCTCTTTTTCTTACACATGACTTGTCTTTACTGTCAGGCTATGTACAGTCATTTAAAGTAGCCATAATCAAACCTCTTCTGAAGAAGCCCACTCTTGATCCAGAGGTTTTAGCCAACTATAAACGGATATCCAACCTTCCTTTTCTTTCTAAGATCCTTTCTTTCTAAGATCAGAAAGTCAGCTGCGTGACTTTCAACAGAACAATATGTCAGAATTTAGAAAATATCATAGCACCGAGACAGCTCTGGTGAAAATAACGACCTTCTAACTGCATCAGACAATGGACTTGACTCTGTATTTAATAATGAATCCTACATGCACTCAAAAGTCAGTCATGGAGTTCCTCAAGGTTCTGTGCTTTGGTCATTTCTATTCACCTTATATATGCTTCCTTTAAGCAATGTTATCAGAAAATACTCCTTAAACTCTATTATCAGGCTGCCCCAATACGTCTACCAAGAATCTCCAGCTGATCCAGAATGCTGCAGCACCTGTAGAACAAGGAAACAAGACCATATTTCTCTTGTGTTAGCCTCTCTGCACTGGCTCCCTGCAAAATCTAGAATAGAGAGGCAGACACCGTCTCCTTATATATGAGCATACTTAAGACTTTACCCTTAGTGCTTATAGTTTAGTCTGATCCAAGGCTGACTCAGACTGCCTTCTATTAATTCATAGATCTGCTGCTGTAGGTCTAGACTGCTTGGATCAGTCCATAGTTCTGCTGCTGTAGATCTAGATTCCTTGGATCAGTACATAGTTCTGCTGCTATAGGTCTAGACTCCTTGGATCAGTACATAGTTCTGCTATAGGTCTAGACTCCTTGGATCAGTCCATAGTTCTGCTGCTACAGGTCTAGACTCCTTGAATGAGTCCATAGTTCTGTTGCTATAGGTCTAGACTCCTTTGATCGGTCCATAGTTCTGCTGCTACAGGTCTAGACTCCTTGGATGAGTCCATAGTTCTGTTGCTATAGGTCTAAACTCCTTGGATCAGTCTGTAGTTCTGCTGCTACAGGTCTAGACTCCTTGGATCAGTCTTTAGTTCTGCTGCTATAGGTCTAGACTCCTTGGATCAGTCCATAGTTCTGCTGCTACAGGTCTAGACTCCTTGGATCAGTCAATAGTTCTGCTGCTACAGGTCTAGACTCCTTGGATCAGTCCATAGTTCTGTTGCTACAGGTCTAGACTCCTTGGATCAGTCCATAGTTCTGCTGCTATAGGCCTAGACTCCTTGGATGAGTCTAGTTCAACTGTTGTAGGTCTAGACTCCTTGGATCAGTCCATAGTTCTGCTGCTGTAGGTCTAGATTCCTTGGATCAGTCCATAGTTCTGCTACTATAGGTCTAGATCCCTTGGTTCAGTCTAATTCTACTGTTATAGGTCTAGATTCCTTGGTTCAGTCTAGTTCTACTGTTGTAGGTCTAGTCTCCTTGGTTCAGTCTAGTTCTACTGTTGTAGGTCTAGATTCCTTGAATCAGTCCATAGTTCTGCTGCTATAGGTCTAGATCCCTTGGTTCAGTCTAGTTCTACTGTTGTAGGTCTAGATTCCTTGGTTCAGTCTAGTTCTACTGCTATAGGTCTAGTCTCCTTGGTTCAGTCTAGTTCTACTGCTATAGGTCTAGTCTCCTTGGTTCAGTCTAGTTCTACTGTTGTAGGTTTAGATTCCTTGGTTCAGTCTAGTTCTACTGTTGTAGGTCTAGACTCCTTAGATCAGTCCGTAGTTCTGTTTATGCACCTTTACATAATATTATCATGAAATCCACACACCGAGCTCTGATTAGTCATAGTCTGATTAGTGCTTTGTTATTGATGTCTTATCAAGAACATGACCTGCAGGTGATTGATAAGTTACCATGGCGATCTACCCAGGTAAAATGTGAGCCAGTGTTATGGGACTGAAATCTCTGAAGGGTTAAACCTGAAGTGACTTTGCTAACGCCAAATCCTGCTTCATAGTGCAGGCCTCTTGAACCACAGAAAACTTACAACATTCAGTATTACAAAAACTATATATAAGGTGGCTGTGTTTAAATCTAACCATATAATAACTCTCTCAAACACAGATGCAGCCCAAATTTTGACCATACTGTTGTAAAATATTCATGCAATTAAGTCCAATGTGTCGAACCTAATGTGAGTGGACAGGCGCCCACTGCTTTGGCTGCCACACACAATATGCTATAATTACACATTCACTAAATGCAAACATCCAAAAATATTGTCTTCTGAGACTCTGGAGCCTGAAAGAATAAAGGGGTCCAGACTTACATCCCAAGTCCAGAAATTACAGAGTGTATTGAGACTTGACATTGACCTTGTTTTTATAATGTGCTGTGCTATCAGTAGTCATGTTCATGTTTGTGATTGGTCAGATGCTGTGAACACTGTCCCTTTCATGTGTTTCATGTGTCCCTTTCATGCTCATGCTGGGTTGATTTACTGAGTTGATAACCACTTTCGTAGGACCACTCAGTGCATTGTTAGGATTAATTAAACTAGAAAATGTTATCCTGGATTTGATGGACTCACTTCATACTAGCAGAGATGAGTGGATGTATAAACATAGAGACAGTGATAGTTCTGTAAGTTTTACACATTTAGGTGAAGAAAAAGAAGAAAACTTACTTTATTAATCCCACAGTGGGGAAATTACAGTTTCAATTACAATTTAATATAATTACTGTACAGTTAGGCTACAGTTTGTGGTGTGCATATGTGTGTGTGTTATGAACTGGAAGGTTGCAGCACGCAGCTATTAGCATGGTACATGATCCCTGGTGAATTGAAGTCTTATCAAAGAGAAGCTGGAGGATTTATGTGTTGAGTTCCTCCCTCCTCTGAAAGCGACCTTGTCCCTCCCTGTTCCTCTACACTCCTCCATTCAGCCTTCAAAATGCCTCAGTGTAGTGCAACACTTGTAGGAAGATGGGTAATATATGCATGCACATGCACAAATACACATCCACCTACCTCTAGGCACATGTGTTCCTGCTAGGGATGACTGATAGCATGGGTCTCCCGATTCTATTAATGATGCATGACAACAGCAGCTAACCGTGGCTAACAAGCTAGCTGTCCAGTACCTGACTAACGTTATGTCTCTTGTTTGAATTATCTCCAGTGTGTCCTGCTGATGGTAAATATGCCATCACACATGAGGACATGAGGAAACAGAAACAGAGCAGTCATAGAGCCTCGACAGCATCGGTCTGGAGCTTCATTTGTTGTGACTTTAAAGGAGGTCCATGTTAACTACTAGTCTGGACTGAAGCTGGTCAACTTTTTAGTGCCTTTCCTGGATTTATTTGCACTATTTTCTTAGTCATATGAAAGAGCAGAGTGCAGTGAGCCCAGTTTATGATTTAATGATTGCATTACTTGACAAGTCAGGCCACTTATAAGATAAGAATAAACTTTATTCATCCCGAAGGAAATTCTGTCACAACAGTTGCCATAGACAGTAGGAAAAAGTAAGGGGATTTAAAAGATTGAAAGTGATTCATAAAAGTATATACAGTGCAACGGCATACAAAAACTATAAAAACCAGTATGCTCTGTTCTACAAAGTGAAAGTGAAGGATCTTTCAGTACTTGAAACCTGTTAACTTACAGATTAAATTTGCCCTGAAATGCATCAGTCAGTTTTAGTTTTGTAAATAAATTTTCATCTGCAAAGAGATTAATTGCAATGAAATGAAAAGTACATGATAAATAAATAAATATTTATGTCAAAAATAATTTTTGGAAGCCTATATACAGTACTTTTACACATCATAGTTGTCCTGTGACCATGTTGTCTTGTCAGTTCCTGTTTTATTTTGAAGTCTTGTCCTCTTGTGTTGTGACCTGTCAGCTTCCACTCTTAAACTGCTCTTTTAGGCAAAGTGAAAAAATGAAAGCAAAACATTCCAAGAAGCTTGAAATGCATCAATCATTACTGCTACTGTCCTCTCCCATTTGAACCCACCTTGTGTTCACATTTTACTGCTGGACTTTGGTCTTGGTGTCGAGGGGTAGTTGGCTGGTTGTTCAAAGTCACCGCCACTTTATCACTAACCAGTCACTGTTTGCACTTCCTAACAAAGAGAGATATTGCAGTTATCACCGAGCCATGTGTCTCCACTTGGGAGCACAAGTCACCTTGTCTTGCTTTGCTCGCTCATTATAAACTCCTTCTAAATGGATCTCATGCAAACATAGAAGCTCTGATATTTGTTGTTGTGGGCAGGTCCCCAGAAAAATGGCATGACTCTGACATAATAATTAAATAATTAGAGCTGTAAATATGTTGAAAATAAAGCAGTCATTGATGTTTATAACCAGTCATAAATGTCAGTTGCTTGAGGAAAATCTACTTGGAGTGATTTCAGTGAGGAAAGTGAAAGTGAGGTGCCCTTGAGGTCCTTTCATGATATCTTACAATTTCACATCTATTACAAATTTAATAACAGTAACAGTTTAATCAATGATGCCCACTTGTGCCACTGAATGTAATGAATTATTGCTTATCGCCAACACAGAGAGAGGCTCAATCAGGATCCAACTTTTTAAAGCAATATCATCCATCCATCCATTTTCTCCCTCTTATCCTCATATAGGGTCATGGGGGGAGGGGCTGGAGACTATCCCAGCTGTCTTAAGGCTGGAATATACTTCTCCGACTATATAATACGTTATCCGACTCCGTAGCTACGGAGATCCCTCGAGCCCTCGCACTTCTCCGTCGTGATGCGTGTTGTGCAGCCCTGCGCTGAAATGCACCCCCTCGGAAAGTGAAGCAATTCGCCTTAATATCGCAGATAAAAGCAGGGGAAAATACTATTTTATGATTATAATTATTTGTGAGGGAGATAGAAGAGAACAACACTGATTGCTTTCAATCTTTAAAACTCCTCTTCCTCTTTCTTTTCAACAGGAAATCGGATAATAGCGAACGCAAACCAACAACTTTCGGTATGTTCTGTATAAATATACCCCAGCCATAATTACTAAATGAATTAAATGGATTTGAGCAGGTTGAATGTGTTTGATTTGCCTTTCACAAGGATAATCAATACTTTAGTTCCTGTCCTGTCTGTGCTGCTGCAGAGATGACCTGTCTGTCTGTTTCTGTGTAGGGAGAGGGGCTGCATTTCACAGCAGGGTGCAACTAGAGGACCAATCACAGCCCTTGTCGTCTCCGTCTTCTCTTGACGGATTGATGGACAGTTAAAAATAAATTCCTGCGCCCGGAGACGACGGAGAGGCTCTCCGTCAGGCTCTCCAGCCACGCAGAGGGCTCTCCGTCTCTACGTACGGCACTTTACGGAGTACTATAAATTGGCCTTTAGGGTGTAAGGCAGGGTACACACTGGACAAGTCTCCAGTTCATCACAGGACACATAGAGACAGACAACCACTCACACTCACATTCACACCTACGGTCAATTTAAATTAGCCAATTAACCTAATCCCCATGCATGTTTTTGGATGGTGGGAGGAAGCTGGAGTACCAGAGAGAACCCACACAGACATGAGGAGAACATGCAAACTCCACACAGAAAGGCTCCAGGCCGGGATTTGAACCCAGTACCTTCTTGCTGTGAGGCAACAGTGCTAACCACCACTAGGCCATCCTAGTGCAATATTAGATTGAACTGTTAACTTGAGTTTGGCCAGTATTCCTAAGAATATTGTATAATATACTGAATAATATGATATGTGAGATTATGTGAGGTGTGTTGGCAACGAGAATGGCTGTTGGCTTTTGAGTTGCCTAGTGATAAAGGAAGCAGCGCTGCTTCAATTCAAAGTGTCACAATATTTGTTGCAGCAATATTGTGCATATAGCTAAGTTCCTATTTGTCTATCTTCACCAAGCACATAAAAATATAGCAGCTGTAGTAACACCAAGAACTGGTTGGACCAGGGGAAGGGGGTTTCTGGGGTACTATATAGATGCCTCATGCTTAGCTGTTAATGGTTTACGAGCTACTATAAGTAATATTTTGAGTCATAAAAGTAAGTTTGGCTGTAGTGTGATAAAATCAGGTGATAACTTTCATCATAAGTAATAGCTTGAATGAGCTGACCTTGCTAACAAAGTATTTAGAGACTGTACCTCACACACACACACACACACACACACACACCTATTCTACCTAGAACTGGTCCTATTCCACACAGATGTGGTCTTATTCTACCCTGATCAGGTCCTATTCGACCAGATCTGGTCTCATTGTACTGAACTCCTTCCTTCTCCTAGTTTCTCTAGGAACTTTGTGAAGACTTATATTACTTCCCTTATTGCCTTTCGAATGGAAACCACAACCAAAGGAAGCACAGCGTGGCATTGTATTGAAGTTTTCTCATAGTTCACAAGTTAACAGTAGCATCATTAGCTCACCTGTCAGGTGTAAAAAATATGTGTCACTGATCCAGAATGTACTGCACACAAACTAATGGTAACCTTTGCAGTTCAAAATATGCAAACAACATATTTTAGTAGAGGAGGGTATTTGTGTAGCTTCAGAGTCAGTAATATAATCAATAGCTCCAAACCATATGCTCATCTAATGGTGACATTACTTTTTCATTTTTCAATTACTGTTTCAAAGGCCAAGAATAAACTGTAAAGCTTAACATTTTGTGACATTTTTTACTTTATGGGGTATATGGGATACTTTGTAAGTAGATGATCAGACTAGATGATTCAGGCACAAACAGCCTTTGTAACTGTTTAAATTTGTGTCCTGACATGGTAAATAGCAGTGTCTGCAGTTATTCTGACAGCACATGAATGCACAAGTACTCGCTTAGACCCAGAAGGATGGTGAGGCCCGATTGTCTCTGTGGATGACTGTCAGCAGAGGGCTGCTGCATCAACAGAGACTCTCTTTAAATATAGGAGCTGCTTGTTGGACATGCCTCAGAGGACAGATGCACAACAAGTGTTTTAGTGTCGCTTCCGCTGGTCATGCGCGCGTGCACACACACACTCCCAAGCTCATCCAGCCATTTGTGAGTAACAGAAAGGAAAGGCATCAAGTTGGCATGTGTCTGATTAACAACAGGTCAATCTGTCCCTCTCTGTGTGTGTGTGTGTGTGTGTGTGTGTGTAGTGTTGCAGCATGGCACACTGCAGAACAGATGTAAATCTAACAAGCCTGACGTTCCCGCCAAGCTGACCCCTAGAGTGAGCCATCACACCCCCAACACACACACACACACACACACACACACACACACACACACACTCCTTGAGCGTGTGCTACATGTCCAGTCCGGCATCACACTCCCCTCCTTTGTGTGATGGGAAGTTATGGACACACAGTGGCCTTGTGTCAGGCACATGGCAGACCAGCATGTGTGTGTGTGTGTGTGTGTGTGTGTGTGTGTGTGTTTGAATCAGCAGGCAGGTGCTTCTTTTGTCTCAGAGACAGTAGCACTCATCCAGACAATAGTCCAGAATGGACAGTTACCCTCGACACAATATCATGGCCCGCGGCTCGCTGCCTTGACACATTGTCAAAGCCTTAGCTAGAGGGGGTCAGCAGGCAGACAGACAAACAGAGCTTTTGAGAGGTGGCCCAGTCCATGCATTTGTAATTGTATCGGGTATGATCTGATCTGCTAGCTGATGGATGGTAGTAAACCAGACTGCAGGGGCACTGGTTATGTACAGTATGTGAAACAAAAGAAGAAACAAATAACCATAATGTGTTTCCTATCTAGAAAAATAAATAGAAATAGTATTTCTCGCTGGATGTGCACCAAATGTATTTGATGCTGAGTTTTTACCTCTTAACTGAACTCCACTGCAATCATATGAGTTTGCTGTAATAATGATGTTTTTACTGGATGACTGAGCCAGAGAGCAACACCTCTCTCTTGTTTTATGGAAGTAGCAGATGCTTGGCAGACTTCCCATCCCTCTGTGAGAGATTTTTACTGAACTCAGATATTTGTTCTGGGCATTTTCATTTAATTTCAACATCAGCTGTCCACAAATTTGGATCGCTACAGATCACAGAGCTGTGACAGAAAAAAATCTATTTCATCTACTGAATTTGTGATGGTTACTGTGATCTGGTTAGTGATCTGGTGCTCTGTTTTGAATATTAAAAAAAAAAAAACTAAGGAGATAGTCTGAGACCCTAGATCAGTCGTGTTGTCATACAGTACATGACTCCCTCATTGAGCAGGTCAGCTCATACAAGTATATTAGTTCTTTTAGATGACACTTTTAGCTGGAATGTCCTTGTTGAATGCCTATGTACTTGTTTACAACAAAGAATGTATTTTCTGTGCAGACTGAGAGTGTTTGGGGTGGACAAAAGCATCATGGTTTTATTTTACCAGGCAGGGCTTGAGAGCTTAGTTAGATGTGTGATGTCATGGTATGGAAACCTGACTGCGAAACTGAAAATTAAAGTCATGCCATGAAGGTGAAGGGAACATTGATTATCTGACCTTACAGTCTGTTTATGAAGGAAGTGTTGTTAGGCAAGCCCAGAGGATAGTGACCAAATCATCCATATTCCTAACCCAGAATGCAATGATACAGAGTCTCACACTGTCAACTGAACCGCTTTAAGATTTAATTTGTTCTTTTATCTTTTTAAATTATGCCTGGATAGGGTGTGTATGTGCTATGTTGTATGGGATATGTGATATAGAATAGAATAGAATAGAATTTTTACAGTGTAGACAAATTACAGTAATGAAATACAGCAGCAAAGACATAATAGAATAAGTAATAATAATAATAGAATATGTACTATAACAAAAGAGGAAAATATGATAATGTGTTGTTGCGGCTGTGAGCACATTGTGGCACAGCTCCTGAGTCCAAGCAAAATTCCCCTGAGTGAGACAATAAAAGCATATCATGTCAGATATATGTTGGATGCATCCAAGGGCTAAAGCAGGCAAAAAAACAATAATAATTACAATAATAGTGCAGGGCCTACCTTATATGATACTATACGTCAGTGGTGTAATTTCTAAAACAAATAATCAATTGGTTGCATTATAAAATAAAGAAGAATATTAAATAAAAATGCTCTGGAGCACCAGAGCAGCTGCCTACTTTGTTTAGATTTTTTTGGGTTAATTTTTTTTCAATTGTTAAATTTTTCCAAATTTCAATAGTTAATTGTGATCAAAAAAATGGTTTAGTGTATGTTTAATATAACATTATGAGTGTCTGATCAATCATGTCAGATGACAACCAGCCAATCAGAGTTGGTCTCTTAGACCAGAGTCTTCATGGTGTTGACTGGTCTGCAGTCAGCTGACACCATTTAACCAGAGCTGGAGTTAACTTCCTCATTTAGCTTCATCCTCAGATCTTTAGCCTGTTAGCTGTTAGTATCGGTCTGATTAGCTGCTCTATATTACATTAGATGTCGCCACTGCATCTGGGAGTTTTTCAAAATATAAAGCAACCTTTCAAAATCATATTGCTGTTGTTCTTCTCCATGGCTGCTGCAGGAAGCAGGAAGCTGCTAGTTAGGGTACATGGAAGTAATAAAATAGTAGCACAAGACAAGCACAAAAAATAACCTTTTTGCTTTGAATTTAATCTAATCACAGTTAACACATTAATACTGACAGCTGTATTTTTGTAAACTGTGCTCAGTGGAGACAGACTGATAGGTGTGATCTCATATACAGTGTGCTTCTGGTAGTCATACATACTGAGCCACAAAATAAACGCAAACATGGGTCCCTTCAATGTATTGTCATGTTTTTCATTGCGGCCGTTCAAATTAATCAAATTCAACAAAATTTGGTACAAAGTTTCTGCCCTGACTGTTGCTCTTGTTGGCATAACCAAAAAGCGGTCATATGTCACAAATGCCACAGAGAGGGTCAGCAATGTGACCCCCCCACTTTCCGTGGCCACACACATTTTCAGTGGCTCTGGACTGATTTTCACGTACTACACACTTGCGCCAATGCTGACTCATGACAACACGACAGAAAAGGTTACAGCACACCTAAAGTGTCTCCTAAATTTTATCCACACCTACCTACCCCTCCATTTACGTTTCTTTTGTGGCTCAGTATATACAGTATAGTTTTTATCATGACTTTAATTGATGGAAATAAAAATAATCTGAGGCATTTATGGCATAAATGATGAACCTCTGCTCAGTTTGTTCAAAAAACAATTTTTCATCCTTTGTTCATCACAGTGACAATGCTCTTTATTCTCCACTGTCTGTTGACCTTGGCAAATCATGTCTGACCACCTGTTGCCCAAATGGCAGGCATGTGTCCAGCCTGTAGTCACCACTGCAGAACAATATGGATCCACCAAAAAAAGCAAGAGGAATTTTTTCCCCGCTCGTTGCCTTGTGTTCTCACGCCATCCTCCTCTTCCCACACACCTCCCTGACCTCATTGCATACACTTGATCAGCTTCCTTATGTGTGTGTGTTTGTGTCCTGAAGCGTGGCCATCACTGAGTGGTGACCACTCCTCACCGGGAGGTCTCCATCGTGCTGAGCTGACCTGCTTCTCAACTCATCGGTAACAACCACACACGCTAACACAACGCAAATGCTTTATTTATGCAATTAACAGCTGTAAAAACGCTACTGGTCCTGATCTGATCACCAAGCTGCATGGACTGAGTCCTGGTAGCTCACCTGCTAGAGGTGACGCTCCATGATTCAAGGAGGAGTGGCCTGGCCATGGCCCGCTGCCGCATGTCATTTCCTTTCTGTCCAACTTTCATAACTGTCACTCTCTAATCCCCTTATTCAAATGAAGCTGCTCTCTGTACTTTGTGATAGGAATGAAGTTTCTGCTTGTGTTAATTTCCTTTTGTACAACAATTTTATACATTGCCAGTGTTTAACTTAATTCATAACTTGGGGATCACCTGGGATGTAAAAGTCCTGCTCAGTGCTTCCTATGTTCATGTTGTTCATGTTCATGTGACTCCTAGACCAAGGCTATAGCCATGACTGCGAGGCAGAGATCCAGGAAATGATAATGTGCTCTATATGGGCCCAATGGATGCAGAGCATTGCTATGTTTGATTTTATGCTCATAATTTGAGCCATTCTGGCCTCGTGCATCACTGAGTGTGTGTTTGTGTGTTTGTTCATGTGTGTAAGTGAAGTGAGGATTGAGTTTTAAAGTTGAGTCAGTTAGTAGTCCAATATCACAAATTAGCCTCAGAGAGATTTCATTTTGAGATGAGTCTGAAGTGAGAGCAGCAGCCTCATAGCCGGCAGATGGCAGGCAGGCTGAGGTTTGGAAGTGTGCACATATTCATAAGTGAGTCATGCAGCTTCACGCTGCTCAGCCACAGACACCAAACGGGATGCAGCTCAATTAGCTGAAGGGTAACAGTGTGTGAAACCAGCCATAAACATCATCAGTCTGGTCAGTCTGGTATCATCAGAGTCATCAGCCATGTGGTCAGCGGCTCAGCATCATGCTCATCTGCAGACACTGCGTATCCACTCAGGAAGTTCAGTTTTGATTGACTGAGTGTGAAAGGATTCACTTACATGATGCTAACCCAACTTGTCCTCTATGCTCATACACAGATAGGAGTTATTAGCAAAATTAAAGATCATTGCTAACATCAATAAAGTTCATATTAATAAACCATCAATATATACATAAACATACATACATACACACATAAAACATCAATATAGACATAATGGTAGGAAGGCTAACGCTACTGCTTTGTGGGAAAGGACTCGTTTAAGGCGCTGGTTGCTATGGAGAGTGCAATACAAAGACAAATAATAATACATCATTATACATCAATAATACATCAGCAGAAATACTGTATCGGGATATATATTGTCATCGGGATATAAAAGTGGCTCTATCAAGATATAAAATTTTGTCCATAATACACAGCACTACTCATTAATAGTCTCAAACTGTCAATTTGGAACTATGATCATTAATTAAATTTATAACTATAACCAAATCATCATATTGTTTGCTAGTACTAATTGAAGGATTCCATAGTTCCTAACATAGAAGAAAACATGTGAGCAAGATGTTATCTCTATTTTCGATCAACCTCTATATACAATCATGTATCATAATGTATCTGATAACAGAAAAAATGGTTAGTGTTTGTGCAAAACTGAGTGTCCATGTAGCATCACGAACACATCAACCATCTAAATACATTATCCTGAATATAAAGTTCAGTGAATGCATCCATCAACTCAATAGTCAAGTCAAGTTTATTTATACAGCACATTCAACAACTTTTGGATCTGGATCCCTGCTCCTCTGATGTCCTTACTGTGGCCAATAGTTTCTGTCTGTCGTGTTGTTGTTTTAGTAGAGGTCATTGAGCTGAAAAGCATACCTTGATCCATTAAGCAGTTATTAGAGGCTCTTGGGCAGCAGGTATTCAGCAGCCTTTGGCCTCAGGTCCGAGGCCTGATTTCACCTTCCTGGGGGTGGGGGGGTAGTCAAGGGGTGAAAAAGATGCAGATAAAACCCTCCTATAGCCTCTGTGAGCCATTTGGCATCAGTAGTAGCCTCCATTTCACAATTTTTTTTCTCTCAGCTGGCTGAGCTTACGCAGGACTGATCCCCGTACTGCTGGAACAAACCTTAGATGAGAGACCATAGATGTGTTTACAGTGGCCAAAAAGTGCTGCTGAGGTGTCTGACAAACAGTTCGGAAGGAGCTGGGATGAGAATGTGTTGGGGCTACAGCTTGACATTTATAGCTGGTCTTTTTACTGGGAAGAAGAAGTGTACTTGATTATTTTTTTTTACATTTTGCACACACAGATCTGAAATGCGCACACACACACACACACACACACACACACACACACACACACACACAATTTCAAACAGCAAGAAGGCACTCCAAGCAGCTGGGAGTTCAGTGCCTTGCACAGGGGAACCTCAGCAGTGCCCAGGAGGTGGAACTGGTTCTTCTTCAGCTACCATTTGTCACTCTTTACTTGGTCCATGCAGGGACTTGAACCAGTGACCCTCCCAGTCCCTACTGACTGAGCTTCTGCCACCCCTAGTGGTAAACTCACTTTAGTTCTTTTCAGACCTTGACCCAAACTAAAGAAACAATGGCTTGTTTCAAACTATTTTAATTTTGCTTGCATGACTCGTGTGTGTGTGTGTGTATATGTGTGTGTGTGTGTCCACATCAACCAGACTCAGGTCCATTGTTCCCCAGATTCTGTCCTGCTGCTGCCTTTGTCCACTGACATAACTGGCAGCCAGCTCTGTATTGTTGCACACACACACGCACACACACATACACAAATGCACACACACATGCATGCATGCACACACACACACACACACACACTACAGATTATACCATCTAGATGAGAACATGAAAACAACCTGGTTTGAGAGTCCATGGTTTGTCTTTCTATGTCTCTGTTCACTGTGTATTTCAACATTTTTATGTGTGTGTGAAAAGGTAAAGTACAAATGAAAATCACTTTCAAACCAAAAGAAATAAAGTTCATCCAAAAGTCACTCATAGTTGAGGAAAATGTAAACTGGGATGTTGGTTCCGTGTTTGAGCAGTGAACATGTTTATGGCCAGGTGTTATGTCATTCAGTGACTCAGTATGTATTAACTTTGAGGATGTAGCCATCTCCCTGAGCAAACTTCCTGTCAGTGACTGGTGATGAATGGGCTGCTGCCGTTGTATTCAGGTTGTCAACTTCCCTTATGAGCAGTTGACATCTGCGCTGTGTTCGGGAAAAACCAATAGGTTGCTGGAGGCAGCAGAGCAAACAGAAGGAGCAAACCCGTCCCACATGCCTGAACTTACACTGGCGTGATATGATAAAGTATGTGCATCCGGAAAGTATTATACACATTCAAATTTATACACAGTTATGTTACAGGCCATTATGACAACATGAAAAAGTTTTTTTGACAAATTATTAACTTTATCAAAAATAAAAACAAAGAAATCACATAAGTATTCACAGCCTTTGCTCAATACTTTGTCGATGCTCCTTTGGCAGCATTTACAGCTTCCAGTCTTTTTGAATATGATACCTCCAGCTTGGCTCACCTCTCTTTGGACAGTTTGGTCCATTCCTCTTTGCAGCTCCTCTCCAGCTCCATCAGGGTGGATGGGAAGTGTTGGTGCTCAGTCATTTTCAGATCTCTCCAGATGTTCAGGTCCCAGTCTGGCTCTGGCTGGTCCACTCAGTGACATTCACAGAGTTGAAGTCCTGAAGCCTCCTCTGATATCTTATCTCTGCCATACAGGCCTGATTGGTGGATTGCTGCAGAGATGGTTGTCCTTCTGGAAGGTTCTTCTCTGTTCACAGAGGAACGCTGTAGCTCTGACAGAGTGACCATCAGGTTCATGGTCACCTCCCTGACTAGGACCCTTCTCCCTGATCGCTCAGTTTAGACGGTCGGTCAGCTTAAGAAGAGTCCTTGTGGTTCTGAACTTCTTCATTTACACATGATGGAGGCCACCGGGCTCACTGGACCTTCAGAGCAGCAGAAATGATTCTGGACCCTTCCTCAGATCTTTGCCTCCAGACAGTCCTGTCCCTGAGGCCTACAGACAATTCCTTTGACTTCCTGCTTGGTTTGTGCTGTGACATGCTGTCCAGTGTGGGATCTTATATAGACAGGAGTGAGTCTTTCCAAATCATGTCCAGTCCATGTCCAACTGACTTTACCACAGGTGAACTCCAGTTAAGCTGCAGGAACATCTCAAGGATGATCCGTGGAAACAGGTTTTTAGTTTTTTATTTTTAGTAAATTTGCCAAGATTAAAAAAAAACCCACATCATAATGGGCTGTTTTGAGTAGAGTTTTGAGGGAAAATTAATTTATTCTATTTTGGAAAAAGGCTGTAACATAATAAAATGTGAACTTGAAATCATGAAGCTCTGTGAAAACTTTCTGGATGCATTGTTTGCTTAAACCTCTTGCTTATGAATACACACCTGGCGTCTCATGTTATGAGTGCCCTGCCCAGAGCAGTTGCCTCCTCCGTGCAGCCCATCTATGTATGCTAACACAGAGACTGGCTGATATAGTGCACAGGTTGGTTTCTGTTTTTACACCAAGTGTGGGTACAGAAAGAGATTTGGGAGGTGAAGTAAAGAAAGAAGTGGAAGTAGTGAGTGTGTTATACAGGTGGCCGAGATAGATGAGGTGAGTGAGCAGGTAGGGGAGGAGGGAAGGCAAGGAGGTGACGGAAAACAGGAGGGACCAGTGGGAAGGAGGTGAATGGAGCAGGTGTAAAGAGTGTAGCATGAAGTGAACAGGTGGAGGAGGCAGAAATGATTGTAAAACCAAAGCCAACAAATAAGTAAGATAAAACAAAAAAAAAATGTGAGGGTGGTGAGGAAAGTGCTCGCTGTGAGAATCTGTCTGACAGCAGAGATATTTGTAATATCTCTCTTGTCATGTACGTTTTATACCTGTAAAACGTACATGACGTGGTAGTAGAAACAATGATGAAACAGCTACTATGAAAAAAAAGTAGATGTCCTTTCAAGAAACAATTCAAATCAATGTGTCAACTTCCAGTGACCTCGGAACGCACCGACGTGCCGACACCTGCTGAAACAAATTGACAGAGCTTCTATTTTTGTAGGACGTTGAAGCAATGTGCATGAATTCAGCACAGAGCAGATCATGTGGGACAGGAAGTCATGTACAGACACAAAATAAAACATCTGGTTTATTTTCAAACTAAAATAATCCTTGGTCACAGTGGATCGTATAATCAATTTCCTTCTACTCAGTGGACACAGGGTGGTTCTCTTTCACTGATGCTCCGCTACAACCCACTATATCACGCAATTATACGTGAGATTATACGAGATCTCATTAGCCAGCGAGAATCATTCTCATGATTCCAGCTCTACGGCAGAGCCGCAGCATGCGGATGTGGTGGGTATTGACGGACGACAGACAATGGACGATGGATATTGACGGACATCGCTACACATCCAGTATTAATTCACCTCAGTTCTCTGGGTGGAGGAGTGGGCCTCCTCTTTTCCAGGGCTTTTATAACCAGCTCACTGCAGGTCCAGCATTTATTGAGAGGAGATCGCTTCTATTCAAGACTCACTTCAACCATTGTTTATCAATTTTTACACACTGCTGGCACACAGACGAAGCAGTACTTTACAAAAAGTGAATGTTTTAAATGGTTGTGCCTCTGAGAATATTTTATTCTTGAGTGCTCTGAAAATATAATTTTTGATCACAACCATACAGAACCTCATCCAGCCTCTCAGCACACCGTAAAGCAGCTGGTCCACTCTCATGACCCTGGTGACTCCAGACAGACAGTAGGATAGACAGACCAGATCATTGTTTTAAACGCTTACTAATCTTTCATTATTTTTGTGAAATGTTTTAATCAGAAATGCAGTATTTTGTTGCTGAAAACATAGAATAGCTCAAATAAAAGAAGAGACTCTATTTCATTATGAAAAAAATGTGTTCCGTTCTTTTATCAGCGAAGAAGCGTAGAAACCACTCCCACCCTAAACACCACTTTTTCTCCAGAATTTGTCCATTTTACTCTCTAATCTCGATCGTCTCCACTTCCTGCTTTGATCTCTGTGGGGTATAATGTCTCTTTATGCTCCGACTACATCTCCCAGACGCCCCAACATTACTCACAGGCTGTGGGAGACCACGCTCAGTGACCCACTGCCAAAAAAACACTTTGACGGCAAAATACGTCAATGGCACTCGAAAAGTTAATTGTTACGCATTTCAGCAATTAGACTTGCTGTCATTTATGCTGCCGTGGACCATGTTAACATGGCAGCAGCCCAAAGTACAATAAAAATGAAATTAATGACATAATTTGGAGATGTTCGGCGGGATGGATTAAAAAGCCCAAGGGGCTGCACATGGCCTGCAGGCCATATTTGCCCGTGTCTGTCTCTTCTTCAGTGTGCAGAAAAAGGCCCAGAAGCTCTCTGTGAAAGACAAGGGCCTCCTATACGTCTTTTCCACCGGGGTGGGTTTAGTGCTGGTTAGGAGCCAGAGCCTGACTTAGCACTAGTTCAATCTGGACCATAAAAAATGCTTTTCTTAGCTTTGTTACAAGCAGTACAGTAGTGCATTTGGCAGTATGGCTCTGTTCTGGGACCTCCCTGCTCTTCCACGTGCATACGTGGAACACCCGAGGCAGGGAGAGCACCTCCTTGCCCGTCCATGAGCCATCATGAAAAGGCTAAAGCAGGGAGAGCAGCAGCACACCCCCGAACAGAACCAAGCAGCAAAGTGACAGAAATTGCATGAGACATACACAGCATAAAATGGAGGAGTGGGGGTGGAGGAGGGTTGAACCACGGCTAGCAGAGGAAGCAGCAAGGTTAGGCAGGTTCAAGCAGCTTAAATAGGGTGCCATGAATGTATTTTGCCAATGGGTACCTAGGAGAGAAACAGCTGAGCCATCAGCTGATTGTGGGTGGGCTTAGAGCTCATCTGTTATCAGCTGATGAAGCCTAGCTGGGCCGAGCTTGACGTCCATGGCCTGCCTGAACTAACGCTATGCTCCATTTCTTTGTGTTTCCACAGTCTAAGCACCGGTCCCTGGTGCTTAAAACTGGGGCCAGGCAAGCACCAAGTCTTTGCTGAGTCTTTGCTGTCCAGAGCTAAGCACCAATTATGTCGGGGGCTTGGAGCGGGGTTATTGAGACCAACAAGACCAGAGTTATACTGTCTGGTTCAATCACAAATCAGATGTATTAAAAGCACTCCGGGGGCACACGGAAGTTTTACACAAACTGTACTCACTGAAATCCAGATGACTAGTGTCCCACCAGTACTGTGATCATGGATGTGCCCAGGCAATAGGTGACCTCTGTCTGCTGGCGGCCGCGATACAACTTCTGTTCTAAGACGGAGTCGTCGCTCGGAGTGATTAAGATGGTAGCCACTAACAGTTACTCCTTGCCAGTGGAAAAATGACCGGTGCTCAGGAGGAACGCAAGTTGAACCAACTATACACCAGCACCGAACTAGCAGCAGGTTCCTTTTGGTGGAAAAGGGTTACGAATGGACATCTAACTCAGAAGAACTGAACCAGGCCCTTACTGATCCTCACAAACAAACACAAACTGACGCTACACACGGCAGACAAAAAGACGGCATATTTAAACTGTGAAGAGCATCTATGTGAAAGAAGGTGAAGGTGAATTATGCAGTCTGGGTAGGAAATTGCTTTGAAGTTTCTCTTTCACTTTCAAACCGAATTTTCTGTAGATATAATGAAGCTTTGTCCTCCATGCCCCCCATGGTGACTGATCACATTTCACATGTCATCAATATCTACTGCATCCACAGTCTGACACACAAGTAGCCTAATGACCAATGAAAGCGTCGTTAGTTAGTGTGCTATTGTTGTCAACGACGAAGAGACAACAGTAACATTTCTGAATGCCTTTGGAGAAACCATTTGTTATAATCTTGTTTTTTAAACTTCTCATGAAGATTGATGTTTGATTTAACAGTCAGTGAAAATAATGCTGAGACAGCGAGCACATGTGTCTGTCCCAAGTTTCAAAATGAAAGGCAATAAAACACCAAGGAGTGCAGAGGAGATATTAAATATTACCATGTATTTATCCATTGAATTACTCCAAAAAAGGTTAATTTTATTTATCCATATCCATCCAGCCCGTATTCTGAGGTAATCCTATTAAATACCTGGATACTGAATAAGAATCCCTTAAATATCACAATCAGAAATTAGAATCAAAAACAAGTAAGTTTGCACATTCAAGGAATTTAACTTGCAGATATAAAAAAAAAAGTACAACAAGAAATAAAGGATAATAAAAATGATGAATAACAGTAAATAAAAATATAAAAATATGAGCATTAAAAACAACACAGTGTAATGAGGGTGTTGTCTGCTTTAAGATATTTTAAAGTATTTAGAGTCCACCTTTTTAATGAAGGGATACCTAGTTATCATGGTGTGTTTCCTTCAGTAAAATGAATTTGTCTTCACTGAATGATATAGAATAGATATAGTCTTCACTGAATAGATATAGATATATATATATATATACCCCAGAAAAATTACAGGTGTGTAAAATTAAAAATTACTGCCAGAGTCTGACTAGATCAGATGATAATTAACTCGGGTATTTTGTTAATGTGTTGCTTGTGTTCTATGTGTTGTTATAGAATAGGATAAGATGTACTTTATTAATCCACTTGGTGAAATTATGATATTTGATAATTTAAGCATCACTCTTTCAGCTGCAAATGAATCAGAACATGATTCAAAGCAGTGAGCAGACTGACTTAATGTCTTATAATCACAGCAACATACGGCTCTAGAGGCTGATTCAGGTAAGTTAATACACTCTATGATCAGAGGAGACATACTGATTTTGTGTTGTTATTATTATATGAATGTAATTTATGGTGCTGTTTGATGTTGCTTTGAATGAATGAAGTCGCAAACTGTGTGGTACAGCCCTATGAAAAGCTATACATGTAATGCAGTTTACTGCTTTGAGTTGTTTTCTTATTTTTTATTTGTTCCCAGTCCGTTTCACATCCCCAGGCTTGCGGCTGAAAGAATATTGATAAAATATTATTGCATACGCCATGAGAGCATAAACAACGCATAATTTTAACAGACTACATGCTCTAGATGGGGCTGTAATATTTTTACACATTTGGTTTTATTTTTAGTTTTTGCCACCTGTCCTTCTGCATCTGGGAGTTTTAACTGTGTTGCTTTTAGCCCAGATTTGTTCAGCAAAGAAGCACACATCTGAATAGGTTTGTTTTATAATAAACCCATAATTATGAAAATTCATTTTAATAACATAAAAACTTGACATCCCTAATTTAAAGATTTCAATGGATTAAGAGTTACCTGTTATTATTGTTGTTGTTTTTCTTCAATGTCATATCCCAAATAAGATCATACACTATTGTTCATATACACAAGCAGTGATGGTAGTGATGGACCGGCATCCATGCAGATACCAGCAGTTATCGATGAAAGCAGGGTTAGCAGAGTGAACGCATGTTGACAGCTAGTAGACGGACTGGGTGGCCTCCAGTTCCGAGACAGACCAGCAGCCCCCCATAAGAACCCCTGGCTGGGGTGGAGGGGCTGCTGAATGTGTGTGTGTGTAAGATCAAGGGTAACCTCAGCCTTAGAGGAGGTCAGCAGTGTGACAGCGTAGCTCTCCTAGCGACGGAGCCCAGGAATGTTCTCAGGGCCTGGGCCAGGGGAAGTCGGCTGCCCTGGAACAATCACACAAGAGTTAATATTGGCCCTGCAGGTCAGAGGTTAAATGCCTGTAGGTCACAGGATTGAGGAGAGCTGCAACCAGACACAGGGGAGGGGAGCTGAAGACTGAGGCTATGCTGTGTCTCTGTGTGTGTGTGTGTGTGTGTGTGTGTGTGTGTGTGTGTGTGTGTCCAGCATTATGTTGTGTGCTGCCTTGCCACCCCGGCAGTTTCTATAGTACAACACCACAAGACAAGGAGCAGTAACAGGAAAAATGATCTACAGATTCATTTTTGCTTGCAGTTTCTCTTTTTCTCAGGAGCCCAGTCAGGTTCCTTCTGGATATTAAGAGGAGCTTATCATATATTCACGTCTGTTTGATATTGGGTTTATATGTCAGTCAACCTTAGTCATTTCCTTGTGGAAAAACTATCAGCTATTGCACAAGAAAAAAATAGGTATGTCAGAAAAATGTGTAAGAAAATGTGTTATCCACCCTCTCTTTCTCTGCTCCCCCAGGCTCAGGTTACTGTGGGAGGAAGGAATGTATGAATGGACAACCCTCCATGCATGTGTCTGCATGCACACACACACACACACACACACACACACACACACACACACACACACACACACACACAGTTCATTCAGAAATATCTGGCAGAGCCTGTCACCTGACCTTGTCCAAACAGAGGAAACCAAGAAAGATAAAGCTGTTGACTCACTACAGAAATGCTTTGAAAAGCTGCTGCACTTATCAATATAACACAGTCCAGATATGAAGCATCTGCACCAGTGACCCTGTGCTGGATTTACCTAAGAGACGGATACCTTTAAAAAAGAGATTTGGCAATTTTTATTTTGTGACTCCAAAGACTTCTGTTGCAGATACAGATGGATATAGTCCAACTGGTTGACTGACTCATAAACACCACACACATACTGTACAGCAGTTAATGTACAGTATTTTACATAGTAACTCTATGAGTGTCATTGATGTATGTCAAAGTGTTTTGTTTTTTTTTGGCAGCTTGTGATAAAACTGTTTTTTTCATGATGAAATAGAGTTTCTTCTTTCATTTGAGCTATTCAGTGTTTTCAGCGACACAGTACAAAATATTCTGTTGGTCTTGAAGTATGACTCAAAATGTACAAAAATGCTGGAACAAGACACTTTCTGTTTTATGAAACGACTGGCACTCGATGAGTTAACAAACAACATAAGCCGCAATCACAGTACTGTAGTAAGCACTGATTAATGAACCGCATGACAGACCCATTCATAGACTCCGTTCCATATCATGGGTTGGAAGGAGGCTGTGTGATGTCACGGCTCTTGACAGTGCTGCAGCATTCTGGGTCAGCTACACAGTCTAAAGCATGGGTGCTCAATATGTCGCTCACGATCTACCAGTCGATCGCAAAGGTAGTGTGGGTAGATCGCATGACATTAAGGAAAATGGATGTCAGCTTATCATCCATCCCGTCACTTTGATTGATATACAGGGCAGCCAGTCAGATGACATCTTGACCTTTTCTGACACTTAGGTCACCACGCATGCGCAAACATTGCCGCTAAGTGCAGCAAAACAAACAAGCTAGCACGTTACCTCCAATGTTTAGTCCGTGATTTGTCCCTTAAAGTTAAGAAAGCATATAAAAATGAGTGGGGGAGCTGGACCAAGTAAAAAAGATGTAAAGGTAAAATGGGAGGAGGACTTTTTTTCACAATGACATTTTCAAAATGCATTTGCCTCATCTGCCAGTCTACCATCGCAATACCAAAGGAGGGAAATGTGAAGCGGCATTTTCGGTCTGTTCATAGACTTCCCACCGAAAAGCAAGCTGAGAAAGAGAAAGGTGAAGGAACTAAAATGTCATTTGTCCGGACAGCAGTCATTTTTCTCACAACATACTTGAAAAGCGAAAGCTGCCACCGAAGCATCGTTCCGGGTGAGTCACCACATCATTAAGAACAAGAAGTGCTTCCAAGACCGAGAGATAGTAAAAGAGGCATTCGTTGAAGCAGCTGACTCGTTGTTCCAAGACTTTAAAAATAAGACAGAAATATTATCTTTCATCAAAGCTCTCCAGCTGTTGTGAAGTAGTTACAATGTGCAGTGAAGCCATGGCCGAGGATTTGACCCAGCAACTTTGGAAAGGAAATCGCAGACTGTGAGTGTTTCTCACTACAGTTCAACGACTCTATGGACGTGAGTGACACAGCCCAGATGTGTATATTCATGGGTATGGTGTTTACTGATATCACTGCAAAAGAGGAGCTATTAACAGTACTGCCCATCAAAGAAGAGACGCGAGGAAAGGACATACTTCAGTCGTTTAAAAACTTTATCGAGAAAACCCAGCTGCCGGTGTACAACAAAGACGGCTATTCTGTGCACATCTGGAGAAGGCTGACAGCGACCAGTCCGAGTTGTTGCTACCCACTGACGTAAGATGGCTTAATTGAGGGAAATTCCTGCAACAATTTCGAGAGCTCTGTCGGGATATTAAGGACTTTTTCCGTGTAGCTGGACATGCAGAATACAAGCAAATAAATGATGGACAGTGGCTGTTAAACTTGGCATTTTTAACCGATCTGACAAACATAAATTACCTCAATCTAGAGCGGCACGGAAAAGACAAAACAGTGATCAATATGTTAATGCTTTCAAACGAAAGATACAACATGTCTCCTCAAAGTTGCAGCACCATGATTTGGCAAACTTCCAGAACCTGGCATCAAAGCTGGAGATGCAAGGCAAAGCCTGTGTGCAACTTGACAGTGCTCGCTACACAGAGCAGATTGACAACTGTCTGTCAGAGTTTGACCAACGCTTCGCTTCAAAGACTGTTCTTTGCTCGAGCCAGTTGCTACATTCATGTGCTATCCTTTTTGGGAAGATGCTGAGGTTGATTCACTCGCATCAAAAATCAAAAATCACTC
This sequence comes from Synanceia verrucosa, assembly GCA_029721515.1. Lineage (NCBI taxonomy): Eukaryota > Metazoa > Chordata > Actinopteri > Perciformes > Synanceiidae > Synanceia > Synanceia verrucosa. The sequence continues at coordinate 34,651,277 of CM056549.1, forward strand.
GCAAGACTATTTCACCTGAACTCTTCTGAAGTGGAAGATGAGATTTTGACACTACAAGCTCACATTCAGCTGAAGTCCAAAGCTCATGGACACTTCTGGAGCTTACTCACACAGGAAAAGAAGCCCCACCATGAGGAAATGTGCCACCTGCTTGACTGCATTATTTGGCTCCACTTATCAGCCTTTTCCCACGTGAAGATCATTAAGTCCAAGTAGCATTCCACCATGACTGATGATCATTTGGAAGTGTGCTTGAGACTGGCTATCAGCAGCTACTGTCCAGACTCTGCATCCCTGGCTGATTCCATTCAGCGCAAGTCATCAGAGTAAACTCAGGAAATGACAAAAAAATGTACATAAGTAATTGTGTGTGGTTATGTGGTTGTACAAGATGCATCAACATATATTGTACATACAAAGAATTCTCTGTATGCAGTATTTATAAATAAATATATGTTTTGCATTTTTATAGTAGGTAGATCATTTTGACTTATGATCATGTGCGGCTCATAGGTAGAGCTGATTACCCCCCAAACTGAAGGCTGCTGCAGAGATCGCGCCTTCAGCCCACATACTGAAGTGTCATTGGGCAAAATACTGAACCACAAATGGGGCTAATCCATCAAGGCCAATTTATAGTACTCCATAAAGTGCCGTACGTAGAGACGGAGAGCCCTCTGCGTTGCTGGAGAGCCTGACGGAGAGCCTCTCCGTCGTCTCCGGGCGCAGGAATTTTTTTTAACTGTCTGTCAATCCGTCAAGAGAAGACGGAGACGACAAGGGCTGTGATTGGTCCTCTAGTTGCACCCTGCTGTGAAATGTAGCCCCTCTCCTTACACAGAAACAGACAGACAGGTCTCATCTGCAGCAGCGCAGACAGGACAGGAACTAAAGTATCAATTAGCCTTGTGAAAGGCAAATCAAACACATTCAACCTGCTCAAAAAATCTATTTAATTCATTTAGTAATTATGGCTGGGGTATATTTCCACAGAACATACCGAAAGTTGTTGGTTTGCATTCGCTATTATCCGATTTTGTGTTGAGAAGAAAGAGGAGCATTAAAGATTGAAAGCAACCGATGTTCTTTGCTTCTATCTCCCTCACAAATAATCAAAGCATAAAATAGTATTTTCCCCTGCTTTTATCTGCGATTTTAAGGCGAATTGCTTCACTTTCCAAGGGGGTGCATTTCACGGCAGGGCACGACGAAGAAGTGCGAGGCTCGAGGGGTCTCCGTAGCTACGGAGTTGGTGTAGTGTGTCAATGTGTGTGAGTGGTCAGAGGACTAGAAAACAAAGAAAATTAGGATGCTTTCTTATTAAAAGGAAATGCAGAGATGAATGATCCCTTTAACATCATACTTTGGTCCATTTGAAATATAGATGCATTTGCTGGGAAGAATCACCAGCAAACATCTTCTCTCTACAGCATACATGAAAAACTGCCTTGTTGAAAAAAGAAGGGGAAGTCAAGAAGCATTAAGGCAGTAAGGAACCACGCCCACTCCCTGCCTCAAACCTTGTTTCAATCCATGTCCTTTGGGCTGAAAATTAAGCACATAGCATAGGGTACTTGTGCTTCAGTAAACAGTGGAAGGGGGTTTAAATTGCCATGCACAAGGGATCAGAATGATATCAGGGTACTTCCTGTCTGCTGCAGTCCACTATTTGACATCAAAGAGGTCTTGGCCCAGAGGCCTGCTGGGTGGCTTGGATCAGTGTGTAGTTAGATTTTGTCCAAACCTCTCAGAATCTATCAGTCACAGTCACAGCATCAGTTACATCACGTTTACATTTTCAGAATCATGTGTGCAAAGGAATACTTGACCCCCAAAATGAGCATCTGTATCAATCGCTCGCCCTGTTTTCCCTGGGATCTGTGAGGAAATCAAAAAATAGATAAAAGTCTTGATGAAGTAAATGTTGTGTTAAACAACAGTGAAAACACAGTGAAAACAAGTGAATACTTCCTTGGTGGAAGTAATAACCTTCAAACAAAAGACTCACCAGAGGTAACTGGGACTACTCTATATCTGAGCTAAATCCAAACAGAAATCATTCACAAGGAGGTAGCATGAATATAATCAAAAATAAAAAATAACAATAAAATAACAAACCAAATGTTCGCAAGGGGGAAAGTCTAAATGTTCACAAAATCAAATCTCTAAACAAAGGGGGCTCACAAGTACCCCTTTTCCACCAAAAAGAACTTGGTGCTAGTTCATTGCTGGTGCTAGTGATGGTGCTTAGTTGGTTCAACTTCCTCCTTAACACTGGTTAATTTTCCACTGGCAAGGAGTCCAGTCAGAGCCACGTCATTATGTCACTGCAAAACATCCGTATGTCACAGCATTTTTGTTTTCACCCAGCAAAGCTTGTGGGACTCAGCGGTGACTGTGACATGTGCAAAAATAAATTTACTTAGTACAGAATATATTTCTGTGCTCAAATCTGCATTCTCAAAATCTGTCTTTGTTCGCTCAGGAATGTGGCACAAATATAACGTCATATAACTGTTACTAATCGCTTTGAGCAGCGACTCCATTTGGGAATAGATCATATCGCGGCTGCCAGACAGACGGAGGTCACTGATGGAACACTATTGATCTGGATTTCAGTGAGCAATAATTTGTGTAAAACTTCTGGGTCCTGGGCGTTCTTTCAATACATTTACGATTGAACCAGGCAGTATTTACTCCGGTCTTGTTGGTCGCAATAACCCTGCCCCAACCCCCTGACGTAATCGTGCTTAGCTCTGGACCAGCAAAGACTTGGTGCTTACTTGGCCCAAGTTTTAAACACCAGGGGCCGGTGCTTAGACTGTGGACACACAAAGAACTGGTGCTAAGTCAGACACTGACCCTGAACCAGACCTGGAACCACCCCGGTGGAAAAGGAGGTAATTATGCTAATCTAAATCAATAATCTTCTTTGCAAACAAAATGCACTCGCATGGAGGTAAGTAACAGAGATTCACTCAAGAAATGAGGATATGCAACAAAGGCAAGGCTGCAAAGTATCAAACTCTTCTCCAGAGGCAAAGCTTGGCAAAATACTCAACACAAAGGCACTTAGACACAGACCACCGTCGCAACACTGGCACATGGGGACAAGACAAATTTGCACTGAACAGGGAGTGACAGGAATATTTAAACATGAGGAAGGGAAACACAGCTGGAAACAATCAGGGCAGGGGAAGACAGACAGACAGAGGAGAACAGGAGGGCAGGAAGCAAAGTGATCTGAAACAAGAGGGAGACAACGTTACTACAAATTAAAACCGGAAACAGACGTAGGTCACAACAACTGTAGCTCAGTGGGTGGAGTGGGTAGTTTACTTTTCACACTATTCACACAGTGATGGTTTGATTCCGTCTGCATGTCATGGTGTCTTTGAGCGAAACAGTGAAACCCAAGCTGTACCCAAGGTGTATTACAGCAGTTTACTGCTCCTGCAGTGCTTCGTATGGGTAAAAAGCAGAGGTCACATTTCATGTACACCGCCTGGCCAAAAAAAAGGTCGCCACCTGGATTTGACGAAGCAAATAGGTAGGAGCCTCCTATTGGATAATTACTGCAGGTTCAGCAACAATATGTGCTCAAAGAATGAGGTCAGCTGACTACCTGAATATACTGAATGACCAGGTTATTCCATCAATGGATTTTTTTCTTTCCTGATGGCACGGGCATATTCCAAGATGACAATGTCAGGATTCATCGGGCTCAAATAGTGAAAGAGTGGTTCAGGGAGCATGACGCATCATTTTCACCACAGAGTCCAGACCTTAACCCCGCTGAGAATCTCTGGGATGTGCTGGAGAAGGCTTTGTGCAGCGGTCAGACTCTACCATCATCAATGTAAGATCTTGGTGAAAAATGAATGCAGCACTGGATGGAAATAAATCTTGTGACATTGCAGAAGCTTATCAAAACAATGACACAGCGCGTAATCAAAGCTAAAGGCGGCCCAACGAAATATTAGAGTGTGTGACCTTTTTTTGGTGGCGACTTTTTTTTTGGCCAGGCAGTGTATGTACCTGTATGTATACACCGATCAGGAATGACATTATGAGCACCTGTCTAATATGTTGGTCTCCCTTTTGCTGTCGACAGCCCTGATCTGACCCCTGAAGGTATGTTGTGGTCTCTGACTCCTGTCTACCCTCAGCAGCATTAACTTCTCTGGTCTGCTGGATCAGACCACCAGGACCAGCCTTCACTCCTCACCTGCATCAGTGATCCTTGTCCTCTGATGACCCTGTCTCTGGTTCACCACTGGTCCTTCCTTGGACCACTTTTGATAGATTCTGACCACTGCAGACCAGGAACAGACCACCAGAGCTGCAGTTCTGGAGATGCTCTGATCCAGTCCTCTAGACATTACTGTTTGCTGCTTGTTGTCAAACTCCTGAAAAATCCTGACGCTGGAATATTTTTCCTGCTTCTAACATCAACTCTGAGGACTAAATGTTCATTTGATGCCTTATATATCACAGGAGCCATGATGAGGAGACAACCAGTGTTATGCACTTCACCTATCAGTGCCAGATCAGTGTATATGACTGTTCTGACAAATTACAAAAGAAGTTATATTAGTAGTAGTAGTAATAGTAGTATAATAGTAAGGTTTTAGTCACTGTATCTACAAAGTGTCTTCTTCCTTTTCTCAGTCACACAAATTTTGACGTTAATGTCTCTTCTCTACATTGACAAGACATTGGCATTGGTCATATGTAGTCCAAAACACCATAATTTTATCATCATTCTTTTATAATATATAAAATCATAGGAGGGGCACAGTATTAAGTCCCACCCTCTTCCCTCCTCATCTAACCCCATCCCTTCTGACTCCTCCACCCCTGATAACATTGTTATCTTTGTGGCAGAGGAAGGTTGTGACCAAACGGACACTGCTCCACACAAACTTCAAACGCCCTCCAGCCACAGATAGATCTCAAAGTACTGTACAAGGTACTCTGTGTGGTCGTGTAGCAGAGCTACTTCAAGTACAAACAAGGAGCATAACCAACCAGACAGAATAGGGAGGAGGAAGGATTACTAACATCTACTAATTACTTAATGCAAAATGAATGAGGTCTGGGTTACTTACATGACCTACTGTGTTGCTATAATGTTTACGTATTTATATGGCTAATGTACAGTTACACATTAGTAGGGTATCCCACTGTGCTAGCAAGTCTACAAGCTTAGTCACAGTGACCAGTCAGTCAATGTCAGTTCCTTATTTTTTTGTTTTATTTGGTCAACATTCTTTGACATTCCTCATATTAAAAAATAGCCATCTACATTAGAATGCACATATACATATAAAAGTATGATGCTTAACATTGTTTACTGAACTGCAATCTTTTCCTAAACCTGTCTGTTTTGCCAAACTAAACCTACGTGGGAAGTTTATTTTGAAAAGTGAGACAAGTAACTACAAGTGTAGACTTGTACTTTGAAATGTGGGGCCACTGACTAAGTGTCCATATTTGAGGAGTAAAAATTATTCATACACTGGTATGGTATTTACAACATTGTTTAGCTCTCTGGAAAGTGAGAAAACACACCTGTGATTTCCTTATCGCCATGTGAATGAAATTGCGATCTTCAAGATTGTAACTTTAAATAATAACCGTGTCTGGAGAATGCAGCTGAAACTTTAACTGGACAAGGTCCATTACATGTGGAGACACCAGCTTCCTGTGAACTCTCCAGCATGACTTTACACAGGCAGCCGATCATCCTCGGTAGAATCCATGGGTTAGTGGGGATTCCCTGTCCATGGAGACATGTGTGGTCCCTCAATCATCCTTTTCCCTCCCCCTCCGTGGCACTGTTTCACTGGCTGAGGCTCCCCTCCAACAATCAGGGCCTTCATGGGGGCCATAATGACAAAATGAAAGCCAGTTGTGTGTCTAAGGAGGTTATAATGACTTTCAGAGCTGCTGTGGAAATGCTGGGCTCAGTGCAAACACATACTGCCTGCTGCAGAAAGACAAAGAAACTCACAGGAGCATGGTGGGATTGATGCAGAGGTTGTTGTTGTTATTGTTCTTAATAATGATCATAATGACAGTGACATTTATGATGAAGAAAGTAAAATAAAGTTGTGTTCAATCAGAATTTTTAAAGGCTGAGGTGTGTCAGTCAAAATGGACAAACTGTTTGCAGTCAGTCAGTTGAACATGAAGACATACTTTCACTGGATTCATTTGGTGTTGGTCAGTTTAGTGCTGATTCTGTGTTAGCTTCCTAAATGACCTTCTAGTTGCTCTTTCTTCAGTCTAAATGAAGCATCTGCTTCTCCGGGGTCCAGTCTGTTGCTGTCAACTTGACACTGGGACACACGGGCAAATATTACAGCTTTTTTACTGAAACTGGCAATAAAAAGTCAGGGTCCATGCAAAAGAATCAGGATAATACACTCAGCATAGAATAATGTGATTATTTATCAGATTTAAGACAGCTGCTACTCCACATAAGGTTCACTTTAAACGTATCTCTGTATCTCATGTCATTCTGCATAGACTGTGAACTTTAAGAAACTAAAAAAGCTCATGGTACTTGCAGTGCAAATAATGGAGAAGTTGCTGACAGGACAGTGTTAACCTCAGAAGGTGGATGAGTGAAAATACACATACATTCAATTTCACATTATGTGTATCAACTTTTATTATATGGATATCTATGTGTTTTTCATTGTTGCTCGAAATACACTATTTCCTCTGTCTGTCCATGCTGAAGAGGGATCCCTCCTCTGTTGCTCTTCCTGAGGTTTCTTCCATTTCTCTTTCCCTGTTAAAAGGTTTTTTTTCCTAAGTGGTTGTGAGGGTTGTTTGTAAAGGACAAAGAATATCATATCTTATACAGATTGTAAAGCCATCTGAGGCAAATTTTTAATTTATGATAAATGAACTTGCATTTGCACTGTACAGTTCCTTCTGACCACTTAAAGCATCCAGTTGGTGGAAAATAAATAACAAACTACAACAAGACTATATTTTCACACTCAAAAAATGATATTATTTTCTTGCTTTGTTAATTAACTCTTTGCATGCCAGCTGTTTTATAAAGCAGAAAGTGTCTTGCGCCAGCATTTTATATTTTGTCTCTGAAAACACTGAATAGCTCAAATGAAAGAAGAGACTCTCTATTTCATCATGGAAAAAATGTTTGTTTTTATCTTGTTCCATTCTTGTTTTATCAGAGGTAGAGTAGAGGACACTTTCACCAAAATCACCACTTTTTGTCCAGATTCTATTTTGCTCTCTGATCGAGATCGTCTCCACTTCCTGTTTTGACCTCTGTGGTGTATACCGTCTCTTTATGCTCTGACTACAAATCCCAGAAGACCCAACATTACTCACAGGCTGTGATTGGCAACCGCTGCTTTGAGGTATTATTACATCAGTGGCACTCAAGCATCAGATTTTAAATGACGTTGAAATACATCAATGGCACTCAGAGAGTTAAAAAAAATCTTGGGAGGAAACACAGTGACATCATACACTCAAAGTACATAAACGTTAAATATGCTGTAAAGCTTGGCAAAAGCACACAGCAGATCAGACAGAGATTCAGCTTTGATCTTCTGCACAATTTCTTCCAGACATGGGCCTTGACAATAAATCACAACAAAACAAATATGGTGATAGATCCAGTCTCTAATGCCAGAAAAATAGACCATTTATATTTACAAAAAAACAATGCCTATCTTAGCTCAAACAACAGCAGAACGGGACATGAACGAGCTGAGGGATGAGGTATGAAGCTACAGAAGCATATTACACTGACTTAACTTTTTTTCTCTGAGTAATTTATTTTTTTTTTTTACATATTTTTTTCTGTTTTTCAGAGTAATTTTATTTTCATGGTTGTTTTTTCAGGGTAATTTTTTTTCTGATTTTCTGAGTAATTACTTTTACCTGTGTACATTGAACGACAGGCTTACAATAGAAGGATAAAATCTAAAACATAACAAGAGTTTCATAACCTGAGTGTAACTAATTACACGCTCTACATTTATTGACCCAGTTCGAAAGAAAGTTGAAGATGACTCTTCGGAGCAGCAGTCTCAATAGAACCACAGGAGTCACGTGCAGGATGTTCTCGTGGGACTATAAAGTATCTTGATAATTCAGGAAAAAACTCCCAAAAAGAGGAAAACATTAGTCATAAAACAGGGAAAAATTATGATAAAAAATAAAAATAAATAAATTACTCAGATTTTCTTTTCAAGTGAATGCAATACGCTTACGAGGTGACGAGGTTAGGTCCTCCCACCTAATTAGTATACAAACACAGAAATAAATTATAAATGAATAAATGAATGCAGGTAACTAGAAATGCAGAAATATTCAAAAGACATGGATGTTTGATTCTGTTTGATTGTCAACATTTATTTATTCATTTCGGCATATTTTGTTTCCATATTTATTATAGCACTTATTTATTTCTTTAATTCATTCTATATTTATTATAGTATTTATTTATTCTTTTATTTATTTATTGATTTATTTATTGACGCCTATCATTTTTTGTGCTCTATATAATATAACCTTCACTTGCTGATTTAATGATAACCAGCATTGACACATATTATATAACCATGCATCTGGATCCGACAGTTAACCCCCAGGGAGTTTCACAGTTTGTGCGTTCTGTTCTTGTCTGGATTAGGTAGCATTTTTCCAAGCACGCTCTTGGATGATCACTGAAAATTCATTTTCAGATCCCAAACATAGCTTTGCAGGAAAAAGTAGCCAGTGGTGAACAAGTCTCTGAAAATAATTACCTTAATAACCATGAATGCATTGAACCACCATCATTGGAGATGGTGAAAGTCTCAAGGACAAGACAACACCCAGATACAGTATATAAGGCTGTGAGTGAGTACACAGTGAGTATCACCCTCTGCTATGTGCTTATGATAAATGTGCAGCTAGTCAGTCCAAACTGGAGTGAAACTTTTTCGTTTCACTAGTAGAAAAACAGAAAATCCAATTAGTTAAGCATGATACTTACATGTTTTCTCTTCACACTCACACATATTTCTGATGAATATTCTACAGCTTTGACTAGTGCATCCTCACGGACAATAACCTCTTTGTAATCAGTATGTGGCTGTATGTTATGTGAGGCAACGGCAGTTACGAAGCATGATGTCATGTGCTGTTAGGATCAAGGATGCATGGGGAGTTGCATTTGCTTGGATACAGCCTGGCCTAATGTGATGAAATAGACCATGAAGTGATCTATGAACTATTAGTAGGGTAACAAAACCACAGTATACGGTCAACAGAGATCTGCCTTTTGAAAGAAATAACACATTTTGATCACATTTTGTTACAAATAAAAAAAAATAATCTGTAAGAAATTAAGTCTTGTTACTCTGCTCCAAAGCCAGACAAGAGGGGAGAAAGGTGTTTTACCTTTAATTGGGAAGAAAGGACTTGACGGTGATGAAACCTTCTGCCTGTAGTTTCTAACCATGATAGACCTGTATTAAAGCCATTCCTTCACTGACAGCGAGATATGTTGCCTGAGCTTTAAAGACCTTAAGGAGTGCCTTATCAGTGTTAAAAGTGTCTTTGTTTGGAGAAACTTCTTCTAAATCTGCTTGTGTTTGTCATCCAAAATGGTCCTGAACCGGTTTTGACTGACACCTTGTTTGCTCCAGCAGCTTTTAAAAGTAACCTTTCCCACATGTCAGAGTTAAAGTTTAGTAGGCCAGGCCCTCTCATTGCCTGTGTGGGCAGGAATGAACTAGCTTAGAAGCTGCCTGTCTGTGGTGGTGAGAGAATGCTCAATAGGAAGTGATAGCACATTCCTTGTAGTTTTCCCACACAGATGGAGCAAGCATAGCACAAGAGAAATGAATGCTATCTTATCAGTGTGCACACGAGGTAATGCATATGTTACACCATGTGCGTCTGCATTGTCTCTTTTGTTTTTACCTGCCTGCAGTTTGGGTCAGTAGTTTAACGCTGCCGTGTTGCTACAAACATTTGTAATCTGCCGTTTGACTTGATTCGGGCATATCCTGTGAGCTAAGTAAAGGGACCACATTCTTCCTCACATAGCATGCTTAGCATGTTATGTCTGTGTCTTTGTCACATAGAGAGCAGTCACTGCACAGGTTAGTGCAGCTTAGCACTGAAGGGCATATCAAGATTGTTAATGATTAAAAATACATGTGTATTATCTCACATTGTCTGACAAAGTGCCCATGTTCAGTTAAGTTTAGTGAAGAAAAGCAAAATTGCAATTTGGTGATTTCTACACCTGCAAAGAACAGAAGTGAATAGAGAATTGCTGCGCTCAGCAGAGGTGCATTTAAAGGATTTAATGTACACCTCTGTATGTACTCCTGACTGACTGCATATTTATTGTTGAACATCACTTCCTAGCTATAACACAAATTTCTCTGATTTTTTTTTCCTTTAGATGGGATAAAACCAAAGACTGAACTGTGCCTCAGCACACACAGAATGGCTTTTCGTACTATTCTGTATTCCAGCTGTTCATTTCATTCCAGTTGCCTGGTGGAAAACCTCCCTGGTGTGGTTACCGTTCATGTAGCTGGAGGCTCTGGGCCAGCTGCTGTTGTTGCTTCCTGGTTGTGTAATGAGTAACAGAAACTGGGCTTTCCCTGCGCAAGTGTCCCAGACAACTGAGGCCAGCGAGGGGTCAGTATGCAAATATTATGCAAATCATGCAAAATTATGAAAATATGATCAACAAAGCTAGAATGGCTCCATGTTATGTAACCATATTATTGTAAAAACTATGCTTTAATATTAATGATCCCACTTGCCATCATAAAATTCCCTCATTTGAACCCTATGTTAACTCTAACATTACAGTTTTACTGTGACCTTGACACTTCTCATTTTCATTTCTGTACTTACTAGAGACAGTCTGTTGTCTCTGTATTTGTGGTACAGGCAATATTTTTCTAATCTGTACTTTCTACAGCATGTAAACTGGGTGCAGCCTCTGTCTCTGGAGAGAGTCTATTTATACCTGCAGCTGCATCACAGAGAGTTGGTTGTGGAGGCTAATTATTGTGTTTCATTCACCAAGTACATACAGTACATTGTACTTTCCTTAATTGTAATTTCATTTTGTTCACGTGTGATATGGCAGTCTGGTGTGTTGGGACACATGCTGCCGTCTCTACATATGTCTATGTACCTGTAGCTGTATTGCTGAGAGCGGAGAGGTGGAGCAACATGATGGATTCTATAGATGTGAAGGACTTATTTTAAATGGAAACACAACCATCTTAGTGTCAGGTGAAAGTGAAAATATAGTTTTACACTAAAATACTAAACATGCTATATGTCATATCTATAAAAGTACATAAAAACTGTCCTCTGCTTTTAACCCACGACCCTGGGGTTCAGGGATGACGACTGTACCCACTGAGCTACAGCTGCCCCCAAAAAATCATTTTATTAGATCCGTTTTTATTTGTTTTCCTCTACATTTAACTCATTCTTTAGGGAGCTGCCATGTGAATTCATCCAGGGAGCATCCTAAGCTCCTTTCACACTGCACAAAAATCCTGGGTCGATACGGCATTTTCATGCAGTGTGAAGGGTTGTTGCGGCATTTTGACCCTCAAATGACCCTCCAATCAACCCAGGAATTTATCGACTTGGCTCGCCTGCAGTGTGAAAGTCGACCTAAAACTCCTTTACACTTCACTGTCTACATAGCTGACTTCACTCATAACTCACAAAACTGACACCTGCAGAAGGTCCTTTGTGGTCTGGTGCCAGCAAAACTGCCTCCAGATCACCGTGGGTAAAACCAAGGAGATGATGGTGAATTTTTTTTTACCTTATCTTATCTTATCTTATCTTATCTATAGTGACACCAGTCGGTGCTTGTTAAATAGGTTAGTAGGATGAGGGTTAACAGAGTCTAATTGAAGGCTCACCAGCTGCTGCTTCATGTGTTGGTAGAAACAGTAGATGAAGCATTCACTGATGACTAACTTGTCATCAGATCACTTTGGTTTAAATGAAAGCCTGCAGATCTGTAGGACATGGAGGCACATGCTTGCAAAGCACCAGCTACCAAACTACCAGCTGTATCACTAACATTGTGCATCTAGTGTTTTGTCTAATCTGCCCACCAGCTATGTTGGAGGCAACATGGCCAGCTGTTATGTTGGAGGGTTTGCCACCCAAGAAGGTGATAATATGGCATCTACCACGTGAGAGAGCTGAAACACAGATACACTGGAATACGAATTCAGATTCAGCCAAAGGCATAAATTATCTAAGCACCTGCTTAGGGCCCCCTGGCCTCTAGGGGTCCCCTAGAGCACCGAAAAAGTGGAGATGAAGGAGAAGGAGTCAGATTCAGAGAGGCCCCTAATATAATCATCATACTGACAAAAAAAAATAATAAAATAAATTGAGTGAGCAATTTATTGCAAACAACCATTAATCTGAAATAGGCTGTTCATCCACATCCTTTAAAAGCCTAAATCTACACAAAAATGTGGATTCAGTGTCATTTTCTGTCAGGTATCCACACTGTCATGACCTCCTGATGGCAAAGGTACAAAAAGCTTTCTCTCTTTGAACATGGTCGGATTATTGAGCTGCATCAGCAAGGTCTCTCACAGCGTGCCATTGCTGCTGAGGTTGGATGCAGTAAGACAGTCATTTTAAACTTCTTAAAAAGTCCTGAGGGTTATGGAACTAAAAAGTCAAGTGTAGACCCAAAAAAATTTCACCGGCCCTGAGCCGGAGGATCCAATTGGCCTCAACCATGCCCAAACAGATGGAGCATAGCAGCATGTCCTCCTCTCCACCATGTCAACCAGAAGACGCCTGGTAGCACATAATTCCTCTCCACCATGCCACCGGATGGAGCATGGGAAGCGTGCCCACCAAACCAACCAGATGAAGCCTGTCCTCATCACCACCACATCACATACTACCAAAAGATGAAGCCTGCTCTGCCCAACCTCTACTCCACCAGCTAAACTGGATCCATGGATACCTGTGAGATGAGAACGCACAGGGACAAAGCTAATTTGTAATGTGTTAAAGGGAGGGAGAGGAAACACATCCTCTTCTCCACTACTGTAACAGATACAACCTGATCAGCATCACCTCTTTTCCATCTCTTCAAACAGATGAAGCCTGGATGATACCACCTCCTTCCCACCAAGTAGCCTCAGCTCGTGGGAGATGAAAAAGCACAGGGACTCCAGGGAAGAAGATGAGTTAGTAAAATGACTTAATGGAGGCATCCAAATAAAGAAGAAGAGAAGCTCAGTGTGTCAGAGGAAGTCCCCCGGCAGTCTAGACCTATAGCAGCATAACTAAGGATTGATCCAAGGCAGCCAGAGTCAGCCTTGGATCAGTCCTAACTATAAGCACTATCAAAAAGGAAAGTCTTAAGCCTACTCTTGAATAAGGGGATGGTGTCTGCCTCCCGGACTGAAAGAGGGAGTTGGTTCCACAGAAGAGGAGCTTGATATCTGAAAGCTCTAGCTCCCATTCTACTTTTATAAACCCTAGGAATCTCTAATAGTCCTGCATTCTGAGAGCGCAGAGTTCTAGCTGGATTATAAGGCACAATTAGCTCTTTAAGATAAGATGGTGCCTGACCATTCAGTGCCTTGTAGGTGAGGAGGAGGATTTTAAATTCTATTCTAGATTTTACAGGGAGCCAGTGCAGAGAGACTAACACCAGAGAAATATGTTCTCTTTTCCTGGTTCTGGTCAGAACACGTGCTGCAGCGTTCTGGACCAGCTGGAGAGTCTTGATAGACTTATTGGGGCAGCCTGATAATAATGAATTGCAATAGTCCAGCCGAGAAGTAACAAATACATGGACTAATTTTTCTACATTGTTTTGAGAAAGAAGATCCCTGATTTTTGCGATGTTACACAAGTGGAAAAAAGCAGTTCTAGCTGTTTGTTTCATGTGGACAGTGAAGGACATATCTTGGTCACATAAGATCTTAAGAATATAACAAGAACACTATAAGCTTCAGGAACTTCAGGATAACAACTATAACAACCTGTTTGACAAGTTTCAGTCTGGTTTCTGCCCTGGCCACGGCAAAGAAACAGCCTTGGTCAGGGTCACCAACGACCTCCTGATGGCAGCAGACACTGGCTCACAATCTCTTCTGATCCTCCTTGACCTGACCGCTACTTTTGCTACAATTGACCACAACATCTTCCTCCGCCATCTGCAATTCACTATCAGACTGTCAGATAATGTTCAAATTTGGCTCACCTCATACCTAACCAGCAGGACTGAGTACGTTGGTCAAGGCCAAGCCAAATCAGATACGTCAGCGTCGCCTGTGGTGTTCTTCAAGGCTCGGCGCTGGACCTGACCCTCTTCTTTTTTTTTTAAACTTTCTGTTTATTAGTTTTCACAATTTTCCAACATAAGGACTCACATAATTAAGCAAAGAAAAACAGATTAATTGAAGAGAGAAAGAAAAACAACAACAATAATTAAAATAAACATAAGTGAACAGAAAGGTTGGTTAGGGCCTTACATTACATCACAAAAGCACCTTATAAAGATAGGTGTCCTGGGCCATCAGTCCCACTGGGATTTTGCCCAGGTATAGTGTAAGGAATGAAAAGTCTACTTCTAGACCAAGGATTGTCCGTATTTCTCCAGCAAAGTCTTTCCAGTATGGTTGAATAAGAGGGCATGCCCAGAATATATGAAAATGATCTGCCATTGTCTGTCCACATTGCCTCCAGCATTTATCCTGCCCCTGTACGCCCAGCTGCTTGAATTTCAGTTTAGGGGTCACAAAAAATCTGATGATGTTCTTCCAACAGAATTCTTGCCAGCTTCTAGAGTTGGTAGTTCTAACCTGACACTCCCAAATATTCCTCCAGTCATCCTCAGATATCTCCAGGCCAGTCTCCCTCTCCCCTTTCTACTTGACTTGGGAGGTTGAATTTGTTGAGTCTTGCATTTTATAAATTCGTGAAATTAAATGTTTATTGTCTTTGCCCTTGTATGCATCGATAAATATACTAATCAGGTTGGGATCTCTAATGTCTGTCTGTTTAATTTTCTTGTTGAAGTAATCTCTGACCTGGAAATACCTGAATCTATCCTCCCTCTCAAGTCCGTCCAATAGGCTGTCATATCATTGCGTGCCCATTGCCTGAACCGCTTATCCAGACCTGGTAGAATGAACTCGGAGTCATATGCCACCCATTTCAATATTTTGCCTGTTTCTCGAGGTGATGTTTTTTACAGGTGTTAAACCACACCTTTAGGGCAAACCTAGTCCATTGGTTCATTCCACACAGGTGAGGAGTATAATGCTGGCCTAAGAGAGACTGTGCAGGTGCATCCAATTGCCTTAATTCCAAATCTTTCCATTTGGCTGAGTAATTTGGATTGCACCAGACCTGACCCTCTTCTGCATCTATCTGCTCCCCCTGGGCATTGTCATAAGCAGACATGGGTTATCCTTCCATTGTTATGCTGATGACACGCAGCTCTACCTCAGAACAACCCCCACTTCATCTCTTCCTCTGCCAACATCCACACTGACGACCTTGCCAGAGGAGATAGAAGCGTGGATGAAGCTCAACTTCCTACAATTAAACAGTTCCAAAATGGAAGCCATTCTAGTTGGCACACAACATCAGCTCTGCTCTTCCACCATCACCAACATCACCTTTTCTGGTCAAAACATCTCCCTTTCCACATCTGTCACCAACCTGGGTATTAAAATGGATGCTCAACTCACGTCTCTTCCAGACTGCACTACTGCAATGCACTCCTCATCGTGATCTCTGGCAGTAGCATCCAGAGACTTTAGTACATTCAAACAGTACTGCCAGGATCCTGATGAGGGTGCATAAGCATGACCACATCACCCCCATCCTGAAATCCCTTCACTGGCTAACTGTTCCACTCCTAATTGAATACTAGTTCTCCCTCCTCACCTAAAAGTGCATATATGGACATGCTTCCCTCTACATCCAGGAACTCCTCACCCCCCCAGACCTCCTCCGTCCTACTACCTCAAACACCCGTCACCCTCCCAGAACCAAGCTCCACACAAAGGGCCCAGGAAGTGGCGGATGCGTGGCATGCAGAGGCGCGAGCCACAAGACTTCGTGTCAATCACGGCCCTTTACTACCTGTCTGTCTGACTAGTTACACACACCATCAGCTACCATCACTTTCAGGCTTCAGCTGCCTGTCTCACTGATGTCAGTCACTAATACAGAGCTACACCGCCTGTCTCACTAATGTCAGTCACTAATACAGAGCTACACCGCCTGTCTCACTGATGTCAGTCACTAATACAGAGCTACACCGCCTGTCTCATTGATGTCAGTCACTAATACAGAGCTACACCGCCTGTCTCATTGATGTCAGTCACTAATACAGAGCTACACCGCCTGTCTCGCTAAAGTCAGTCACTAATACAGAGCTACACCACCTGTCTCACTGATGTCAGTCACTAATACAGAGCTACACCGCCTGTCTCATTGATGTCAGTCACTAATACAGAGCTACACCGCCTGTCTCATTGATGTCAGTCACTAATACAGAGCTACACCGCCTGTCTCATTGATGTCAGTCACTAATACAGTTACACCACCTGTCTCACTGATATCAGTCACTAATACAGAGCTACACCGCCTGTTTCATATCAGTCACTAATACAGAGCTACACCGCCTGTCTCACTAATGTCAGTCACTAATACAGACCTACACCGCCTGTCTCACTGATGTCAGTCACTAATATAGAGCTACACCACCCGCCTCACTGATGTTAGTCACTAATACAGAGCTACACCGCCTGTCTCACTAAAGTCAGTCACTAATACAGAGCTACACCACCTGTCTCACTGATGTCAGTCCCTAATACAGAGCTACACCGCCTGTCTCACTGATGTCAGTCACTAATACAGAGCTACACCGCCTGTCTCATTGATGTCAGTCACTAATACAGAGCTACACCGCCTGTCTCGCTAAAGTCAGTCACTAATACAGAGCTACACCACCTGTCTCACTGATGTCAGTCACTAATACAGAGCTACACCGCCTGTCTCACTAAAGTCAGTCACTCATACAGAGCTACACCACCTGTCTCATTGATGTCAGTCACTAATACAGTTACACCACCTGTCTCACTGATATCAGTCACTAATACAGAGCTACACCGCCTGTTTCATATCAGTCACTAATACAGAGCTACACCGCCTGTCTCACTGATGTCAGTCACTAATACAGAGCTACACCGCCTGTCTCGCTAAAGTCAGTCACTCATACAGAGCTACACCGCCTGTCTCATTGATGTCAGTCACTAATACAGTTACACCACCTGTCTCACTGATATCAGTCACTAATACAGAGCTACACCGCCTGTTTCATATCAGTCACTAATACAGAGCTACACTGCCTGTCTCACTAATGTCAGTCACTAATACAGACCTACACCGCCTGTCTCACTGATGTCAGTCACTAATACAGAGCTACACCACCCGCCTCACTGATGTCAGTCACTAATACAGAGCTACACCGCCTGTCTCACTAAAGTCAGTCACTAATACAGAGCTACACCATCTGTCTCACTGATGTCAGTCACTAATGCAGAGCTACACCGCCTGTCTCACTGATATCAGTCACTACTACAGAGCTACACCGCCTGTCTCACTGATGTCAGTCACTAATACAGAGCTACACCGCCCGCCTCACTGATGTCAGTCACTAATACAGAGCTACACCGCCTGCCTCACTGATGTCAGTCACTAATACAGAGCTACACCGCTTGTCTCATATCAGTCACTAATACAGAGCTACACCACCTGTCTCATATCAGTCACTAATACAGAGCTACACTGCCTGTCTCATATCAGTCACTAATACAGAGTGACATGGTGAAATAGGATTTTTTGGTCTGACCCACCCTCCACCATTTCAGCATCACTGACATGGACAATGCATTTGTCACTGTGTTATTAACTGAATATTTCATGGACAGGCTACAGCCAGTCATCTCTGGAGCTCTTAATTGAATATACAGATACATAAATTGCGGTGAGCTCTGCCACAGGGAAGTTAGTGTAACTTTCCTTTTTACTCCGGAGCACTTTCAGCACACACCACATCCCTTTGAGGTGAACACTAAGGCCTCAAGTTGTATGTTGTGTCAACTATCATCCAGCTAGACACCACTTCCTGCCTCAACTGTCACAGCCAGGTTGCTTCACTTGATTGCTTAAGATTTTCTTTGTGTGGAACTAAGTCATGAGCTGAATATAATAATAGAAATGTATTTTATTTAATGGCACCTTTCATGGCACTCAAGGTCACCTTATGTATCATAAAATCAACAATAAACCATACAATAAGCAACACTGACATAAACAACATCCACATTAGCCTGACTAATACAATGATTGAGCAGTCTGTGTTCATGGAAATGAGAGGATACTCTTAACCTTAGAAATTTTATTCCTCAATTCTGAAACTCAATTTAGACTTTACCTGTCTTGTAGCCATGAATACTACATGACAAAAAAAAATCATTCAACTGAAAATTGTTTCTTTTTATGTCTAATTAGATTAACCAAACAATATACATTTTACTGATGCTTAGATTTCTCAAGTTCGAAGTTAGGTTATGCTTCCCTCAGTGTTTGGCAGTGAGACAGGTGGTGTAGCTCTGTATTAGTGTCTGCTGGTAATGAGATAGGTGGTGTAGCACTGTATTAGTGACTGCTGGTAATGAGATAGGTGGTGTAGCTCTGTATTGTGACTGCTGGTAGTGAGACAGAACTCTGTATTAGTGACTGCTGGTAGTGAGTCAGGCGGTGTAGCTTTGTATTAGTGCCTGCTGGTAGTGAGACAGGCGCTGTAGCTCTGTATTAGTGACTGCTGGTAATGAGATAGGTGGTGTAGCTCTGTATTAGTGACTGCTGGTAGTGAGACAGAACTCTGTATTAGTGACTGCTGGTAGTGAGACAGGCGCTGTAGCTCTGTATTAGTGACTGCTGGTAATGAGATAGGTGGTGTAGCTCTGTATTAGTGACTGACTTTAGTGAGACAGGTGGTGTAGCTCTGTATTAGTGACTGACTTTAGTGAGACAGGTGGTGTAGCTCTGTATTAGTGACTGACATCAGTGAGACAGGTGGTGTAGCTCTGTATTAGTGACTGACATCAGTGAGACAGGTGGTGTAGCTCTGTATTAGTGACTGACATCAGTGAGACAGGTGGTGTAGCTCTGTATTAGTGACTGATATGAAACAGGCGGTGTAGTTCTGTATTAGTGACTGACATGAGACAGGTGGTGTAGCTCTGTATTTGTGACTGACTTTCGTGAGATAGGTGGTGTAGCTCTGTATTAGTGACTGACTTTAGTGAGACAGGTGGTGTAGCTCTGTATTAGTGACTGACTTTAGTGAGACAGGTGGTGTAGCTCTGTATTAGTGACTGATATGAGACAGGTGGTGTAGCTCTATATTAGTGACTGACTTTAGTGAGACAAGTGGTGTAGCTCTGTATTAGTGACTGACTTTTGTGAGACAGGTGGTGTAGCTCTGTATTAGTGACTGATATGAGACAGGTGGTGTAGCTCTGTATTAGTGACTGACTTTAGTGAGACAAGTGGTGTAGCTCTGTATTAGTGACTGACTTTTGTGAGACAGGTGGTGTAGCTCTGTATTAGTGACTGATATGAGACAGGTGGTGTAGCTCTGTATTAGTGACTGACTTTAGTGAGACAAGTGGTGTAGCTCTGTATTAGTGACTGACTTTTGTGAGACAGGTGGTGTAGCTCTGTATTAGTGACTGATATGAGACAGGTGGTGTAGCTCTGTATTAGTGACTGACTTTAGTGAGACAAGTGGTGTAGCTCTGTATTAGTGAATGATTTTTGTGAGACGGGCAGTGTAGCTCTGTATTAGTGACAGTCTTTAGTGAGACGGGCAGTGTAGCTCTGTATTAGTGACAGTCTTTAGTGAGACGGGCAGTGTAGTTCTGTATTAGTGACAGTCTTTAGTGAGACGGGCAGTGTAGCTCTGTATTAGTGACAGTCTTTGGTGAGACAGGCGGTGTAGCTCTGTATTAGTGACTGATATGAAACAGGCGGTGTAGCTCTGTATTAGTGACTGACTTCAGTGAGACAGGCAGCTGAAGCCTGAAAGTGATGGTAGCAGACAGTGTGTCTAACTAGTCAGACAGACAGGCAGTAATGGGCCGTGATTGACATGAAGTCTTGTGGCTCGCGCCTCTGCACGCCACTCATCCGCCACTTCCTGGGCCCTTTGTGTTTCAAACACACAAACACACACACACACCCACACACACACACACACCATCTGCTGTGGTAATTCACAGGCTGCATGCCGGAGCAGCACACAGCCTCCTCTCTTACTTTGCTTTCTCCTATTCAGTCCTCCTTTGCTCGCTCGCTGTCTTTTATTTGGAAGGAGAAAGCCTGGCCATTCAGAACTTTTGTTTGTACTGGCCCCCCCACACACAAATGCACACACACACACGCACGCACGCACGCACGCACACACACACACACACACACACACACCAAACTTTCAAAAAACACTCCACTCAGGGGATGGTGGACTAGTTTTGTGAAGTCTTACAATTGATTTAGCATCCCATATTTTTTATGAACTGTAGAGGTCATGCACTTAGACCATTAGAACAGAGGACTGGAACATCGTCACTTTACCACTGAACTATTTCATTATCTTATATTTTACAGAAGTGATGAACTGTCTCTTGCTCCTCCTGAGGTTTCTTCCATTTTTCCCTGTTAAAATGATTTTTTTTGGTGGAGTTTTTCTTAAGTTGATGTGAGGGTCATTTGTAAAGGACAGAGGGAGTCATCCTGAACAGATTGTAAAGCTTATGTTGAAGTCTTTTGAATTGATATTTTTTATTTATATGGATATAAAAAAAAAATCATACATTCACACAGCTTGGAGGATAGATGGATAATAAAACATGGCTTATGATTATGACTGTGAAATAATCATTTAGAACAACTGACAGAATAAAAATGTGTTAATTTATGTCTCTGGAAGATAAGATGTAATAGTGATAAGATAAGATGTTTGGTTCCTACTTCTAAGGCCTGTGAGCTGATAGTGTAACGCTGGTATCACATGATGTCTTTGAGTTGTCCATTATTGTGTAAAAAATAGGTAAATGGCTGAGATGGACAGTCAGTGAAACAACTTGTTATGGAATTAGAACTTTGCTTCATGTTGACATAGCCTGATATTCTTCCTCTCAACCCAACTAAACTCAGTCCTCATGCCTAAAGCTAACCAATCCAGTCAAAGCGGTCAATGTGCTGAGATGAGAAGGTCTGAATGACATTCTGCACAAAAATTAGCCATGTGCATGACAGTGTGTGTATGAACATGGGGCCATCCCCCTTATTGTGGGAGCTGGTCTAAGGTGGGCTGTGCCAGGCTAGTTCTGCTGCTATAGGTCTAGACTGCGCGACTGAGGTCGTGCTTTGTTTAGGGAGTTTTTCCTCAGTTGATGTGAGGTCAAAAGGTGTTGTATCCTGCACAGGCTGAGGCAAATTTGTGATTTATGATATTGGACCATACAAATAAAAGTGACTTCACTCTACTTAGCACTTACCTGTGTTCCTGTCTCCAACTCCCAGTGTGTGTGGTTGAAAAGGGAAACAAGCAAACAAGGGGAAACAAGCACTTTTTTATTGTCCTAGAAGGGTTCCTCTAAATTAGTAGTTTACAGGGGTTTATAGCATTTTGCTATATAGCATATAAGGGTAGTTTCTAAATGTCAGGAAGATATTTAAATATAAACTTAATGGCAATGTAATGTTAGTGTTTTCCTGGATCATAAGATGATGGTAGCAGTGTGTCTGCTCTCCTGGGTTTAGGTTCCTTCTTTGTTATAAATTGACAAAATTTTCAGAATTTTGGAAAAATGCACTCTGTATATTTATCAAAATATATCAAAAATTGAGCAAATTCTCTGGGCTCTGTTTTTGGAGACAGCGCAGCACAGTTGGCGGCGTATCCTGATTTTCGTCCCAGCTCAAGGTCCAATGTGCATGTTTGGCAATTTGGTAGACTGGTCTGTTCCAAGATGGGCATGTCTGCGCAGCAGAGGAAGTGTTGGCAGAGATGCGCCTGCCAAGACAACTGTCGGCGCAGTGGAGTATAGTTGGTCTAATGCGATTTCGGTGGCTCTGTGTGCGCAGGGGGGCAGATGTCAGATGTATTTCATTCAGAGATATTTGAACAATGGTCATCAAACCCTCTCATTGAACATGTGACATGAATCATTGAAGAGGAAGAATTCCTTTATTAGTCCCTCAGTGAGGGAAATTTCAATTTACACTCTGTTCGTATTTTATTTTCAGTTTAAATTACACACAAGTTATGAAACACACATGCATTAGAGGAGAGGTGTCAGAGTGAGGGGGCTGCCCCATATAGAATACACTGCCTGGCCAAAAAAAAAGTCGCCACCAAAAAAAGGTCACACACTCTAATATTTCATTGGACCGCCTTTAGCTCTGATTACGCGCTGTGTCATTGTTTTGATAAGCTTCTGCAATGTCACAAGATTTATTTCCATCCAGTGCTGCATTCATTTTTCACCAAGATCTTGCATTGATGATGGTAGAGTCTGACCGCTGCACAAAGCCTTCTCCAGCACATCCCAGAGATTCTCAGTGGGGTTAAGGTCTGGACTCTGTGGTGAAAATGATGCGTCATGCTCCCTGAACCACTCTTTCACTATTTGAGCCCGATGAATCCTGACATTGTCATCTTGGAATATGCCTGTGCCATCAGGAAAGAAAAAAATCCATTGATGGAATAACCTGGTCATTCAGTATATTCAGGTAGTCAGCTGACCTCATTCTTTGAGCACATACTGTTGCTGAACCTGCAGTAATTATCCAATAGGAGGCTCGTACCTATTTGCTTCGTCAAATCCAGGTGGCGACTTTTTTTTTGGCCAGGCAGTGTATATATGTAATATTTTGTTTAAATTATCTGCTTTCAATGAAATGTGCCATGACGCTTGGAATATTACCTTGGCTCCAGCACTGGTGGTTGTTCTATTGTTCTATTCTATTGAATTGCACCCTTTAAAGACCCCCCTTTCTAAAGCCCCTTACACGAAAATCTCAGGTTGAAGCGGCATTTTCGCGCAGTGTGAAAGAGTCAACATGGGTCAAATGAATGTTCAATTGACCTGGGAGTTTATCGGCTCAGATTGGCTTGGCTGCAGTGTGAAAAGTGAGCTGCTAATTTACTTGTTGAAGCCTGTCCCATTCTGCTTTAGTCCCTGAGCAGCTTGTCATGCTGTCACTGTGAAGCTCCAGAGCTGCAGAACTGCTCACTCATAAGTCAAGTCAAGTCAAGTCAAAGTTTATTTATAGAGCACATTTAGGACAACAGGAATCGATCAAAGGGCTGTACACAGGAAACATAAAACAAATGAAGCAATTAAGATAAAAACAAAATTAAAACAGTAAAATCCATCCATCCATTATCTATCACTTATCCTCATAGGGTCGCGGGGGGGCTGGAGCCTATCCCAGCTGTTTTAGGGCGGAAAGCAGGGTACACCCTGGACAAGTCGCCACCTCATCGCAGGACACATAGAAACAGACAACCACTCACACTCACATTCACACCTACGGTCAATTTAAATTAACCAATTGACCTAATGGTGGGGGGGAGCCGGAGTACCTGGAGAGAACCCACAGGGAGAACATGCAAACTCCACACAGAAAGGCGCCGGGCCCAGGATTCGAACCCGGTACCTTCTTGCTGTGAGACGACAGTGCTAACCACTACACCACCGTGCCGCCCAACAGTAAAATAGGAACAATAAAAATGTTTTCTTTGTTTCATATATATTTTTATTGAATTTAGATTTTTTTCTCCCCCTCCTTGAGCCGTCACCTTATCGTGGTGGAGGGGTTTGTGTGTCCCAATGAACCTAGGAGCTATGTTGTCGGGGGCTTTATGCACCTGGTAGGGTCACCCAAGGCAGACAGGTCCTAGGTGAGGGACCAGACAAAGCACGGCTCAAGACCCCCTATGGTGAAAAAGATCAAGAACAAACATTTTCCCTTGCTCGGACGCGGGTTACCGGGGCCCCCCTCTGGAGCCAGGCCTGGAGGTGGGGCCCATGGGCGAGCGCCTGGTGGCCGGGACAACCCGAAAAGGCAATGTGGGTCACCATTCCCATGGGCCCACCACCCATGAGAGGGGCCAAGGGGGTCAGGTGCGCTGTGAGTTGGGTGGCAGCCGAAGGCAGGGACCTTGGCGGTCCAATCCCCGGCTACAGAAGCTAGCTCTAGGGAGGTGGAATGTCACCTCTCTGGCAAGGAAGGAGCTCGAACTGGTGTGTGAGGTGGAGAACACATAATCGGACTCACCTCCACACACAGTTTGGGCTCCGGTACCAGTCCTCTTGAGAGGGGTTAGGCTTTGTTCCACTCTGGAGTTGCCCGCGGTGAGAGGCGCCGAGCAGGTGTGGGCATACTTATTGCCCCGCGGCTCGGTGCCTGTACATTGGGGTTTACCCCGGTAGACGAGAGGGTAGCCTCCCTCCGCCTTTGGGTGGGGGGACGGGTCCTGACTGTTGTGTGTGCTTATGCACCAAACAACAGTTCAGAGTACCCACCCTTTTTGGAGTCCTTGGAGGGGGTGCTGGAGAGCGCTCCCTCTGGGGATTCCCTCGTTCTGCTGGGGGACTTCAATGTTCACGTGGGCAATGACAGTGAGACCTGGAGAGGCGTGATTGTGAGGAACGGCCCCCCCGACCGGAACCCGAGTGATGCTCTGTTATTGGACTTCTGTGCTCGTCACGGATTGTCCATAACGAACACCATGTTCAAGCATAAGGGTGTCCATATGTGCACTTGGCACCAGGACACCCTAGGCCGCAGTTTGATGATCGACTTTGTAGTCGTGTCACCGGACTTGCAGCCGTATGTCTTGGACACTCGGGTGAAGAGAGGGGCAGAGCTGTCAACCGATCACCACCTGGTGGTGAGTTGGCTTCGATCGTGGGGGAAGATGCCGGTTCGATCTGGCAGACCAAAACGTTTTGTGAGGGTCCGCTGGGAGCGTCTGGCAGAGTCCCCCGTCAGAAGGAGTTTCAACTCCCATCTCCGGCAGAACTTCAACCACATTGAGTGACATTGAGTCCGAATGGGCCATGCTCCGTGCCTCCATTGTTGAGGCAGCCGACCAGAGCTGTGGTCGTAAGGTGGTTGGTGCCTGTCGTGGCGGCAATCCCCAAACCCGTTGGTGGACACCTGCGGTAAGGGATGCCGTCAAGCTGAAGAAGGAGTCCTATCAGGCCTTTTTGGCCTGTGGGACTCTGGAGGCAGCTGACAGATACCGGCTGGCCAAGCGGAATGCGGCTTTGGCGGTCGCCGAGGCAAAAACTCAGTTGTGGGAGCAGTTCGGTGAGGCCATCAAGGAGATTCTGGTCCACCATCCAGCGTCTCAGGAGGGGGAAGCAGTGCACCACCAACACTGTGTATAGTGGGGATGGTGCGCTGCTGACCTCGACTCGGGACGTTGTGAATCGGTGGGGAGAATACTTCAAGGACCTCCTCAATCCCACCGACATGCCTTCCTGTGAGGAAGCAGAGACTGGGGACTCTGGGATGGGCTCTCCTATCTCTGGGGTTGAGGTTGCCGAGGTGGTTAAAAAGCTCCTCGGTGGCAGGGCCCCGGGGGTGGTTGACACGTCTCTGCAGCATCGCATGAACATCGGGGACAGTGCCTTTGGATTGGCAGACCGGGGTGGTGGTTCCCCTCAGGGACCCCTCCTAAGAAGGGGGATCGGAGGGTGTGCTCCAACTATAGGGGGATCACACTCCTCAGCCTCCCTGGTAAGGTTTATTCAGAGGTTCTGGAGAGGAGTGTCCGTCGGGAAGTCGAATCTCGGATTCAGGAGGAGCAATGTGGTTTTCGTCCCAGCCGTGGAACAGTGGACCAGCTCTACACCCTCAGCAGGATCCTGGAGGGTGCATGGGAGGTCGCCCAACCAGTCTACATGTGTTTTGTGGACTTGGAGAAGGCGTTCGACCGTGTCCCTCGGGGAGTCCTGTGTGGGGTATTGAGGGGGTCCGGTTTGGTGAGTGTGAAGCGGTTGGGATGAAAGTCAGCACCTCCAAATCCGAGGCCATGGTCCTCAGTCGGAAAAGGGTGGAGTGCCCTCTCCAGGTCGGGGAGAAGATCCTGCCCCAAATAGAGGAGTTCAAGTATCTCGGGGTCTTGTTCACGAGGGAGGGAAAAATGGAGCGGGAAATCGACAGGCGGGTCAGTGCAGCTTCTGCAGTGATGCGGACGCTGTATCGGTCCGTCATGGTGAAGAGGGAGCTGAGCCGAAAGGCGAACCTCTCAATTTACCAGTCGATCTACGTTCCTACCCTCACCTATGGTCACGAGCTGTGGGTCGTGACCGAAAGAACAAGATCACGGATACAAGTGGCCGAAATGAGTTTCCTCCACAGAGTGTCCGGGCTCTCCCTTAGAGATAGGGTGAGAAGCTTGGTCATCCGGGAGGGGCTCAGAGTAGAGCTGCTGCTCCTCCGCATTGAGAGGAGCCAGATGAGGTGGCTCGGGCATCTGATAAGGATGCCTCCCGGATGCCTCCCTGGTGGAGGTGTATCAGGCACGTCCCACTGGTAGGAGACCCCAGGGACGACCCAGGACACCCTGTAGAGACTATGTCTCTCGGCTGGCCTGGGAACGCCTCGGGATCCCTCCAGAAGAGCTGGACGAAGTGGCTGGGGAGAGGGAAGTCTGGGTTTCCCTTCTTAAGCTGCTACCCCCGTGATCCGATCCTGGATAAGCGGAAGAGAATGGATGGATGGAGATTTTTTTGGATGGATTTTTTTGATGGAGTGTACATTCAAAACAAAGGACAAGCTAGGCTGATCTGAGGAATCCACGAAGCAGGGAGGATGACAGTATCGGTCCAATATGCTGCAGGTATGGGTTCCACACCTTATAGAAAGCATCTGTTTTGGAGTCAAGCATACATGTGATGTATTCACTAGGAATACATTCCATAACAATGTTATGCCATGATTTTTTTGTGGGCACAGCATCCTTGATCCAGAAAAGCAGCAATGTTCTTTCTAGCAGCAAAGGTCAGTCCATCCGTACACACAAGGGGTCCATCCGTATTGGGACACCAAAGATAGTAGTCATTTCAATTACGATGCTAGACCAATACTTTTGTAACTTCACACATGACCAGAGACAGTGAATATAATTACCAGTTTCAGACTTGCATTTCCAGCAAAGTGGAGAAATATTAGCATCCATTTTGTTCTTGACAACAGGTGTTATATGTGTGCGATGTAATTCTGAACTGAATGGATTTGGTACGATTACAAACAGAGATATTCATGGCCTGAGACCAGACCTCCTGCCAGACATCATCATTTATAGCAACACCTAAGTCTTTCTCCCAAGCATGCTTGGTGGTTTGCGAGGTATGAGGAGAGTTAGAGTTCAGCGCTCTGTGGAAAATGGTGATACATTTCTTACTGATCTGTAGAGACAGGGTCTTCTCCACATCAACCACATTAGGGTGGTTCCTTTAACTATGAAGTCCTTGATTTGTAAATACCTGTAGAAGTCACCTGGGTTAAATAGACCAAATTGCTGTTGCACCTCCTGAAAAGATAGTAAAATCTGTCCTTTAAACAGGTCGCCCAATTTCTTCAACCCTTGAGTGCTCCATACTCTAAAGCCCTTGTTCTGGTTTGGGGGCGGCAGTAGCTTCGGGGGCGGCAGTAGCTCAGTCTGTAGTGACTTGGGCTGGGAATCGGAGGGTCGCCAGTTCAAGTCCAAGTTGGACCAAAAATGTGGAGAGTGGACTGGTAGCTGGAGAGGTGCCAGTTCCTCCTCCTGGGCACTGTCGAGGTGCCCTTGAGCTAGGCACTGAACCCCCAACTGCTCGGGGCGCCTGGATAAGGGGCAGCCCCCTCACTCTGACACCTCTCCTCTAATGCATGTGTTTGTTTCATAACTTATGTGTGTAATGTGCAACTGAAAAACAGACTGAAAAAATTTAATTTCCCTCATTGAGGGATCAATAAAGGAATTATTCTTCTTCTTCTTACAGCCTGGCAGGAAGTCTGGGTTATCAAGAATGGGAGTGAGAGGGGATGACAACTTAGCCCAGCCTTCTATAGAGCGAATGGATCTCCAGGCTCTGAGAGTAATAGGATTACAACAGTGTTTTTTAACAGAATCTGGATTCTTGATGAACAACAGGTTCACCAAGGGACACTTTGACTGAGAAGATTCAATATCATGCCAAATTGATGTTGGCTCACAGTTGTGCCAGCGTGCAATTACCCGCAGGTGTGATGCTAGTTGGTAAAATTTAAGATTTGGTACATCTAACCCCCCATCACACTCTGCCATGTAAAGCTTCGTCATTTTGAGACGAGGCTTCCTTTTGCTCCAAATGAATGCGCTTAGCCAGCCTTCAAGCACCTTAATAACCTTGTTGGATAATAAAATAAGGATCATTTGCAGTGGGTATAGCAGTCTAGGGAGGACATTCATTGTTATAAGAGCAACCCTACCTAGCCAGGAAAGAGGAAGAGGGGCCGAGCGGTGTAAGTCAGCCCCGATAGCATCCAAGAGAGGAGGGAAGTTGGACTTCACACATCTGACCAAAAGTAGGTGTTATATGTACTCCTAGGTAAATGAAACCAGTGGGAGACCAGCGGAAAGGAAAGGGCTCAGGCATATCTGGAACACATGTTAACGACCCCAGAGGCATGGCCTCAGATTTTGCAAAGTTAATTTTGTATCCTGAAAAGACGCTGAATGACGAAATGACCTTAATCAGACAGGGAGAACAATAAAAATGTTTTAAAAAGTTCAGCGTCCATAATTAGAGTGTGCTCATCCGTGAAACACCAGGGAAAAGAGGTGAGTTTTCAGAGAGGATTTAAAAGACTCTTGGGTCTGGGAGGCTTGGCTCTTGGGGTTGGGGAATGGCGACGCAGTGAGATAAAAAGGGGCAAGACCATAAAGGGCTTTAAACACCATTAAAAGAATTTTAAAATCAATACGAAAATGGACGGGAGCCAATGGAGGGATGCTAAGACTGGAGTGATGTGCTCATGTTTTCTTTTACCAGAAAGCAGTCGAGCAGCCACATTTTGAATTAGCTGGAATCGGTCTTATCCAAGCCAACATACAAAGAGTTGCAGAAATCTATCCTGGAAGTGATGAAAGCATGGATGATCTTTTCAAGATCCACCTTTATCACTTTATCAAATTTAAAATGACTGTCAAAGATAAAAGATAAAGGGCTGAGTGTTGGAGCAGAGAGTGTTAAGGACATCAGAAGGACAGACTGTGGGCGAGTTCCCTCCAAACAGAATAACTTCTGATTCGTTTAGTCTTAGAAAGTTAGCAGCCATCCATGACTTGACTTCTCCAAGACACTCAAGGAAAGTCTGAATGGTGTTCATACTCAGCGACCTTAGTGGCATATATCAAAAGATCAGTCTGTTGATCTCCAGAGACCGATCTCTGAAGGACAGAGATTTTATTCAATCAAACAAATCAAATGTGTAGCAACATCATCTTTAATGGGAGCACATACATGAATTAGCCCTACGTCATTCTGGGGAAATCCCACCGATCTGGGAATCCTGGTGTTAACTACGCGATCATGTTTCTATACAGCTTGTATAGTGATCTGACACACCTTTTTTATTGCTCATGGCAGTAAGCATTGGGACAAGTCTTCAGTTTTAAACTGCACAAAACAGTCTGTCACTGCAACAGTTATTTACATTAAATGGTGTAACCTGTACACCTTTCCATGACATAAACCTATGTTTGCTCTGTGCTCTGTGCTCAGTGACATGTCCACCTTTCTAATCATGTAAAGGTAATTAACTACCAAAAGGCAATGGCAAAATTGCAAGCAAGTAATGTCATATTCACAGGATCAGACATATGATTTACAGTGTCAAGAAGTGAACTCCCATGTGTGGCATGCTGCCTGGTTACACACAATGACTCAATGTGTCACTGTTAGTAAATTGTTTTAATTACAGTAATTATAATGTCAAAATGCCACAGAAACACTTCTTAGATATGTCGTAACAGTTGTTGTCAGTGAAATCCAGACAGCTAGTCAGAAGAATGCCTGGTTCAGGTGCTTCAAGTCTTGATGAACCAGTGGCTTTAAAGTGACTGTTGATGTTCAAACGTGCAGACACTGTTAGTGTGAGCCACATGTAACCATTGCTTTGTAAAGGCCTTAGTGTATTGTTTGGTAATGTGATGGCAAATGCACAGGCAGAAACACACTCAGCAGATCTTTCATGTTGGTATGTGTGAGTATTCATTCCACACTACTCCCCCGCAAGTCCCACAATCTATTACATACCTGAACTGCACAAGAAACAGGTGTGTCACTCCCAGCAGAGGCCTGTCAGAGTCCCTGCTCAGACCTGGCATTAACATGTCTCTATGTATCCCATCACAAGTGGACAGCTCTTTGTACAGGTCTGCATGGCTCAGACCACATTCAGGACTAGTCTGGATCACATGTGGCCACTTTCTTTTACACCTCATTAAAATGGGTTTTAGGTGATCAGATTGTAATCAGATCATGTCTGACCATATGAATGCACAAACTCTGGCCACTGACATATGTATACATCATTTAAAATCCAATGCTTGAGTGCCATAGATGTATAAATATGTCAAAATGGTTTTTAGACAGCAAACAGGAGGGCACTCTCACACAGCCTGTGAGTAATATTGGGGCTTCTGGGATTTATAGTCAGGACATAAAGAGATGTATACTCCACAGAGATCAAAGCAGGAAATGGAGATGATCTGGTTGATGTGGTGGAGAGGAGGACATGCTGCCCAGGCTTCATCTAGTTGGTGTGGGGGAGAGGAGGACATGCTGCCCAAGCATCATCTGGTTGGTGTGGTGGAGAGGAAGACATGCTACCCAAGCTTCATCTGGTAGGTGTGGTGGAGAGGAGGATGTGCTACCCAAGCTTCATCTGGTTGGTGTGGTGGAGAGGAGGATGTGCTACCCAAGCTTCATCTAGTTGGTGTGGGGGAAAGGAGGATATGCTGCCCAAGCATCATCTGGTTGGTGTGGGGGAAAGGACGACATGCTGCCCAAGCATCATCTGGTTGGTGTGGTGGAGAGGAAGACATGCTACCCAAGCTTCATCTGGTAGGTGTGGTGGAGAGGAGAATGTGCTACCCAAGCTTCATCTGGTTGGTGTGGTGGAGAGGAGGATGTGCTACCCAAGCTTCATCTAGTTGGTGTGGGGGAAAGGAGGATATGCTGCCCAGGCTTCATCTAGTTGGTGTGGGGGAGAGGAGGACATGCTGCCCAAGCATCATCTGGTTGGTGTGGTGGAGAGGAAGACATGCTACCCAAGCTTCATCTGGTAGGTGTGGTGGAGAGGAGGATGTGCTACCCAAGCTTCATCTGGTTGGTGTGGTGGAGAGGAGGATGTGCTGCTTCATCTAGTTGGTGTGGGGGAAAGGAGGACATGCTGCCCAAGCTTCATCTGGTTGGTGTGGGGGAGAGGAGGACGTGCTGCCCAAGCTTCATCTGGTTGGTGTGGTGGAGAGGAGGACATGCTGCCCAAGCTTCATCTGGTTGGTGTGGTGGAGAGGAGGATGTGCTACCCAAGCTTCATCTGGTTGGTGTGGTGGAGAGGAGGATGTGCTACCCAAGCTTCATCTGGTTGGTGTGGTGGAGATGAGGATGTACTACCCAAGCTTCATATAGTTGGTGTGGTGGAGAGGAGGATGTGCCACCCAAGCTTCATCTGGTTGGTGTGGTGGAGAGGAGGATGTGCTACCCAAGCTTCATCTGGTTGGTGTGGTGGAGAAGAGGATGTGCTGCCCAGAATCCATCGCCAAATGCTTGATGCTTCTTTCTATCCCCTTGAATAATTTCTCTCCATACAATTCTGCATGTATTAACTGCTGTTATATTGAGTGTTAATGTGTTTTCATTGTTGTTATTCTGTACACATGGCATCTATTGCACGTCTGTCCATCCTGAAGAGGGATCCCTCCTCTGTTGCTCTTCCTGAGGTTTCTTCCGTTTCTTTTTCCCTGTTAAAAGGTTTTTTTGGGGAGTTTTTCCTTAGTCGATGTGAGGGTTGTTTGTAAAGGACAGAGGGTGTCATATCCTGTACAGACTGTAAAGCCGTCTGAGGATAATTTGTGATTTGTGATATTGGGCTATACAAATAATACTTGACTTGACGTGACTTGATTTATATTTCCAAAATCCGAATTAAATGGACAGTGGAATTAATTTCAGTTTTCGGTCATCATCGGTGATCACAATGAAAGTTAACCAGTATTGATTCCATGCAGAACAGCAGGAACACACCCTGGCTTCAGCACCAGTGGCCAGGACAGGAAATGGCCCTGCCTCTGGCTCCTCTCCTCATCCTTCAGTGGTTGCATTCTCAACATCGTGAGCGGATCTTTATGAGGGAGAATCTACATGCACAGAGATGGTCCCACGAGCAAGAACCTGCTCCTCCTGATGCACATGCAACTGCCAGGGACAGTTGTAGATGCCTCCTTTTCTTTGAGCGGTCACTCCGACAGCCTGAACTCTGTCTGTGATACACAACCATTACCATTCAAAAGGTTTCAAGCATCAACATACGTGTCTGTGCATTGTCAAAATCCTATATAGTTATCTATGTATGTGACTACATAATACATTATGTATACATATATGTATATTGACCCCGACGGTAGTGCAATGGAAGTCCTCTGTATCTTTACACAGACAATAGTAGACGGTGATATATTAATACTGTGATATCACAGACTCAGGTAGACATTACTCCTCTGTATCTTTACATACAGACAATAGTAGATGATGATATATTAATACTGTGATATCACAGACTCAGGTAGATGTTACTCCTCTGTATCTTTACATACAGACAATAGTAGATGATGATATATTAATACTGTGATATCACAGACTCAGGTAGACATTACTCCTCTGTATCTTTACATACAGACAATAGTAGATGATGATATATTAATACTGTGATATCACAGACTCAGGTAGACATTACTCCTCTGTATCTTTACATACAGACAATAGTAGATGATGATATATTAATACTGTGATATCACAGACTCAGGTAGACGTTACTCCTCTGTATCTTTACATACAGACAATAGTAGATGATGATATATTAATACTGTGATATCACAGACTCAGGTAGACGTTACTCCTCTGTATCTTTACATACAGACAATAGAAGATGATGATATATTAATACTGTGATATCACAGACTCAGGTAGACATTACTCCTCTGTATCTTTACACACAGACAATAGTAGATGATGATATATTAATACTGTGATATCACAGACTCAGGTAGACATTACTCCTCTGTATCTTTACATACAGACAATAGTAGATGATGATATATTAATACTGTGATATCACAGACTCAGGTAGACGTTACTCCTCTGTATCTTTACACAGACAATAGTAGATGATGATATATTAATACTGTGATATCACAGACTCAGGTAGCTGTTACTCCTCTGTATTTTTACACAGACAATAGCAGATGATGATATATTAATACTGTGATATCACAGACTCAGGTAGACGTTACTCCTCTGTATCTTTACATACAGACAATAGTAGATGATGATATATTAATACTGTGATATCGCAGACTCAGGTAGACGTTACTCCTCTATATCCTCACATAGAGGATAATTTCTTGCTGCTATATTAATGCTACAACAGTCCTGTAGTTTGAATAGAAGGAATAAGCTAACAATACTACTCTTCCCTTTCCATCCTTCCTTTCCGTGTTCCAAATTAAAACCTTTTAAAAGACTAGTGCTAGACAAACATGATTGCATCCTTCATATCTGACTAAATGACCTCAATGCTCCGGTTCTTTGGTGTCACAGGAAAAGCATTGTTTCTTACTTCCCTCCCTACAGTTTTCTGCCTCTGAAGAAGAATAGCAGGGGATGTTGAGGAATACAGGCTTCCCTGTACTTACTGTAGCGGACAACAAAAATTTTTCTTCATACAGTCACCATGCAAATCTATGTTCATGCAAATCACACATTCCCTATCAATGTCTCAAATACCCCTTTTCTACAAGAACCTGCTGGAGAAGACAATTAAGAAATGGGTGCCTCCTGGTTTCTGTCACCACTGGAGGAGAGAGGAGAGGATTCTTCAGCAAAGTACTACATTTAAAATAAACCCTCTTGCCATGTGCTGTCAGGCCTATGCAGCAGCCACTTCTTCCTGCCACAAGGCAACTACACAAGCAGGGGTGTGTGCCTTGACAGTGGGAACCACCATTGGACTGCTTCTAGAGTGTTCTTCTTTAAAGCTAGCCATATAATCGCCATGTCTGCCAGCGCGCACACTGTTGCTGACGTCACCAGCGGGATCAACCCATATATGCTGCCGCACGACAGATGCGGCAGTAGTTGCAATCCTCTCCTGAACAGAAGTGTCACTGTTGTGAAAATACATCCACAACCCACCGACGAAGTAGAAGGTTGCTATGGACTCTCTGGTTGCTAAGGATTTGCTAATCATTTGCGATCATTTGCACTCTAGAAAACAACGAGCCTCTCATTTCTGTACCAAGCGAGAGGAGGCTGACAGGAGAGCAGTGTGCCTGCTGAATAGAGAGTCCTGTAGTGTGAACACCTTAAAACTCTGATGGGGGAGAAGAGAGTCATGTAGCGTACACAGCACGGAGAGTCAACGACTCCGACCGTCGTGTAGTGTGAAACGACATTAAACAAGTGTGCTTATTAAGGGCAATAGGGCTCTATGTTCTTTTGAAGAAGGATCATACAGATGTCTGTAGAGACGGACCTGTTCACTCAGTTTGGTTTCCAGCGTTTCCATCCTCTTCCAGCTGCTCCGTGTTTCCTGTTTGGCGCGCGCGAGAGAAATTTTGTCGTGTACGCGACAAGCAGATGCGGCACCTTTTTGTGCCGTGCACGATGGGTTTCCACGTCATTTTCATGTCACGATTGCACGCGCACTAGCAGATGCGGCAGGTACACAGCTGGCTTAAAACTGTTACCATTCGAGACAGCTTGGCTGCCTGTATTGACCCCAGGTAAGAGAGTCTGTGAACTGCTTGATGCCTCATGGTGTCTGTAATGGGGTTACTCGCAGACCAACTCCTTCTTTGTTCCCAAGAACTGGAGGAGTTCATTCAGTTCAAGGATCATAAACCTGCATGCTTTTTGTCCTCCACCCCATGCAGGAGACAGGGAGA
The DNA here is from genome assembly GCA_029721515.1 of Synanceia verrucosa. Classification (NCBI taxonomy): domain Eukaryota; kingdom Metazoa; phylum Chordata; class Actinopteri; order Perciformes; family Synanceiidae; genus Synanceia; species Synanceia verrucosa. The sequence continues at coordinate 34,686,654 of CM056549.1, forward strand.
CAAGATTGCATCTGCGATGCCTAATTATGTTCAACACAAGGCTCCTCTCAGGCACACGGGGCAGTTTGTCTGCTTTCGGCATGCTGTGGTCAATACAGCCAGAGCAAGGACATGACATGGGATGGCCCATAGGATCATAGGCAGGCAAGCAAAGAGGCTCCCACTGTGGTCAGCACACACTCATACAGTGTGGCAGTGTCAACATGGGGTGATTGTCTGGGACTTATGTCAAGTGGGCCACCACCCAATCCGTTAATACTGTTCAGGCTCCTTTTTTTAGAGTCTGTGCTTGTTGGAATGAAACAGAAGGGGTGAAAATATGGTTTGTAGGCTGTCTTCTATGCATCTGAGTATTACTCACTAGTGGATTTCACCCTTTGTAATGGAATTAGGGTCACATTATTGTAACGTTAGTTTTACTCACACTTTGCAGAGCCCTCCTGTCCTGTTCTGTAATCCAGTCAGGATGTTACTATTGCTGCTCTGTAAAAGTTGACAAGAGACTGGTGTGTGAATTTTGACTTCTGACATTTCTTAAAGAAACACAATCATTTGTGTACTTCTGAAGCAGGGTGGGAATCAGCATCCCCAGCTTGTCAAGGCTATCAAGTACCAAGAGGCATGGCCAATAGAGTTTTGGATGCGTCAGAGACAGCATGTCAATATAAGCTTGTTACACGCTTACTTACTTTTCAAAATAAACTCCCATTTTGACAGGAGGTTTGGATTACAGGAAGGCAACATAAGCACCTGCTTAGGGTTCAGAAAACATTGTGGTTTATTGCGACTGGCACTGGTTGACAATAACTGGATTAGTGATTTACTGACTCACGATAACAGGTCATGTGACTAACAACTAACAAAATACTGGTTTGGGTAGCAGGCTGCATTGTGTTCTAACTTATCATTTTCATTGCTTCGTCTTGAGTCTGTTTCTTTTGTTGCCAGAATGATAGATCACCCACCTCTGGATCAAAAATCTTTGTTTAATTATTTACAATTATTTGCAGAATTGTTCCTCTTTGTCCCAATTGTTTTCTGTATTACAGAAGAACCAAAACATTGACTCCCCATTCTGGGGAGAGCCCAAACGCACGACTCGAGACAGGTGATTGGTGCAACCAAGAAGGTGAACTGAACAGAACCAGACAGACTGAGCATAACACATAATATTTTCTGTTGATGTTTTCGCAAACAGTTGTTTATTTACACAGCCACGTTACAGAGCAACATGGTGATTCATGTGATGCTGTTTATGTCCACCTGATGAATGTCCAATATTTTCTTTCAGCTCTGTTTTGGTCTCCACCAACCCCTGAGCAATATGTGTCTCCTCTTTGCTGCTGATGTGATGACAGCAGTGACAGTGAACCAGAACAGCAAAGTTGTGGGCTGGACAGCTAAACAATAATCCAAGATCAAAATCACTCTGGAAGGAGAAATAACCTCAGGGAACAAAGTCGGTCAATGAGGAATGAGAGTGGTCCCAATAAACTGAAGTAAAATATGCTAAAATAGCATCACCCCAGTCACACATGACAAACACATACACTATACTGCCAAAAGTATTCGCTCACTCATCCAAATAATCAGAATCAGGTGTTCCAATCACTTCCATGGCCACAGGTGTATAAAATCAAGCAGCTAGGCATGCAGACTGCTTTCACAAACATTTGTGAAAGAATGGGTCGCTCTCAGGAGCTCAGTGAATTCCAGCGTGGAACTGTGATAGGATGCCACCTGTGCAACAAATCCAGTCGTGAAATTTCCTCACTCCTAAATATTCCACAGTCAACTGTCAGCTGTATTATAAGAACGTGGAAGTGTTTGGGAACGACAGCAACTCAGCAATAAAGTGGTAGACCACGTAAACTGATGGAGCGGGGTCAGCGGATGCTGAGGCACATAGTGTGAAGAGGTCACCAACTTTCTGCAGAGTCAATCACTACAGACCTCCAAACTTCATGTGGCCTTCAGATTAGCTCAAGAACAGTGCACAGAGAGCTTCATGGTGCTGGTTCAGAGCCAGAGCCTGACTTAGCACCAGTTCTCTGTGTTTCCACAGACCTAAGCACCGGCCCCTGCTGCTTAAAACTGGGGCCAGGCAAGCACCAAGTCTTTGCTGGTCCAGAGCTAAGCAAAGAGTATGCCTGGGGCTTGGGTGGAGTTATTGCGACCAACAAGACCGGAGTAAAAACCTCCTGGTTCAATCACAAATCAAATGTATTGAAGGGACTCCTGGGATACACAGAAGTTTTGCACTGTTGCTCACTGAAATCCAGATTAATAGTGTTCCACCATGACTGTGATTGTGGCTGTGCTCAGGCATTAGGTGACCTCCATCTCTCTGGCAGACGCCATACATTCTGTTCTGAAATGGAGCCGCCGCTCAAAGCGATTACGACGGTAGCCGGTAATAGTTATATGCCCTTATATTTATGCCACATTCCTGAGCGAACAAAGAGATATTTTGAGTGAACAAATGCAGATCTGAGCACAGAAATATATTCTGTGCTTAGTACATTTATTTTTCAACGTGCCACAATCCCTGCTGAGTCTCCGTGTTTCTCCTGCTCGTGCATTTGCTCTCTCACAATGTGTCTTTGTTCGCTCAGGAATGTGACACAAATATAACACCATAGTTTTGTCAGCTCTGGATTTTTTGCAAAGCCTTTTTTTGATTTCGCACCACACAAGCTTTGCTGGGTGAAAGAGAAAATCCAGTGACGTACTGACGTTTTGCAGTGACGTAATGATGTGGCTCTGACTGGGCCAGTGGAAAAACACTGTGGTGGTGCTCAGGAGGAATGTATTACTGAACAGGTATGATCAGTATGCTGATCAGGAATCCCTGTGTCATGGCTAAATCATGAAACTGTTTTTTAATGTTGTCTGCCATTGTTGGTATATTGGGTTGTGTTGATGTGTTTCTGGAGTTTGTGGTGTTGTACACACAGAACTGAACTTTAATTTCACTCATTCTGCTCAATTTCAAAGGACAGTTTACCCAGAGCTGGTTTTGTATGTCCAGATTCCTCCCACCACCCACTCACATTCTTAGAGGTAACAGAAAAAAGTAACAAATGTTGTAGCTAAGCAATTTTAACTACTTGTAACTTCACTGAAAAAGATGCTAGTGAGTCTGAATGATAAGAGAGTGTATGGAGTAACCAGCTTCTTCACCTCCCCCTCCTCTGTGCTCCCAGCATCCTCTGGAGCCACGGTGTTGTGAATGGAACAGGTTTAGACCGCCCAACAACCCATGTGAACACATGAAAGTGATGACTGGACTGTGTGTGTGTGTGTGTGCGCGCGCGCGCACTATTGGGGAAGGGTGCCTGCACTTGAACTGGGTCCATTCATACGGTTTAGGGGGTCTTGTGGTTTTTAATGTGACCATAGCAGGGCAGAATGACCTCTGCAGGCCTGGCCAGCACCGGAGCCTTAATCCGCCTCCTTGTCTTTTTCAATTCTCTCCCTCTTTCATTGTTAAAAGAGGGCTCTGACTTCCCTTTCTTCTCTTCTCTCTGCCCCCCATATCGTTAAACAGGCTTCTCCCTGGTCAAGGAATGCCTTGAAGGTCTTTCAGTTTTGCAAGGTTACATTCAACACACAGGAAAGTCAGGGAATGTAAACAGTTGGTGAGGTCAGGGGACATGAGCGAATATTTGTTATGTTTAAATTTCATATGCAGAGATATTCACACAGCAGAGCATGAATTAAAATGTGTTTTTCATTCATTGCAGTTTGTTTTCAGCTCTACCGGGGGAAATCAGACTAACTGAAAGTTATTTCTAACGTGGAAGGAAGAACTTTTCTGCGTTCTCAACGAAGCCCTAATTCACATGCTATACAAGCTTGTTTCAGTGGATATACTGGAGAGAAAAATATGTATATATGTATGATACAAGCTTGTTGTATGCACCATTAATCTGGCTTCATGACAGCAGATAGTGGACAGATTTCCTTCCAAATGTTCAACGTATTCAAAACAAATTTTGAGAGAATCTGCAAAAGACTTATTTCATCTTCACAGGCGTTCACTAAAGGCTGCATAAAGTTGATGATTGTTGACAGTGGAAAGACACTGTTTTGGTCAGCAAACTGTTCACATTTGTCCTTCATGGGAAGATGACAAACAAAGACATCACAGAGACTCAACGTCTTGTTCAGGCTTGCCTTCCTTGAAGGTGCAGACTGTTTTTGTGCACCTATCCAAACCAACAGCTAAAACAAAGATAAAGATCATATGCCTTAACATCCCTCTGCATTTGTAAAAGAAACACAAAATAATGATAATTATGTGGGGAGCAGATTTGCAGTGGGTTGCCTTGCTGTGTTTGAGTGTGAATTAGACCATTTATAAGGCATTCATTTGGAGTTTTATTGCTTATTATATTAAATGTGAGCTCATCCAAACTGTGGCCTCTACCTCTGATATTACTGATATTATCTTGTGTATTTGTCTTCATACACGTACTGTGCACCTGTTGTTGTTTGAAAAACAGATCCTTATTTTGTAATTGGCATGTGGCCATTAACTATGCAAATATCAGTAGGTTGAATCAAATTATTTAGCGTACCCTGGAACGATTGTCCTTCAGTCCCATGTAGTGACTGAAAGCTTGAAGCTGAGACTTTCTCTTTTTAAAAAAAATGAAATGCAGTTATTGACTTAGAGAAGCAGCCAAACAGTCCTGATGTCACTAATGCCTGGATCTGGTTGCGCTGACATTTGGCTGAAGCTCGTCTGTCTTCAGGAAGAATTCCCTCTTTAAGTCAACTGGTTTTCATGTATTTAATTTAACTGAAATCCTACTGTGATCAGGAACAAGCAGCGTTGAGTGTCAAACAGGTTGCTGTGGCATGGAAAAACAAAAAATGTTGAGAAACAAGAATGGAAGTATGGTCGAGTTACAGGACAGTATTTCTTCTAATGTACAGAGGTTGACATGATGGGGTGTCTTCTTCAGTGTATCTTCTTTACAGCACTGTGTGTGTGTGTGTGTGTGTGTGTGTTTAGATATCTACTTTGTAAAAATAGTCAGTCATACACCCTGTTGCTCAAGCAGAAAGACAGACTATGATATTCTAATTTGAAGGCAACAATAAAAAGAAAATGTGAAATTTCGGGGTAGATTTGTTGTGATATAGGTCATGGCCTCTTGTGGACCATCAGTCAGAGTAATACATCTCTTCCTTTAGCAGCATTTTAAAATTATATTTTTACTTAACTAGAAAATGCTGTTTCTCTTCTTAAGACTTGATGTTCCATAAAGCACACGTAATATTAGGTTGTTTAGAGAAGCTTATATTGATGTTGCCCTATGAAACACTATTCTGTAACACAAAGGCTTTGATTTGGAAAAGCTGCTATGAAACTGAATTGTTTTTCACAAAAAACTTAAGAAAATCCCACTTGCTGTGTTTTTACTGAGTTTTGCTCTATTTCAGCAGATGAAAGAAAAAATCAAAGTTGAAATTATTGTTTCCGAGGTTGAGAATGAACATTGTCAATACAAACCAGTTTGTTTTGTATTTAATGTAAAGTAATGTCGCAAAATAATGTCTCAAGACTGATGAAATCAAATGCTACCAAAAGCAAAAGTGGTCCCTCATCTGTAGTTTCATTTGCAAATCAACCGTCCAGCTTGGATTTGTAATTGTAAAAACTATCTATCTGTTCACCATCAGGACTGGAGCAGGGGGAGACATCTGTTTCATGGTCAACAACAAGCTGGTGCTCAGATGTGGAGATCATTTACACTATAGCTCAGTATTCTGCACCCTCGTGTCCCCACGCTCACGAAGCTCAGTGACCTGAGACTCAACATGGCTATCTGTGATTGGATGCTGAACTTCCTAGTGGGCAGACCCCAGGCTGTGTGGCTAGGCATCACCACCTTCTCCATGCTGAACACTGTGCTCCACTTTCCATGGAGCCATAGTGGAGAAAGTCAGCAGCTTTAGGTTCCTCAGGGACAACCTGACCTGGACTCATCACACCATGACATCATCCCACAGGCTATAAGAGTGCAGAACTCCTGAACTCATCACCTGACACTTTACCAGTATAGTACCAGTGTTAATTTCATTGACAAGAATATTTTGTTATAATGTTCAGCAATGACAGTTTTTTCTGACGACAATGAGATGATACCTAAATAAAAAACGTGATGATGACGACAACTATGATAAAAACAATTGACATTGAGGTACAAATCGGTCAGTGATCCAAAAAGAAAACTAACATGTTTGAATAACAACCACTCACACTCACATTCACACCTACGGACAATTTAAATTAACCAATTAACCTAATCCCCATGCATGTTTTTGGATGGTGGGAGGAAGCCGGAGTACCAGAGAGAACCCACACAGACATGAGGAGAACATGCAAACCCCACACAGAAAGGCCCCGGGCTGGGAATCGAACCCGGTACCATCCTGCTGTGAGCCCTATCTGCCGCCTATCTCTTAAATCATGATGATGACGAAAATATGACTAAATTATGACTAAATAGCATTTTCATCATTCATTTTATATATATATATATATATATATATATATATATATATATATATATATATATATATATCTGGAGATGTTCTGACCCAGTCCTCTAGACATCACTGTTTGGTCCTTACCAATTTTTCCAGCTTCTAATACATCAACCATAATGCCATAATAAAGAATGAATCAATGTTATTCACTTAACCTGTCAGTGGTCATAATGTTATATATACAGGAGTATGAGGTTTGCCTTAATTCTTGGTGTCATACTTTCAACAAGGTGTTAGAAACATTCCTCACAGATTTTGCTCCATATTAACATGATAGCATCACTCAGTTGCTGCAGATTTGTCAGCTGCTCATGTTCTAGAAACCAGTTTGAGATGATGTGAGCAAAGCTCACAGGAGTGAAACCCAGTGTGGTGGTGACAAGGTTCCTCATGTTGTGCTTGCATACCTTGGTGGAGTTCATGTTGCCTTTTCATCATCTCCAGACTGACTATTCTCCTCTGACCTCTGCTACCAACAAGGCATTTTCACCCAAGGAACTGCTGCTCACTGGATTTTCTCTCTTTCTTTGTAAACCCTAGAGATGCCTGTGTGTGAAAATACCATGAGATTGGCTGATTATATATTTCTGTTGAGTGTACATAAAGAAGTGATGGAATCTTGGATGGATGGATATCTGGAGCTTGTATTGATTGGGGAGTAAATTGCTTTTAGCATCTTATGACAGCAGCTCCCTGAAACAGAATAAATCCCTTTTCTGAGATTTGAAGGCTAATCGTGATGGCCTTTCTATATTTCTGTAAAAATTCACCAGAAGTAATAAGCAGCAAATGTGTGTTAGGTTTCCCCGTGGCTGTATTGACAAGAAGAAGAAGAAGAAGAACACCATTACTGCAATCCCAAACCTTGATTATGTAGAAATACCTGTTCATCTTGATCTCTGATTCAGCTTGTGATTCTCTGACAGAGTCATATTCACTGTGATGCATACTGAGAGCAGCTGTCTGCTGGGTGTGGAAATGGACTGTTTACATTAGCCGACATGTCGGTTAGAGCTGGAGAGCGTTAAACCTTCCAGCTAAGAACACGACTTCCCTAAATGCAAACTTACCAGAAAGTGTGATACTGTTTGCATTGTGTGTGTGTGTGTGTGTGTGTGTGTACACAATGATAATAGTACCCTCATAATTTCAATTGTGGCTTAGATCAAGCCAGGAAGATAAATTAAGAAGAAGCTTATTTTCCTGGCACTCCTGACTTGATGACTGCTGACAAATGAAACAGGTTGATCCTCCTCTTTCGATGTTTTATGACACACATCCAGATGACAATATGCACTCATTACAGTCTAATAAGTTTGTGCCATGTAATAGGATAAAGCAAATAGATATGAATGCAGTTGGGGGGTTGACCACACCTAGCCTACATTGTGTGTAGTGTGTTTGCGATTAAGATTTTGACTCTGATGAAAATTAGAGTCATCATTAGAGTCATCAAAGACCAACCACAGGTTTGTATGTCTGTGGTTTCATGGCTCAGATATTTGGAGTTCAAACTGTGAGGACATTTGGCTGGTTCTTATGAAAATGTTGCGCTTGCCCATAAACAAAGACTAGACTACAAATAATTAACTGACCATAGGTCCTGGGCCTGCATGAGAGGAAATAAATGTCTATGCCTGCAGGTAATGGCAGTTTGTACCTAGCATTTAAAAGGGAAAAACCTCAGATGGTGGATATTCTAGCCGTTGTTATCATATGCACATGAATTTAAGCAGTGTTTGCTGATCATTAGCACTCCAACACTAAAACTGGAATGATCAGATTTAAAGCTCTCTTGACTTAAGTCGTTTGCTCCCTTTCTCTTGTCCATGTTTTAATTCTTCCTGCGCACATCTGCCCAGATGGTCTGGTTAAAAGGGCTTGGAGCCCTCTGACTGAATTCAGTCGTGATTCAGTTTGTAGTTCTCTTTTACTTAGTTTGAGCTCATTACACTGCTGAGGAAAGATCCTCCACAGGGTAGCAGGATTGAGATGAACAGTTTAAGCTGTCAAACAATTGAAGTCTGATGGTGTTTAGGAGTTAACTACAGGGGGTGGGGGGTGGGGGTTTCAAGTGAGTGGAAGCTTTCTGCCATGTGGCTGTGATTTGCTTCTCCAGACAGGGTGGAGGTTGAATTTAAGGGCAGTAATAAACTCAGGGCTTAAAGCAGGCCATACGCTCAACATGTCTGAAAACACTCTTAACACTTTTTCTGTGTCAATTTAATGTTGTTAAGAGAGCACTGATGGCTCTGGTGCACCATGAAAACATATTAGTCCACACTGCTGCCACAGCACCACATGCTATATCTGCACAGATTTCCTGCTGGTTGCCTTGCGTCTTTAGTTGCTTTTGATGTTTCAAGAACTAGTTACTGTAAAAGAGAACAACCATCCGCTCAGGTCATGTAACCACACAGAGAACGGTTTTGCTCCTTACAGTTTGATCACATAATGGAGACCATGGTTCCTCGTCAGATGGTTGAATCGTCTTGGAAACCCCCAACATCAGATCGGAGGGGCTACGTCTCACAACTTTTGTAACTTTGGTCATCTTGTCTCCCAGCTCTATTGTCATTCTGTAGAAGGATTTTCTCATCATCCATCCATCCATTTTCTACCGCTTATCCTCATAGGGTCTTTGGGGAGGCTGGAGCCTATCCCAGCTGTCTTAGGGCGGAAGGTAGGGTACACCCTGGACAAGTCTCCACCTCATCGCAGGGCACATGGAGACAGACAACCATTCACACTCACATTCACACCTACGGTCAATTTAAATTAGCCAATTAACCTAATCCCCATGCATGTTTTTGGATGGTGGGAGGAAGCAGGAGTACCAGAGAGAACCCACACAGACGATGAGGAGAACATGCAAACTGGCCCAGGATTCGAACCCCGTACCTTCTTGCTGTGAGGCGACAGTGCTAACCACTACACCACCGTGCCGCCCGACTTTCTCATCAGTCAAGCATATTTCTGACCACTGACAAGTGAAGTCAGAATGTGATGCATCTCCAAACTGCAGCTCTGGTGGTCTGTTCCTGGTCTGCAGTGGTCAGGATCTATCAAAAGTGGTCCAAGGAAGGACCAGTGTCCTGACCAGAGACAGGGTCATGAGAGGACAAGGATCACTGATGCAGATGGGGAGTGAAGGCTGGTCCTGGTGGTCTGATCCAACAGAGCAGAGGAGTTAATGCTGCTGAAGATAGAAAGGAGTCACATACCACAGAGTAAACCTTCAGGGGTCAGAGGTCAGGGCTGTTCTGGCAACAAAAGGGGAACCAACACAATCTTAGGCAGGTGGGCATAATGCTATGACTGACTGACTGTTTATTTTTATTGCAATATTATATGCTATACTATCGCCAAAGCAGATATATCTAAAACCCCATTTCCACTGGAGGAACTTTTCCCCAAAACTAAGTGCCTTTTGAGGAGCGTTTTCACTGCAGGAACCTGGTCTACAGTGAGTTCAGGGTGGATTTTATAGCTTATTCTACTTTATTTTCTGAAAACTCCACAACTTTCACGACAGGGGAAGACCATAAAATCCACTTACAGTGCATCAACTGTACAGCTTTATTAATAAAATAAGGAGGTACTCTAGTATTTAAGACCATTTAGGACGAGAGAGCATTTATCTTTGTTGGATAAAAATAGACTTGGTTGTTGGATAAAAGTTTTAAAATCCTAGGACTAAAATCCAAGGAACTTTTGCAACATTGTGCAGAATAGTCAACTGTTAAAGGGATAGTTTGTGTATTTTGAAAGGTGGTGGTATGAAGTACTTATCTATTATCCAGCACAGGAGCAAAGCAGTGTAGTGCTGTGGGAGCAGCAGAGAGTCAGGAATAACAGATTTTTGGTGCTGCTGACTAATAAAATTACCTCTTGATTTGACTTAACTGACATTTAAATTTGCTGGAAAAGCAATGTTTCCTACATGCAACATCAACACAGTATGCTTTTGATCTCCATTATATGAGCTAACGTAAACTCCCTGTGTGTCGGTCCAATGAGATGTGTAATATGTGTAGAAAAAGTCTCTCCCTGAGCTCAATCACCACACCTCCAACTGTAGAAGCTGAGCGTTATCTGTGCTGCTCCCACACATGGGCCCTGCCCAGCTGGATAAGCTAGCTGTTGATAATGAATTTCTGCTTAACTGAGGTGGGACAGCCACCAAAGCCTGATAACACTAACATGCTTGCATACTCAATACAACTTAAAGGTCCTGACTTGTTCCTAATTGGTTTGACGTCTTTGATTTAAACAATACAGGCTTTACAGTTGTGTTATGTATTTCCAAGCTACTAAATTATTAAGCATTAAGAACCGTATTTATGGCGCTGCAGCCTGCAAGGCCAGTGTTCCCTGGCAGCATGTGTGTGAATCAAACACAATTATTGATTTACATGCTGTGGAAATGTAGTATAGGTGAGGTGGGCTGACCAGCCTTTTTATGCCTACTACCATGAATCAATCAATCAATCTTTATTTATATAGCACTTTTCATACAATAAAATTTGTAACACAATGTGCTTTCCAAAAGACCCCCTTCCCTCCATAAAATTCCCACCCGTGTACACATGCACACACACACACACACACGTACATCAAAGGATAAAAGCATGGAACAAGGAAGCACTGAGTAAATAAATAACAATGTGTAATAAAAGAATAAATAACCAGAACAGAACCAGTTATAAATAAATACATAACTCAGATTGATTTATTTAAAAGCTAAGGTAAAAAGGTATGTCTGCTTCAGTAGAGGACTTAAAAGGTAAAAGCTACATCAACTCTAATCTTTCACTTATCTCTTAGTGTGGACAAATTTAAATATTAGAAACACTCTGGAACACTGATCAGCTTTAGAACTTTATTCCAGAACACACAGACAGAGAGAGACAGAGAGAGAGAGAGAGAGAGAGAGAGACAGAGAGAGAGAGACAGAGAGAGCGTCAGGAACTTTTGTGAATGGCCTGAAGACCCATCCCATCAGAACCTGTTCTGCTCTGATTGGTCTGCTCCACAGCCAATAAGATGCTTACACTCGACAGCTCCATTCATGAAAAGGCAGCATGGAGCCAATGGCGTGTGTGTGTGTGTGTGTGTGTGTGTGTGTGTGTCAGTGTGTCTGTGTGTGTGTGTGTGTGTGTGTGTGTGTGCGCGCACGTGTGTGTGCGTGTGCGGTTCTCAGCATACTTGTGACTTCATTATTTCATCATCATTGTGGAGTTCACGACAGAGACATTTTGTTGTTTAAAGGTGTTTAAAGGTTAGATACACATATAGTATATTGTAGACATAAAAACCCAGCATGTGTGTGTGTGTGTGTGTGTGTGCGCGTGTATCTGTGTGTGTGTGTATCTGTGTGTGTACAGTATAGAGCTTAACAAATGTTTTACAGCAGCACTATCACCTCCAGCATCATCTGCTTCACTTTAACTGGACTCTTTGTTTCTCACTGAGTTCACTACTCTTCACCATTTTGAACAGGAGTGAAGAATTTAAACTGAATTCACCTTTTTAGACCCACATTTGATCCAGAACACTGGAATTCACTGAAAAGACAGAAATGAATCCAGAGTAACAAACATCCACTGAAATACTGTTCAAGAATGTCAGGAAATAACTGGAACAGTAAATTCTAAAATTCATGTTTTTTACCATTTTCTAACTCCACAGCATGACACTATGGACAAAGGTTCAAAGGAGAAGAGAGTGGAGTGAGAATGTATTATACTCAATATGCAGATACTTTTACATACAGAGGGAGACAGAAAAGACTGACATCAGCAGTTACTATGGAGCCTGGGGAAGATGAAAATCATGATAATAAAAACTCCACGAGCTTCATGTAAGAACATGTTCATATTTGTCACATATTCATGATGATATATCATGCACATCATGATTTTTGCAAACATCATGAATTTTGCAAATTTTCCTGTCTGTGTGACGAATAAAGGATTCTCTTATCTTATCATGAACACCATTGTATGCTACAGACAAACACGTTTGTCTCACGATGCTTACCTCACTGTTTGCTATATTCAGCTAAACTATTTTATTCAGTTGGCATTATAGGATGATAGCCTTCTCTAGGAAAAAACTACAAATTAGCATCATCTGTTATTTCTTTCATTTCCAGACTGAAAACTCTTTTTTCCCACTGCTATTAGATTCCTAAACAGCTGACATGAGTCTATAATCATACCTATTTTTGCACATTTGTTAGCACACTCACTGCTCAGTATTGCACATACTAGCTGATGCTGCACTACCTCTATTTTTTTTCTTTTTTTTTTACACTTTGATGTATTGCTCAGGGTTCATTGTGGATAGCAAAGGAAGTATGTCACTGTGCAGGGAAACATGTTTCCTTACTGTTCACATGACAATAAACACTGAATCTTGAAGTGTTTCATGTTAGAGACACTGAGGATGTCAGCAGAGGAGGACAACGGTGGCAAGCAGCAAGCACAGCTGTGATGTTGAAATATACTGAGGCTCATTCATTGGTCACGTATATGCTGAACTATGTAGATATATACATTATTAATCCCAAGGGAAATCTAGTAACATTCAGTTTTCACTTGTTGCTACTTTGTTGTGTGCACATAAAACACTTTTTACACTTTCAGGGTACAGTTGCTTCCAGTGTGCACTAGAAACTCTGGGAGTTTGAGTTGCTTGTTTTTGAAAGGCATGTCAGAGAGCAGTCCAACGACTTCTCCAAAGCATGGAGGAACTCCTTTTGGAAACATTTATCATATCATCTCAGTTTGTGTGGTGGAATCAGGCTCCTTATCCTGCAACCCAAGAATAAATAATGAGTAATAACCTTATCTCTGCAACACAAACCCTTTTCATTGATTGCATGTTTATCATCGCCTGTGGCTGTTTTGTCTGTTTATACTTCTCTGCACTGGTTTAGCGTTTCCATGGCTGTTTTCCTTTTTTCTTCTCTGCTGTTTCCATTCTTATGCAGGGCGTCTCTTCTGACCATCCGGTCCAGTGTCCCCCATCCCCTGTGTGTGTGTGTGTGTGTGTGTGTGTGTCAGTTCCTGAGACTGGTCGTGCTCCAGAGTGTGTCTCATTGTCTCAGTCTACAGAGGCAGAAAGCAGGGTCTGTTTGGAGGCAGTTTCCTGCTGATATACAGCTGAGGATGTGGGATCTGTAGGTTAACCAGATAGTTTTTTTTATGTCACATACCAACAGACACACAGGGATCTCCAGATGATCCTTTTAGTGGTCAATGCTTTAAGATAGAGTTGGAGATCCAGATGAAACTGCCTGACTAAAACAGTCAATCCAGCTGTTTGATCTGCATTTGATCTGTCTATGAGGGAATGTTCCATAGCAGAATCAGAATCAGCTTTAATGACCAGGTATGTTTGCTCATACAAGGAATTTGACTCTGGTTTTACAGCACTCTCTCAAACTTTTGACTTGCGGGCCACAATGGGTTCTAAAATTTGACGGTTAGCGTCGATATACAGTATATAGTATACAGAGTCATCTTTCATGATGCACAGAATAGTTTGTACTATGTCTCTGAAAACACTGAACAGCTCAAATGAAAGAAGAGACTCTCTGTTTCATCATGAAAAATGTTTGTTTTTACCTTGTTCCATTCTTGTTTTATCAGAGGTAGAGTAGAGGACACTTTCACCAAAATCACCACTTTTTCTCCAGAATCCATCCATTTTGCTCTCCAGTCATGATCGTCTCCACTTCCTTCTTTGATCTATGTGGCGTATACTGTCTCTTTATTTCCGGACTACAAATCCCAGACGCCCCATTACTGACAGGCTGTATGAGTACTCACTTTTGTCCATGCTGCTGAATAAAACAAAGATGTACGTTAATGGCACTCCAGCGTTCTGTTTTTAAAGATGTACACTCAAAGAGTTTAAGGACCACTTTATTTTCAAAATAAAGAGCTTGACTACTGAACACTCTGAACAAAACTGCAATTGAAAAATGTATCTTGAATATTGTAGTTTGCAAGTAAAAAGTAGCATTTGATTGTTAGTTCCAGCTTTTTCCTTCATTTTTTGAATGGAGTTCTGCTTTGTGACCTGCTTTAATCTTCTTTATTTGTTCAGCATTTTGGGTAGTTTGTTCGATTAGACTTACTCTTGCGCATGTCTCTGCGGATAGCGTTAACATTATAGCCCAGCCCAAATTATAATAACTGAATATAATAATCAGCCAAACAAAGTCTCAATGGTTGAAAAACGTGGAAGCCCGAAACAACTGACAACTGGTCACATGAAGACATCCAACGCTGTGTGGCTGTCACTGTACAGGCTAGAGGCAAGGATGCAGCTGGGGCTGGACACTCCTGAGAGCTGCTGGTTTTGACCCTTCACAGTGTTTGTCTGTCAGGGTCAGAGAGGATGGAGGCATGCTTCTGAAAGGATGAAGGGGTTCACCCCACCTTTCGCTCGCTGCTCTGCACTGTCCAAGCCTGGGTGACCTCCGAGCCAGACCATCAGAATGTCCCAAGCGACCATTGGGGGGCTATTGTTCTTCAAAGTAGGTCAAAGCCTGCAGCTATCACAATCAATTTAGATTAATAAGAGAAGAGTAGGGATGGAGGCGAGGAGACACAGGCTGCAAGGCTGATCACACTTGTTGATATAAACTGAAGGAACAGGAACTAATGATGGTATTCTTTCTATTTCATCACGATCTTTCGCATCCTCGTCTCCCCAAACTTATCCAGCCTCCTCTTCCTCCTAATCATTGTTCTTCTTCCTCCTCCTCCCCTCTCTCTCCTTACCCCAACGCTCCCTCTTCCACCCTCCTTTTGTATAGTGTAATTAGTCATGTGGAACATATGGAGTTTCATATTACATAACCCAGCAGCAACTGCACTCAGACTAGCAAAGATAATGCAAATCAGGGGCCACATTACATTGGCACAGCAGATCTGTAGCATATAGCTGCATCATAGCACACATTCTCTATTCTGTGTCTCCTGTAGAACAAAGACTTGCTGGTGCTGGCCTCTTCCTTTCATCAGACTAACAATGAAACAGTTGTTATATTCATAGACTGATGCTGTTCACTGATACACTGATGTCTCATTGTTTGATTAGGAGCAGAAAGAGGAGATGATTTTCAAAAACTGCTTGCACATACTGCTTAAAGGTTTCTTTGTTTATTTCATTGTAGTCTCATGTCCTGCGTATGCTCATAGCCAGTGACTCTAGATTGAATCAGCCAATCGTGCTCCATAGAGACTGAATCCTTTGACTTCACGTGATCTATCTGTTCCCTTCATCCATGAGCAAAGCTTACTAACACTACATCAATACATCTGTTTTTAACTATTAACAATGCCTTAACAACCTTCATATATAACACATGAATTCATATAAACGCAAACCATATCAACAGTCTATTTTCTCATATTAGGTTACAGCAAAGACACCAACTCCCATGATCCTATGCTTCTTCATTCAGGTCATTGACTCCATCACCCCATCAGACTCTATAACATCAACACCACTGGCTCATTACTGTCATTTCCATTTCTGTATACATCCATAACTATTTTTTTTGCACAGCAAACTTTCACTGGTTTTACTTTATGTCTATTTTATGTCATATCCATAGTTTAAATATTATTTCATTAAATTTGCCATTAAAAATGCATTTTTTAGCACATACAGTAAATATTTTTATTATATATATGTATATATATATATATATATATATATACATATATATATATATACATATATATAATGCATTTTTAATGGCAAATTTAATGAAACAATATTTAAACTATGGATATGACATAAAATAGACATAAAGTAAAACCAGTGAAAGTTTGCTGTATATATATATATATATATATATATATATATATATATATATATATATATATACATATATAATATATATATATATATATATATACATATATATATATATATATATATATATATATATATATATATATATATATATATATATATATATATATATACGTATATATACGTATATATATATATATATGGAAGGAGTGGTGTGATGTGATCAGTTGAATGGGTAGTCATAGATAGGCAGACGGCAGGGATATGTACGTACTGGAGTATCATGGGTTTACAGTTGATATATTTAACGTGGATGTTACAATAAGCAGCAGCCAGTGACAGTGACGGTAAGAGGAGGAAAAAGGCTGTTTTGGTGTCAGAGATGACTCCAAGATTACAGATTTGGGTGGAGGGGGGAATATACTTTATAATATATGGGTAGATGAAGCTGTACTAATGCATCATATTTCATAAACTGCATTTCTGTATAAATTATCAACATGCCATGTTGTCAAGTAAAGCAAAATGTAAAACGTATCCAAGTAACATAGCTCTAAGTTGCACAGTAACAAAGCACACTCGCCATGTGTCTCTTGTACTTTTTCATTTTTATCATTTTGAGATTTCTTCTTGCTGCTAAGATATTAAGATTCAAGATTCAAGATTCTTTACTGTCATTATACACGCATAACGAAATTTTGTAGAGTCTCTCAGCTTTAGGACACACATAAATAAGGAATAAAAATAAAGATATAAAGGACATAAATATAAAAATATAAAATACAAAATATAAAATATAAAACACCCGTATTTGCAGAGAAGTGATATATCTACAATAGAAATGCAATTTAAAATAGGAATAAAGTATTTATTGACTTCTAAAACAGAGATGTGTTTCCTGTTATTTCATGCTAATTATCATGGAGCACACACAGTCGTGTATGTTGTACTGTGTTTGTACTGTCTGCAGCTGAACTCAGACCATCTGTGCATGTTGGAGATACAATGCTTGGGCTTAACACTCTGCTATTGACTGCAGGACCTCTGAACAGGCAACGAGGGGCGTACCAATCATTTGGTTATGAACAGTGGTAAGACCTGCCTGACTTGAATGAGCTCTCTCACCTCTTTGTCTCTTACTTAGCTAAAACCATAATCATAGCCTATTTGGTTGATTAGCCGTGTATTAATGGAGGGACTGGGTTAATCCTGTGATCCTGTTTCCCGGCTTCTGCCACCATATGGGCCAGAATGTATCAGCACAATGGTAGCCAACATCCCATGATTGGCTCAGATGTTATGTAATGTTCTTAAGTCCGCTGATTAAGTTGTAATCTGTTATTTTTGTATTTGTCTCTCACTTTGATGGTGAGTATGGAAGCCGAGCCAAGCCCAAGGTCATGAATGAATTATCTTGTTGTGTTGTGATTCCAGGATTCTTTCTCCTGATTAGAAAATCTGTTGTTCTTACGATAACAAACCCCTTTGTCTCTTTGTGGACCTGCTTTCTTTGTTGCCTTAACAACCCAATGTAACTTCATTAGCATAAACAGCATGTGATGAATTTGCAACTGCATACCTGTATTCATCATTCAATCATTCATCCTGTTTTTTTTTTTATTTCAGGAACCTTCCTCTGTTTTCTCACTTTCTGATGAATGTGTTTATTATTTAATGTTATTATCTATCATCTGTACTGTATATCTTTTGAAGAATTTTAGATTCCTGGCTCTGTGACATTTGCATTTTTAGCTACTTTACAGTATCTTTCTAATCATATCTGTTTGACACATTACTGTAAAATTTATTTCATTTGGATATTTGTGTGTTGTGTGTAACGTCTAGCTTTTATGTTGCATGCTGACTTGCCCAGGGTGTTCTTGTTAAAGACATGTTTTCTCAGTGAAGTACTAAATAAAGTTACAAACAGTTAAATTGATAATCAATACGTCCAGCATCTGTGGTCCCAGACTTGACCGATCACTGGGGGTTTGCGTTATTAATTACTGAGAGCCAGAGCATTCAGCCTCACTTATTTCATCCTCTTGATACCACTAATTAATACATATATGTGCTGTGATTCTTTCTTTAATCTGAGCGAGGCATTAATTTGATCTGACAGTTTCCTGCTTGTGTTTGTCATGATTATGAGCAAACTGTGCCAGCATGGTGTGTATCACTAATTCTATAGGAGCCATTGTTTTATAGCTGACAGGATAAGAGGCTTGGATTAGTTCATCAGACTTCCGCCTCTGCCTCCATGTGACCATGGTACTGAGGTAATGGCATTAATGCATGTTATATACAGTAGAAGTGACTGAGAGCTGATGCTACAAAAGCAACTGAGTAGTTAGAAATAACACAATTCAATAATTCTCCTCTCAGAGTGCATTTTATTTATTAACAATACATTTATTGGTACTGCATGTTATATAAATATGACTGAGAGATGATGCTATAAAAGTTATCTCATATGTATAATGTATATATATCAAATAACAGGTAACAAACAAATGTGCAATAATTAATTAATTTCTGCAAATGTGCAATAACTTTTTTGTAGAAATATCTGCCTTACTACTGTAAATATGTCTGTTTTAATAGCAAAGAACTGTTGGCTTTGGCAGAAATAGTCTAGTCCACTAGATATTGTTCCATTACAATATATGGTCATTATTATAGGAGTTGCCTCTAAACAACACATACAGTGTTTCCTATAGCCATTGTCTGACTGATAGTGATATGAGAGTGAGAGTACACAGTGAATTGAGGCATCAATGCAGAGATAAAAATAACTGAACAATGACAATTAAATGACAAACTCACATTTCACTTCTACTGTGGTCAAAGTAGACAATATGGACTCCCTTTGGCATTTATATTTTTCTTTTTTCCAGTCTTCCAACCTTGAGCAATATTATTACTCATACTCATACTGTATTTAACAGATGGATTTCTGAGCAATGTCACACAAAAGCTGTGCGCGCAGCCAGGGGGTAAAAGACATACAGACAGCAGCATTCCCCACGTTGTAAATATTTTAGCTACTTTACCTTAAGCTTCTCATGTTAACAAGATGACAAGAAGCTCAGTAAAAACAGACTACATTGCATTTTTTGTGACTTTGTTGGACATGATGTGAGCATCCTATAAAGGGTTTACCATTCAGACTTTTCTGTACACACTTTTGATAATCCTGTTGATGAACTGACTGACCGCTCACTAGCATGGGCTCATAATTAGGTCAAGCCACTATAATGATGCAGATGGAAAGCAGACAAAAAACTCAGAGACATAGTTTCATTAAACTTTGATGTCAGTGGATGATTTTGACATCATAACCATCAGACATGACAAAGCATTCCAGGTGTGTAAACAACAGTAGTGCTGGTGCAACCTCACCTGAAACGTAACTTTGGCTAGCCTACTACATAATAAATGTTCATGTAATGTTATTAAGAGAGCATACGTATGTGTGTTAGTGTTATTCTAAAGGGTGTCAGCAAGAGTACACAAACAACGCGAAAGGCTACAACAGCCAGCCGACTAGAAAACCGCTTCTAATCAGACACTGTGCAGAGCTCTAATAGGACTTGTAATGTTAACCACTTAGCCGCTGAGCACCTCTCACCCCCGCTGTGAGCATCTCTGAATGTTTGTAAACAGGAAACCCCTCTATAACACTTCTCTTCAATCATAATATACATACATAATGTAATGTGCAATATTTTTATACATATACTTCTCATCTATTAATGCGCAATTTCACTTCTTTTCATTCACACTACACACTGTGCTATAGTTATTAAACTATTCAGTCCACTGTGTTCATTAATTTTGTCCACTTATTTTATGTTGTATATATGATGCTTTTGTTTTTTTCACTTGGTTGTTTTTCTACTGATATTCTTATTTTTTAAAGGCCCTCTTTGTAATGCTGCACACCACTTTGCTGCTGTAACGATGCAAATTTTACAGTTAATAAAGGATTATCTTGAAGCTCTTTACACTTCATATCACATATTGCATGGCGTTAACACTAGCTGTAACATTATACAGTATGTCTGAATGAATATGGGCCAGAGTTGTTGTCATGGTGGTTAGCAGTGGAGAAGGTTTTCAGCATTGAGGATGAAAGGACAATGCTAAAAAATTTTTTTCAAAAATTTCAAAAATAAGAGAAATATTTTGAAGAAAAAAAAACTTTTAAATCAATTAATGCAATTTAGCTTTGCAGTGCAACTTCAGCTTTGCTCAAAAAAAGGAGGGACCTCGATGGTCGATAACTGTGTGTGGGTGGGGAGATGGAGGGGGGTAATCCATGTAGATGTGTCATCTTGAAAGTTGAGAGCGAACAATGGAAAACTTACTGGAGGTGGTCCATCGGGTAATTACAGACACTCCATACTCACCAATCCATCCGCATAAAGTAGTGAGTCATATTCCTAATCCGTCAAGGACGGGTTCGGCAGCCCATCTGGGGCAGATGGGTGCGGGTGGCGCGCGTTCTGCATTAGCCCACACCCCGCTGCTCGCCTGGCCGTGACCCTCCTGCTTTTGATCCTATTAGCAGGTGAATGAGGAGATGGACATCAGACTGACAGTCCAGCACTGGCCTCCGTTTGGCCACCTGACCCGAATACTCATTAACCCACACATATGCTGCTCCCAAAACTGACATATTGCACAAGGCTTCAGTTAATTCCCCTCAATTGTTCTGATCAAAGTGTTTGTCAGTTTGTCAGTGGTGGGGAGGGAAACGACAAAGTGAGTGCCTCTGAGCACTGTGAAAAAAAAAATCATTATTATCACTATAGACTCTGAGGCTGAATCAATAATAAGCTGGAAGTGTCACTGAGTATCAGCTCATTATCTTCATAGCGATCATTGGGTTTATTCAGTATATACGCCACAGTGGAGCTGTCTGATCGATGACTTGATACATTATATTTTCTCTGTTTTTCACTTTTCTGGAGATGATTATGTATACTCAGCAAAGATGGAATACTCATGAAACAAATGTCATGCAACATTAGTGAAGAAAAATGCATTTATATTCAGAGATGATGCAGCAGAGGTAGAAGTGTCTGAGTATATTGATATAAGACAGTTCAGAGGTACTGAGTACTTTATTTGAATATTTAATACATCATTTTTACTAAAAGCTGGACTTATTTCTTAATATTTTAGATGATCAGATAAAATATTGTTTTTTATTTTGTGATATATACTACATTTTTTTTTTCTGTTGGTGATATTTGTTATTGCAGTATCTCCAGTATCTCCAGTTTATATTATTTATTGCATGTACCTGTATGTGATGATTATACTAAAGTTTGTCTTTGTCTTTTTGCTCAGTGAAAATGACACTGACCATTGTGAACAACAGTCTCCTCCTTGTTTGCACCAATTGTCTTATAGTCACTCTGAACGTTGTCACCACACTTTGGTTTAAATATAAATACATAAACTAAGAAAAATATGCACAGAAACAAAGTAACATCATGATGGAACCATATTACTCAACCTGAGTAAAGAAATTCAGAAAACCAACATTAAACCAGACACTGGGGGTATTCCATGAAGCAGGGTTAAAGCAAAGCTTTGATTCTTCCGATAAGTCTAGCCAAATTAAGCGAGAGGCTAATATGAGTCCCTGTCTAGTTGCCATGGTAACTTGTGATGCTGCAGAAGCCTGCCCTGATGCAGGCTAACTGTGGACAGACTCTCAAGTGATAGTTCATGAGGTGAAATTTCACACTCACATCACATTATGAAAATTATAAAAACTTCATGTTTCACCACTTGCAGCAGCTCCAGACGCCTCACATCCACCCAGCGTGGCCTGCTGCTGGCTGTTGGCTGTGCAGCGCCTCAGCCCTGGAATAACCCACCGGAGGCCATTAGACAGGCTGAGTCTGTTACAGCCATGCTTTACACTCTTTCTAGTCTCTCTTTTTTATGGTGTGTAACATGTTTTTCTCTTTTTGCAGTGAGCAAACTGGACCACAATCTGCAACAAGCATCAGTGGGTCAGCAGAAGACAATGAAGGGATCATCAACTGGTGATTACAATGGGAATGCAAAAGAAACAGAACAGACAGACCAAAAATTGAAAACAAACATGAACAAAACATTCAATAAATACATAATTGTTGACTGATGGAGTTGTGCCACACAGAGGAACAATCCATATCAGGCTTTGAAACACAAAATATACTGCTGGTTTGAGCATTTCATCAGTTGACAATAAGAAAATACAACGTTTAACACATAAACAAAGCTACAGTAGCACTGAAGAATCACTATAATGTTCCTCAAATAGAAATTGTTGGTTCCATCTTTCCAGGCTTTCCATACAGCTCCAGGAGTGACCAGCACCAAAGGAACACTTTATCCCTTCCTCTCATCACTCTGACTCCACAGGTTGTGTGTCCCTTCCCCGAGGCCAAGGATATCAACACTGAAACAGACTGCCTGTGCCTTCCGTGCCATGAGGATAAATGCTATGTGTAATGTCTCTCACCTCAAACCCATTGAAGGTGTTAAATTTGATGTGCATGAGTCCACAGGGAGGATTGTCCGCCGGTCGGTGGGACTCCACACACACTAGACGTGTCAAACACCACACCTCTTATGCTCCTGTGATGCCGATGTGTCGGCAGATCTAATTTATGGCAGAAGGGGGGTCAGACTGTACCATTCCCTCTTGCTGTGTAGTTAACCTTGTGCTGCCTTTTCTCCACCCTTCTCCTCACCTGTGTCCCATTCCCCTCATTATCAACTCATTCACTCCCTCAGTAAAACACATTTTTCTCTGCCTTCCTGCAAGAGCACTGCAACTCCTGTGGCAGCATTTCCAACGTAAGCCTGGGTAGTGGTTTGAGGATACTTTGCAGGTGTACCTGTAAGAGGTCGGGCTTTCCAAATCTTCCTGCTGAAACAAATACACTCACACCTTCCCCAGAATACAAACATACAGCAATATCCAGACATCATGCAACAAAACCTCATCACTGTGCATGCATGCATTATACACTCATGCATGCAGCAAAAGTGAGGAGGGTCTCTTTCCCAGAATGCTTTCTACATGTTTTCTCCTCTTTTACTCAACTCTTTACTGGTGGATCTTTGTTCCAGCAGTATCGTGGACTCTCTGTGTGAAGACAAACAAGAAGCATGTGGAGCTACTGTAGATATTTGTTGTCCTCTTCTTGGATGAATGTGTGCTTGAAAACAATTCCAACTGTTGGGCTAAATAATCTATTTAATGATAAGTGGTAATTTAATGTTGAATTGGTCATTTTCACATATTGCTATCACACTTGAAATATCTCTGAAGAGACATCCTGAGACACACCGTGGGATTATGTTACAGTTTATAACATAAGGCTGGGAATAAAGGACAAATCAATTACAGTCCTTTGTTTTTCTGTCAGACGACGGATGTCCTTGTGAGTGATAATTCTGCTCCATAATCAATAGTCCATATTACCATGATCCTGGTGAGGAATTAAGCAGCTGGGCATGTTTGGTCGATGAGGTGCAGCTGCTGAGTTCAATGAGGAAGGTCGCTCTCAGAAGGTCGTCCTGGGACAAGGTTTTTGTCTGTGGCACTGCTACTGGTACTGATGTACCTATACTAAGTGTACTGACATTTAGTAAAGCTCCCGTATTTTCTTGTTCAGTGGGTGCTCCACACTACTGAGGTGGTTTGTCTACTCATTGAAGTTCATACTCTCACTCAGTAAAGCCATAGTCATCATTGGATTTAGATTGAGAGGAAATTTCCCTGGAATGTCCCTGTGTCCTCATGGACACTGTGAAGCCACTGGGATGAGTTAATTAATTAGTCCAGTAACAGACAGTCCAAAAGCATCAAGACAGCATGTCTATATTTCCTGACGAAACAACCATATTACAAAAAATGTTGTCCACGTGGACATGGCCTTAAACAACTAGAAAGCACTTATGGCACTTTTCCACAGGTGCAATACAGTACGATACAGCACGGCTCTACACTGTTGTGGTGCTTTTCAACTACTAGGTACTTATTTCGTGTTGTTGTTCTTCTTCTTCCCAATTTTCTATGTCGCATGTAAATGATGTCATGGCAGGTTCGCGCTGC
The DNA here is from genome assembly GCA_029721515.1 of Synanceia verrucosa. Classification (NCBI taxonomy): domain Eukaryota; kingdom Metazoa; phylum Chordata; class Actinopteri; order Perciformes; family Synanceiidae; genus Synanceia; species Synanceia verrucosa. Next base: position 34,711,186 of record CM056549.1, read on the forward strand.
CGTATGATGACCCCGCCAATGCCGAGGAGGTACTATGAGGTACTCAGTTGTAATGGAGAAGCACCAAAACTGAGCTGTACTGTGCCGTGCGTTACTGTGTAGTGGGAAAGCGCCATAAGTGTGAACACCTCAAAACTCTGACCAGGGAGGAGAGAGTCGCATAGTGTGAACAAAGCATAGGTCATGCATTCGCTTCTATTTCTTCTTTTCTTTTTTTGTGTGGCTGCGTTACAGCGCCACCCATAGGCTGGATGTATATATTACAGTGTTTCAGCAGTTGGGTGGGAACACAGCATTTCCTGAGATGGCGCCGTTTCCAAGTTTTTCAAAAAGAAGTTGGTTCTGTTTCTGTGTGGACATGGCCTCCATGATCCTCCAGCTCTGATCACCACCATCAAAAACACTTCTGTGTGGTACCAGGGGTATCAATCCACCACTAACACAGACCATCAGTACTGATGTTTCCCACTCTGACTCGTTGAATTTATCTCACATGGATGAAATTACTGGTAAGAATCTTCGTTAATCACATAAAAATATTCATTTGAAGCACAAATCAATCCACAGTAGATCAGAAAGGTAAAGTCAGCTGAAAGAGGCTAAACCGAACATACTGAGCTTGAATTTTGTGACGGTGGTGAGGTTTGTGTGTGCCTCAGCCAACCAAACTGCCCTGTGTTTGCAATACGAGGTGGTCTGTGCAGGTTTTAAGGCATTCAAAGCTAAAATCAGCACCAAATATCACTGCACCTCCTAAACAGTAAAAGCAACTGTGTGTCTCCTCCAACCTTGACACACATTCATTTGCAGTCGGGACATTAATATGGAAGCCCTGGTTTATCACTGGCCATTTGAATGCTATCCAGGCTGGGAAAGCATAGGGACAGCCCAAAGAGAGCTACGGGATGTGGCTTGAATACTTTGTTTAGCCTGCAGGCACCAGAAGTGGCAGAAAATGAATGGATGGTCTCCAATAAAGCAGATGCCACCCGCACTGTGGTAGGCATCCGAATTTCACCTTTCCACATATGCTGCTTTCCTATTAGGAAAGGAATGTATCAACCACACACCCTGTATGCCACATTCAGCTCCTCACTGTAATAACACTATGATATGGTGTACAGGGTAATAAGGAGGTTGAAGAAACTATTTTCCTTCCACCTCCACTAAACCACAAGTTTAGTGGAGGCCCACCAAACTGCTGCTGTTCAAACGATAAGCAAGTGCATTTTTCCGTCTCACCAAAACACTCCCACAGTTCCTCTACCTACATTTCATGTGGTGAACGCAGAGTATAATGAGCACTGTGTGTGGTAGCTGGAAGTAATGTCTACTTGTTGGCGCAACCAAACAGTCATGTTGGTTTCTCAATGACTCACCACAGCGCTTTTCCCATTACATATATTTATGTACAGTTTGTTATTGTTTCTTTTATGCAGATTAAAGGCCTGTTTACCGTGGATGACACTCAGCCCAGTTTATAGCAGCCCACTACTCCTAAATCCTGAGGTCTAAGGTCATGTATGTACTTGTATGTATATGACATTTCTACGAGTCTAATTTTTTTGAACCAAGTGTTTTTCATTGGGTTGACTGTATCACGTACATCCGTTGTACAGTACATGTACCCCAATTTTGTACTGATACAACTAATCATTCTAAAGGATATCAAAAGTAATAAAGTTAGCAAACATAACATAACAAGTACTTAACAAAATAAGAAAAGTAAGGGAGAAAAAAAAACAAAAAAAAAACATTGTTACATATAAAGCTGCACAATCATCATCATTTGACTATATATTGCTCTATGAAACAAACAGATTTATAATTTTAGTCTTCCAAAGATGGAACAGCTTTGAAAAAAGACAGGACAGGACCCCAAGTTTTGTCAAAATTATCGGCATACCCTCTTATGCTGTACTTGATCTTCTCCAGATAAAGGAAGGACATAAGGTCTTTTAGCCAGGAATTACAAGATGGAGGTTTACAATCTTTCCAGTGAAGCGAAATGTGCCTGTGAGCCACAAGAGAGGCAAAAGCAACAATATTCCTCTCTCAAGCAGAAAAGCAATCAAAATTCTCAGGAACACCAAAAATAGAGAGTAGAGGACTTGGAGCCACAGGCCGACTGAAGATTTTTGATAGTGTATCATAGAAAGAGGACCAAAATAGATCCAAGACAAGAGAAAAGCATATGGGTGTGGTTAGCAGGTGAGGGGGTTGCTATATCTATCACATATATCACTTGTGTTAAACAGTTTGTTAAGTTTTACTTCTGAAAGATGCGTCCTATGGAAAACCTTAAAGTGTAACAGTGTTAAACGGGCACATGGAGAAGTTGCGTTGATCCTATCCAGAGATCTCTTCCTCTTCTCCGAGTATGGCTGCATATGGCTGAAAACAAATGCTACTGTAGATGAACAGAGATCACAGATATGAGCTATATATTTATATTATAATGCATATACTTTACTTTTTTATTACATGTACATGCTATACCTACTGTATGAAAAGTAAATACTACATATTGTTGCTGTTAGTGTCTAAGTTTAGTCTAGATTAGTGTTACTTTAGATCATATAATTGTAGTGTTTTGGTGCTGTCAGGTGACGAACAGCATTTCAGTTTACTGTATGTAGATGTGCTACTGACAATAAAGTTGATTTTGGCTTGACTTGACTATATCCCACAAAATCATTCCATATATAATGAATATATACTAATGTAAATGTGAACAACTATAAGGACATATTTGTCATTTGACACAGTTTTGTTTTACTGTTCCTTTTTCACTATTTTAATTGTTTGGTTTTTATTTTATTCTATTGGCTGCTTCATTTGTTTTATATATCGTGTGTACAGCACTTTGATCGACTGCTGTCGTCCTAAATGTGCTCTATAAATAAATTTTGACTTTTGTGACATGTGACTGTGCTCTGCTCTCAAGCTTTTCTCCAGGCCCCGGGTCACATCACTGATTTGATCGTCTGCCTTCACTCATGAGGAAACCAGTGTCATTAAATACCAAGCCAAAGTGTTGGACTTGTTTTCTGCCAGTGTTAAAACCAAAAAAAAAACATTTTTGTGAATACAGTTTAATTTAGAAATAAAAAAAGCATCATGTGATCGTATCTGATGTTGACTGGAATGTGACAGAAAGCTTTCTTTACAGCTTGTATGTAATATTTACAGTACACAACTTCACCCCAGGGCCGTCGCTGCAGAGTCACTATCAGCTCCTTAATCTCCTCAGATCTTTGCAGAAAACAGAAGCAGTGTTAGTTGGGACTTTTCTGGGCCAGCTGCTTGATAAGGCCAACAGTCAGAGTTCAGGACTTTTCCATGCTCCAGGTGATCCTGTCAAGAATCATCTGAATGCTTCAGGAATGCTTCCTGTACTTTGAAGGCAAACTATATGCAAACATATGCAAATAAAATGGCAGGGTCCAACACACAGCAGTGATTTGTCAGGTAAAGAAATTGACTCAACAGACTGGGCATGTTTGGAGCTGTTCCTGTCACTACAGGACACACTTTACCTGCAGAGGATTACATATATCTACGTGTATACATATATATATATATATATATATATATATATATATATATATATATATATATATATATATATATATATATTCTTTCCTATCATATGAACCATGTGCCATACAGTGAATAAAATATATATTTTTGTTCAGTTCAAGTTTAAAATTCCTGGATAACAACAATGATTATATTTTATCATTAAATATATCATTTTGATTAAAGAGCTTGCACATACTGGTGGATTAACCATTACAGAAACATTAAACATATACTGAACAATAAAAGGAACGCACGTTTCATGAAGTGAATTCTAGTTGTTGCCATTTGTTTTAGCAGCAATGTGAAAATGCTTGTGACAAAACGTTGTACATGAATGGTAACGTGCCAAAAATGCAATAAGTGCATGTTGTGATGCCATATTCCGATGGCCAGATTAATGAAGGTGTGGTCGACCCAGATGACTAGAGCACTGGCGTATGGAAATGGAGTCGGCATTTTTGTTTGTCTACCCAACCTGCATAAAATGGGAAAAATTCTTTTCTCTAAGTGCTTTTGTAATGATGCTGCGACTGACGCAAATCCAACATGAACGTGCTGTTGGAATGCTGAGTGCCGGCATGAGTGCATGAGATGTTGCAAGGGCAATGAACATTCAGGAATCAACAATTAGTCATCTCATAACCAGATTTCATGCCACGAGCACGAGCAGATTGTCCATGCAGCAGCAGACCACGCGTGACGACCAACATTAGGGATCGCAATATCCGTCTTCACCATCTCAGAGATCGGACACTTCCCGCCACCGTTACTGCTGCTGAGACACCTGGATGTCACCAACCCCAGATCAGTGCTCAAACAGTGCACAGGTTGCTCAGAAAGGCTGACCTACACAGGCCATACTTTGGTCTACCGTTAACACCAACACGCTGCCGTCGCCGCCGCGAATGGGGTAACCATCCATCTTTACTGCACACATCAACAATGGTTGGATTTTCTGTTTTCAGACGAGTCACATTTCTGTTCCTTTTATAGGTAGTTTGGGGCCACTTAAAAAAACTTGTGTTTCTTTTGTTGTTGAGTATATTTTGGTTAATCAGCAATACTGTTAATTTAGGGCAAACACCAGACACTGGGTGGTGGAATAATAAATGTCTTAAGCATTGTAGCTACAAGAAAACTTATATTTTCATCAATCAATCCTGATAAAGTACACAAACCTCTAGCTCTGGTACATGATGTCTCTATTCCAAGATAAATGCTGGATTCAAACCTTTATTACCAAAGTTAAACAACATGACAGTGTGGGTTTACATTTTTCCGTTTCATTTTATCTTGCATTCATTTACATGTGTGCTGTGCAGACAGCAGACCCACTAATTGTCATTTTCACATTCAAATGAGCTAAATGCTGTGACGGGCCCTCACGTATTGTTCATTTTAAGGGCCCGGGATGATCAGAGAGCCATACACTTTCATATGCACAATGAGACGCCTATTTCCTGTGTCCTGTATCCTGCTCAGCCATGATGGCTGCAACTGTTTATTATTAACTAGCTATTCCTTTTCATTTAATCCACAGGCTCCAGAAGAGAAAAGTCCTGCTTAGTGTGAGCATCAAATGCAACATGAGCTGGATACAGATTTGAACCTTTCATCAGCAGTAGCATAATGTGCTTTACAGATGAAAAAGCGTTTTGAAACCTTAATTGCACACATTGGTGCCATATTCAGGTAGCTTGTTCTCCAGAGTTCTCCAGAGTGAAGTGTATATGTGAAATGTTTGTTAGTCAAAGCCCTGCCAGCAGCAGTTTCATTCACAGATACTTACCAAAGCAGCACCCTGCAGAGCTGGGTGTGATATGGGATGTATGCATTCCACCCACCCTGCCCCCTTCCCAAACTCCCACTGACCCATTGTGCTGTTTCTCCCCTCTTATCCTTGCCCTTGGCCCTACAGAACCCCCATCTAGAAAACCAGAGGTGCTGTTAGGTGCAGGACACACACACATGCCCGGACTGACCCCCGCCTATCTGTGTTCGCGGATCACTTCACAGGACAATCTCCCAATCCATCTTTACAGGGTCATTGTGGGCTTGCCCTCAGCAGAGAAAAGAGCTTCATTCACAAGGAAGAGCCCTCTTTCTCTGCCTTCTCTCTTTCACTCAGTCCTTCTGGGTGATGGCTGGAGGAAGGGAAGCCCTCACACAGATAGCCTGTGTGTGTGTGTTGGAGGTCATATTTAGAATATGAAGAGGCATCAGGACTTCAAAGCTAGACATAGAAAGAGGGTGAAGACAAATGTCACCACTTCAACAACCCTGCAAACTCACACACTGCTCTGCTTTTCGGTTATTACAGCTCAGGGTTAGTTAAGGACAGGATCGCTGGAATATTTCTCCAAACAATAAAGATAACAAAGTCAATTTTCTGCACACACACATAGGCAGTACTGGGGATGCAATGAAGGAATCATTGAGACTGGGAAGAAGACTAACTTCATGTGAAAAGTGTTTTGTCATCCACAGACCTGAGCTGCTGCTCTGTCTGAAAACCTATATAGTGTATGTGGAGTCAAAGTGAAACTAACCTGTTGGAAAAAGAAATTCCTGCTAAGTGAGGTATTAACTCTCAAATCAACCATTAACTTATTATGGTTAAATAAGAATTAGCTTGTATACATTCTTGGCAGAGATATCAGATCTATACATGTTGAAGCCCTTTTCTGAAAGAGCCTGATGGCCGAGAGTTGTTCAGTTCATATGATTTAAATGTGCAGAAAAAAAATCTTATCTTTATTTAGGACAACACTGGAAGTACTGAAACTTTTACTAGGCTTAGAATATATCATGCGATTCAACCACAGCAGAGGAAAGTCCAGCACTTTTCACTGTGGTTGGCAGAAACGTCAACCATTTTTGGTGTGTAAGTAGGGCCTCATATTCCTGATAACATGGCTGTAGAGTTATACTGGATTAATTACATATTGCGGTATATCTGACTTAACTCGTGTACTCAAGTACTCAACTCAATTCAACAAGAGGTTGAAAACAGTTTGACTGTGTTGAGGAATGCTGAATGAAAATAAAGCTCTGTCAGTAATGAAACCCAGGCCTTGGTGCAGTGAATGGCAGTCTTGACATATCATTTATGTTGCAGTGGTGCTCGTGTGATCAGTAGTCTGAACCAGTCCATGGCCTGCTGCTTTCACTTGAGCTCTCTGCTGTCCCTTTAAACACTTCCTTCCCCGGCTACCATAAAGATGCTAGAAGAGCCTCACTGCGAAAGTCACATGCTCCAGCTCCCTTTGTTTCCCATAGACAGGCGCTATCTCTGAGTGCATGAGAGAAACTGGGAGGACAGAGCATGGCTTTGAAAAAAGTCACATAGGCTGTAAGAGAAAATGAAGTGCACCAGAATCGGCTTCATAATCCCCTGTGTCTGCAGGAGATGTATTTTATTTCTCAACACACTCTCATTAGTAAAGATGTTATAATGATTAGTTAAAGTTTCCCTGGTGGCTTCTTATGACATGCATGCACTAGAAATATAGTAGAATAGATGAAAATGGTTATTATGGGAAAAAAGTGTTATAATTTAAATTTGATTTGTATGAGTATTATTTAATCATATTGATGGGAGGTTCAGTTGTAAAGATGAAATCATGTAACAACAACATAATGTACAAAATGTAAGCATGAGGAACATTTAAATGAACTGAAACACAAAAGGCTTTGTGAACAGACAGAAGTTTGGCAGAAACCAGTATGTTTATAACCCAGTCACAGAATGCATGGTAAACATAGTTTTAATAGAGAATCATGTTATATATTTGATCCCTCACAACAACAACAAAAACAACAGAGTGATATATAAGTGATATCTCATAGTGACATATTGTGGCTCTATCCATGGAGCTGTACCGCTCCAGGTATTACGGTAGCCCATCCAATAGCACAGAGAGGAATTCCTGGAATGTGAAAAGCTCCAATTCATATTGAAACTAGATTCAAATGTGCATAACTTAACACTAAATGCTGGTTTTAGCTTGAACAATAAACAATAAATACATGGCTACATGGCTGCTTGATGTTCTTGGTATGAAGTTATAAATGTCAGAAGACACTGCTGTCCTCTCCTCAGTCTGAATGTGTGCAAATATAAAGTAGAGCTGGCAACATAAATCCTGTATTGATTATATGTACCATGTCAAAGGACACTGATGGCTTTATAGCAGCAACTATGTCAACTTATCCAGTGCACTGAACTTTTCCCCACATGAAAAGTTATGCCGACATCTGCCTAGTAACAGCAATTCCTCCCATTGGTGAAACTCCAGTCTCCTCCCGTTTGTGTGTGTGTGTGTGTGTGTGTTAGAGAAAGTCTTTTAACTTTACCTTGTGTTCTCCAGTCTTACTTCACTCTGAACAACTTTTATACTTTTATTCTTCTGATGTTGATATTCTAATGTTGAACTCAGGCCCTGAAATATGTGTATATATATATATATATATATATATATATATATATATATATATATATATATGGCAAACCGTGGAATTCTCATTTACCGACTAAAATAATTAAGAACCTGTATATTTCATGTTGTACAGGTAGACATGGTTTGGCAGCTCTAGTGACATTAATGAGGTAAATAAAGCAGCAGGCTCAGACTGAACTGTAGTCCCATGTGCTCGCCTCATGTTCAGAAGAAGCAGCGGTGCAACCCGTCACCGCCCCCTACCGACGACCGGCTGCAAGACTCGCCCGGCCGGCTCTCCCCCGGATTCAGCCCCGGACCTCCCACCTCCTCCTCAGAGACAACCAGGCTATGGGAGGGTGTGTGTGTGTGTGTGTGTGTGTGTATATATATATATATATATATATATATATATATATATATATATATATATATATATATATATATAAATAGAATCCCTTCCTCGCGCGCTTCCAAGCAGAATGCTTGTCTCTTTGATCCCCCCCACCATCCCAACAACAACCGACGTCATCGCGCGCACCCACTTGTCGCCACCTCCTCCGCCTCCTCAGTGCGCGCTCGCAGACAAACTTTGTGAGCGCGAGGCAGGGGTTTTTGTCTCGCGGGCAGAAGCGTTCAGTGCTTCAGAGGGCTCGCGCACACCGGAGGAGCAGCAGCACGCAGCAGCTCCAGCCTCAGCTCCAGAGTCCAGCTCCAGAGTCCAGGTCCAGGTCCAGGTCCAGTCTCAGCTAGCAGAGCGTGACTCCACACCAGCGGACTATAGGAGAGCTTTGTGTGTCATATTAGAGCATTAGTACACACTACCAGCAGAAGCAGCCCACCATGGAGGACCAGCTGCTGTGCTGCGAGGTGGACTCCATCAGGAGAGCCTACCAGGACGTGAACCTGCTCAACGACCGGGTCCTGCACACCATGCTGAAGGCAGAGGAGAACTACCTACCGTCTCCAAACTACTTCAAATGTGTTCAGAAAGAAATTGTGCCCAAAATGAGGAAAATAGTTGCCACCTGGATGTTAGAGGTTGGTCTGACTTCACTTCAACTTTGTGTTTCACCGCCTGAGTTTGGCTGCTACATGGTGTCTTCGTGTGGTGTCTGTGTGTGAAACATGCAGCGTTCATGTTGAGCTGGAAGCTCTTCATTCACTCAACATGTTACATAAAGTATGTCCTCATGAGCTGGCTGCTCCTTCAGGGGATGTTGGCTGCGGACTGCGCTCACTTTTCCATCATGAATACCTTTCTTATTGATTAGGTCTCAATCCTATATTTTCCATCAACTTATGAAATGTTTTACACGGGTAAAATAGTCCAAAATAACACTAATGTACACGTATGCAGTCTGGCCCGTGCCAGTATACGCGCCATCTTTGTTGTCGTATATGAGAAGGATTTAAATATGGTTGTAATGTCAGTGTAATGTCAGTGTTAGTGACAGTGAGTGTGATGAATGCAGCAGAAAGTCTTGTTAGTGATCATAGAGACATTTGGAGGCTGTTGCTCTGCTATCAGCTGCTAAACGCACCGCAGCTCCAGCCTCTGCTCTCTGTGGAAGCCGCCCAGGAAAATGGCATTTTGTAAAAATACAAAAGCATTAAATACAAATTTAACAGTCGGATTTGATACAATAGACGTTTGTGAACATTAACATAAACTTTTGGATTGAAGTATTTGCAGCTTCATATTTTATATTAATTTTTGAAATGGTGCAGCGGGGAGCGGAGGGAAGCGTCGCTGCAGCACGTGAAGAAGCAGTCCGACAAATGAATTTATATTAAATCTATTTCAGCCTATATTCGACCCATTCGACTCTCATCCGACCAGGCATTCGATAAGGATCATTTACATGATAAATGTACTCACCTTGATAATTTTTAAATATTTATAAATATTTTATGAAAAGATGACGAAGTTGAAATTGCAGAGTGAAACTTGCATGGACGCCACCTTTGTGTCTCAGTCTGAACTGACTGCAGACTAATTCCTGCCTCTTCTTTACCTTTATAATAAGAAGAATAAATCATTTCATAAGCGTGTTTGACTTTAGTCGTTTCCGGCTAGATGCGAATTGAATTTGCATTATAAACGCGGCTTCTACATGATATTTAAATTAGTGCAAAAGATAGCACGTTTCATTTCTTTTCATTTATTTGTTCCTTTCAGCAGAGGGGTTAACATTGCATATGGATCTAAGTGTTTTTCTCACCTCCAGGTCTGCGAGGAACAGAAATGTGAGGAGGAGGTTTTTCCGTTGGCTATGAACTATTTGGACAGATTTTTATCAGTGGAGGCCACCAGGAAAACGAGGCTGCAGCTGCTAGGAGCTACATGCATGTTCCTGGCATCAAAGATGAAGGAAACTGTGCCCTTAACGGCGGAGAAACTCTGTATCTACACGGACAACTCGGTCCAGCCCGGAGAGCTGCTGGTAATTGACTTGTGCAGACATGGATGTTGCATAACACACACCACAGCATGCTGCAGAGCACATGACCAGGACAGGCAGGTCACCTGGCCTGGCAGTGTCACTGTGGTAAAAAATGTCAGTATGGTTGTAAATATGAGCTAAATGCGCCAGTAGACAGTAGCCGTGCTGCTGCAGAGTGAATAGCTGCCTGTGTGACTTTCCCATGGTGACTGCAAGGCCTCTCTGATTTCATGAATGATCTCAGTGGCTGCCAAGAAAACACTGATTCACAGCGACACCTAGTGGCTGCCAGACAGAGGTGCAGGCTGTGGAACTACATGAACTACAGGCAGCACTCTTCTATTGTGTTTGCTGTGTCATTACTGTACGTAGAGCTGCTTCTGTTGCTGAATATGTTCACCATCATATTCAGAGTCACCACCACAGAGTAGCAGTAGTGCTGTATTCATGTGGCCATGTTAAAGACACAGTACATTTAGAAAAAGTGATTCTGCAGCAGCAGACCCATTGATTATGTATGTGGTATAATAGCATAGGGATCTAATAAAATACATCCTTGGACCACTAAGGAAGGAGAGCTGGAAATATAACTAAGATGTTATTAAACGTGCCACTGACACGGGAGCTGACTCAATGAACCAAATGTCACAGCAGCACATTTTTGGGTCACTTTGAGTGAATGCCTTTGGTCTGGTCCATTCACAGCAAATGGAGCTGCTGGTTCTCAACAAGCTGAAATGGGATCTGGCTTCAGTCACGCCTCATGACTTCATCGAGCACTTCCTGTCCAAGCTGAAGATCTATCCGTCCACCAAGCAGATCCTCAGGAAACATGCTCAGACGTTCGTGGCTCTCTGCGCCACAGGTAGGACATGGAGCTATCATTAGTATGTAGATGCATTTATTTGTCATGTAATCATACAGTATACACGAGTTTATACGTTTCAAAATTATTTTCTCGAATCGTTCTGCTTGGTGTATGTTCTGCAGATGTAGCACTTCTTGTTTCCTCTGTCTATTAGCTGTACTCTTCCCTGTAGACAGTTACTTCCTGATCCTGTTTACCAGTTTTTGCTGTCTTCAGTCCAGTTTGTGGTTTTGTTCTTCTGTCCATGGCAGCCCTGTTGTCATTATCAGTTAATAAATGGTGAAGGTTCAGAAGGGCATATGTGTTGTGTGTTGTTTTCAGATGTAGACAGGGGTCTGTCCAGTCTCTAGTCACTGTAACACACAATGATGAATAGATATGGTGTTTTACAGTATAATAAGTGAGTTTCTGGTGTTTCCACAGATGTCAACTTCATCGCCAGTCCTCCGTCCATGGTGGCGGCAGGCAGTGTGGTGGCAGCTGTTCAAGGCCTCTACCTGAAGAGCCAAGACGCCTCCTTGTCCTCTCAGAACCTCACCAACTTCCTGTCACAAGTCATTCGCAGTGACCCGGTATGCAAACACAAACCCATATTTGAATACGGAAAAGGCCATTTGTTGCCCTGACGGTTGCACTAGAGCTGGTGTTTACTCACAGTTCACTGTGTGCTTGCAGGACTGCTTGCGGTCATGTCAGGAGCAGATCGAGTCCCTGCTGGAGTCCAGCCTGCGGCAGGCTCAGCAGCACGGCGGCTCTACAGAAACCAAACACGTGGATGAGGACGTGGACCTGTCCTGCACCCCGACAGATGTCAGAGACATCAATATCTGAAATGATCGACAGCCGTGTCGAATGATGATGATCTGATGATGGAGAGAAAGCTGTGGACAGAGGTTGGTGATGGTTGGGCTGGGGAGGGGGTTCCTCATCTGAACCCAGCCTCCCTTCCTCCTCCTCCTCCTTCCTGGGCTGCTATCATGGCCGACCTGCCACTGATGTGACCGCTGTCCGCTATGGACGCCCAGACAAGACAGAGCGTCCCGCCCCACGATCCCCAAGTCACAGTTCCTGCCAGCGTCCCCTCCCCTCTTGGGAAAAGAAACGACTGCTCCAGAAAGTTCCCAGAGAGAAAAGTCCCAGTGCTGATGAGCTGTGTGGTCTGGAGCTAAAGCCACATCACAGACATTTTACTCAATCTTTTCTCATTCCCTCAAATAGTAAACTAGGAATCTTGAAATTATCAGAGATTTAACCTGCCTACTAAACATTCCAAAGTGTTATGTACAGTAGGTCCTTGTAGTCTGTCTCCAGGTCTGTGTCAGAGGCTTCTTTCATTTCTCCGTTGTTATATGGTATGTTTTAGACTTCCTGTCCCATGTTTGTCTTGTTGCAGTGCAAACATTGATATATCCCTGCTTGCTTATGTTTAGCCACTTTATCATATATCATTTTAGGCCTCTTTTTAAACCAAGTGTAGTGTGAGATGCTTTATGACCCTAGTGACTGTGGGCTGCTCATGTTAATGCTTAGGACGTGTGGTTCTTTGTCGCTTTACCCATTTCAGTTTGCTGTAGTTTGATGAGATCAAATCAATGCACAACCGAGCAGAGCAATCCACAGTCACCTACGTTTCCTTTCTCTGTGTAGTTAGACCTAAACCATTCCAACTTTGTTTGACAAAAAAAGCACTTTTGGTCAGCACTGCTGGTCCTGTAAAAAAAAAAAATTACAGTGATTTAAGTTTGTAAAACAACATGAAAAGTGAACGAGGGGCTGAGCAGGAGTCTTCTGGCGATGGAGAGTCAGAGCAACACCTGCAGATTAAATCATTATTTACCATTATGGCAACAAGACTGAACGCTGCTTGACCCTGTCATGAGTCTGTACAGCCAGTGGTGTGACGGAGCTGCGTTTTAGTTCAACAGATGTTTCACACAGGCAAAGCTGCTCTTCCACTATAACAAAGGTCTTTGTTTCAATGTGCAGAGCCAGAAGCTGAAGGTCCAGTAAAAGTAAAAACAAGTATTGTTTTTATAGCGCAAATAATACTTTATTTTTATATAGCAAAACAGTATTTATTCGTCTTGAGCTTGCAGTTTCTAGTCTGCGAGCTAACCATGGCTCCACCTATTGCTGAACTATCCTGCCCTTCAGAGCAGCCCTGCCCTCCAGAAATATTTGCAAAACTAAAACTCCACTCTGCCTCGAAATCGCCAGTATGTCAACTCCTCCGTCACCACCTCAGTTCAATAGTGCTCATGGATTCTGGGAAAGGGGAGGAAGATAAAGAAGAAGAGGAGAAGTGTTGAGACTATGATTTTGCACAAACCCAAAAGACGTAGGTCTTGGGGACTTGCCTAAAACACGTGGAGAGCAAAGCTGGCAAGCATACCAAGGGGTGAAAAGTGGCAAAAAGGGTGAAGGCTCAACAGGGAGGGGCGTCTTAATGCTGTAGAGTTCAAGCCGGGGTTCCTACACAGGACGGCACAGGTGTCATGACAAGCTTAATGTTTGCTTTATATATGACGATGGACAGATTGGGACGAGCAGGAGGGCTCTGTTCAAAGCCATTCTAGAAAAGGATGAATTGTCTATGTGTTGAGCTGTGTGGGAACCCTGTAAATGAGGTTTCTGATTGTACATTAAGGATAGTAGGAGAGAAACACTCCTTGTATTCCGCTGCTATAGAAATGAATCCCAGCTACGTGTTAAAAAAAGATGAAAAATGACAAAAACGTAATGGATTAAAATCGATGCTTTTCTCCTGTTGTTTGCTGCTACATTTTTGGTGTTTTTTTATACATATAAATGTCAATATACTGCCATTCTAGGTTGAAATTTTCTCATAGAAAATTGTGTTATTGACATCCTCATTTGTTGTTTTAATGTAGATTCTATGTGATCCATTTTCTTTTTTTGTTTATAATTACATAATATGATTTTCCTAACTATTCCAAAAAGACAAGGAAAATTGAGACAATGTACAGAAATGCTTTGATCCACAATACCTCATGTGACAGTCACGATCTATCTCTTTTTATTTGTTTCATTCTTATTCTATTCTACTTGTTGGTTCAGTGCCTCGCAGCTCTGTTCAACCTGCTTGAGATGAAGCATCCACAATGGAAACTAGCCTGCTTTGATACTGGTGCCATAACAGAAAAATGACATATGTATAACTCTGTTGAGTGTTAAGCTGTCTCGCTGAAAGAGACTTTATGCCCCCTTTAGGCCCATAGCGGCCTTCTTTCCTTTCCCCTTTTGATATTTATAAAAGACAAAAAGCTTTTTGCTCCACTTTTCAAGCTGTCAGTGAGTTGATTTGAGTGTAAATAGATTCAGTGTTGTGCTCAGAAGCCATAGACTGTTTTTGTTACAAATCATTCCACAGTTGTGTCTACTTCATGCCAGCTATCTGCAACTTGTGTCAACTACACAATAAAACATGGATTAGATGCAGTCTGGAAACCTGGCTGTCTCTTCTTGTACACAGGACATGATATTAGAGTCTCATGAATTCAAACTGTACGCTGTTATGTGTGTGCTGACAATTAGCAGAAAATCCTGGACATCAGCTTAACGTACATTACACATGGTACTTAATTGCTGTTTTTGCAAATGAAGTTCCTAGAGCAGCTTTAATTTTAAGCAAATGTTACTCACACAGAAGTCTAAAGTGCATTTGTTGGGGACTATTTTCAGCTGTAGATTAATACTTGGTCCTCTAGTGATGCTTTTCAGCAGCATGACAGGCTTCAGGAACAAGTTGCATCAAACTGCAGCCTCGGTTTTTCATGGGATCTGTTGACAATGAGGGAAATCAAAAACATCAGCTGACTCCTACTGAATTATTATTAAATGATGAAAATATCAGGAGGACATGTGAGAATAAAAATAATGGTTAGATGCTGAAACTAGAAGCTATATTTAAAATTGTTGCAAAGAATCCCACATATTCTATGAAACACATCAAACCACACACATACATTTACTGGACATTTTCTGCACCCTTTAAAAAGGACGTCAGGGAGTAATTACTTTACAGTACATGTATGAAAATACAATAAATGTCCCTTATGATAAGATAAAACGTCATTCCTCCTAAAGAAAATTCTTGTGCAACAGTTTCTGTTCACAGTAGGAAATATAAGCAGATTCAAAAAGATGCATAGTGTAAAAATGCAATATAGTCAGGTCAAGTCAATTTTATTTATATAGCCCAGTATCACACGTTATGAATTTGCTCCAGAGGGCTTTAAAATCTGTGCAGGATATGACACCCTCAGTCCTTTACAAACAACCCTCACATCACAACTTAGGAAAAACAATCCCAAAAAAAGCCCTTTAAACAGGGAAAAAGAAAAGGAAGAAACCTCAAGTGGAAATCGTTGAATCAGTCACTGCTTCAAATTAAATTGAAATTAAAACAATTAAATTACAGTTACTGATCAAAATGTTGCTGGTTACAGAATGTTAACATCCAAATATATTTTTCTCAGAAGAGGACATAAAAAGAGTTCATGGGATGTTTTTGCAACCACAAAAACAAAAACATAATGTACATATTGTTGTCGTGTAAATGGACAGTACATATATAGCATCTCTCTAGTCATCCAACCACTCAAAGCACTTTACATACTGTACATATCAGTTACCCATATATCCATACAGATGACTGAAGATATATAATGCTGAGCCACGGCAGTAGTGGAGTCACATGGTTGTTTCTGGTCACATGGTTGTTTCTGGTTTAAATTTGGGAGAGAAATTTCTAAAATTAAATTTTTGTTGATGACTATGATTTTTTTCCCCCTTTCCGGGAGTTGATAAGGAAAAGCAGCAAAAGTAAACTGTGTTAATCTCACCTTTATTAGAAATATGACACAAGAAAAAACACGAGAAATCCTAAAACAGGAGGAGGACTGTGGATATAAAACAGAAGCTTGTATGTTATAGTAACTAATGGTGAAAGACACAAACAGTTCCTTATAATCACTGCTCTTTTCTACCAATACTGGTTTCATCCAAAGTAACGAGCGTAACCAAAGACTTGTTGTAACAAAACAAATCATGCTTTCATCTATGAAGAAAACCTGAGAATTGTGCATTTGTATTGCAGTCAATGCCTTTTTTTCTTTTTCTTTTTTTTTTTGCCTTACCTTATTGTGTAAAAACTGTTTATGGTATTGTGAATGGCTGGTTGTTCAGTTGATAAAGAACATTTTGAGTGGAAAGTCTAATGCTTTCAACAGAAAGTCTTTACAATTATAGTGCAGAGAAAAATAGGAATTTTGCAAACTTATCACACCTGTTTATTACTATTATTAATCACACCTGGTGACCTGGATCACAGATCACCTCAGGAGGAGACCACAGTACGTCAGCCTGAAGGACTGCTCCTCAGGGATGGACAGGAGGGGCCGTGCAGGAGATTGGTGGAGGATTTTGTGGTTTGGTTCAGGGCAAACTATCTGCAGCTTAACACCACCAAGACCAAGGAGACAGTGGGTGGTGGTGGATTTTCAGAGGTCCAGGTCATATCTGCAGCAGATCTCCATTGAGGGATGTGGTCTGGAGGTAGTCAGGACCTACAGATACTGTACCTGGGACTGGAGCTGGACTCCTTCACATCAGTGGCAAAGAGCAAACTGCTCTCCATCATGGACAATGGCGATCTATCCATCCATCCATCCATCCATCCATCAAGTGTCCTCACTGTTGTCAGGTGTCAATGTGCAAAACTCCTCACTTGACAAGGCAGCTAATTTCAAGAAGACTTCACAGGACTCCACTCGTCACACTTTTGCTCTCTTTTTCTTCTTTCTTTTATTTTAGAAGTTTGATGCAACATGATTGACAAATGGTGACAAACCTTAAAACACAAACACCACTTTAAGAAAACGAAACAAGATAAACACATTTGGTGGATACATATGAGAATTAAATACTCAATGTTTAAGCCAAAAATAACCCTTGTCAATAAATAATGTAGCAATAGCTCGAGTAATTAAATTCAGTAAACACATTCAATACATTGTCAGTGTGGAATTTGATTTAACCTCATGAGTTAATACTCAATGAGTTAATAAAACTATACAAAAAAGTAATACATGACATTTTAACTGTGCTCAGTTCACGTGATTCTTAGAGTATTTTATTATTTTTAACTACCATGATCAGATCATTAAAATGACTAGCAAACAATGACTACAGCAATCCAATAAACAAGCCCAGCGACATCCAAGAAAACGCAGAGCGCTCACTGGCTGCATCTCCCTTGAAAGTTTTGTTCTCAGATCTCATGCTGATGGCTTCCCCTGCTGCTCTGTAGCGCTTCTGTGTGTGTGTGTGTGTGTCCAGACCCAGTTGATGAGCAAATCATCCTCACCTGGTGCACTCAGGATGTGGGAGGCACTCAACCTGGTGTATCCAGGCTCAAGGGCGTGGCCCACAGTTCAGCCCAACACCATCCATCTATCTATCTATCTATCTATCTATACCATATCGCTGGAAAACCTCTTCACACCCGCATTGCAACCAGTAAAATAGAAGGTTTGTCATAAAAATGAAATATTTTAGTCCACTCTAGAGCACAAAATCATGGAAAAACACCATCTAATCATATTGAACGGGCTGTTCGAAATGACTGGATCCTGACACGTCCATCAAACATTAATCCACTTCTCCCTCCCCCTCTCTGCGTGCACTCCTTCATGAATGAATCGACCCCTCTATAGCCACCTCAGTGCTAATAGTGCTGGGCCACAAGCCCCATGCCCTGAAACTGTTTGTGTTCACACTGTCGGGCTACTAGCTCCTCTGGGTTACGCCTCCGTTAGTGAAAACGTTATGATAGAAGACATTTTCATACAGGATAGGTGGTCAATTCATCAGCACAGGCATGGATTTAAGACGATTTGTATATGAGCAAGCAGCATCAGAGCAGTTACACTGTTATGGAGGCTACGTGAAGGACGACGGCAAAGAGCGATCAAATTACAACAGCAACGACGACTGAGAGCCAAGGCATGGAAGAATTTCAATCTGTTCATAATGCCAGCTATAACACATCGTCACGAGGTTACAAAGATAGCTCACTAACTGATACGCTATTTGTTTACATCGATAGTAGCAGGCTACACAGCTAACAGCTAACACCAGCAACCTCGACACTGCCGCTAGCCCAACACCAAGACGGCCCGGAGATGACCCTTAAGTTAGCACCTGGCCCTGCAGTGAAAAAACACTTAGCACCGGCAAGCCTGGGCTGGCTCGGCTTTGGCTCATGAATGAAATAATGTAGAACATGTATCAAAACAACAGGTGAAAAGTCAACTTTTAATCTGGTATACAGATAAATATTTCTTCAAATGATAATAATATTCGTTGTTTAGGTTCATTACGATGTTGTACAGTGTTCCCTGTGAAGACACCACAGGTAGAAGTTAGCTAAAGTTAGCTAATCGATGCAGTGCTCGTGAACCTCCGTGAACGCTCGAGAACAAACAAAGCGTGTTTCAGTGGGAGGTCTGAAGAAAGGGAAGGGGTGTGTGTATTTTCAAAATATAATGTAGCTTGCTGGAAGAACTCCTACTCCACCTTTAACGTGAACCGCTGAAGTAACAACATGTAGTCTGATGTTTCGTGTTGCTGTCCAGGATGTAGTTAACATCACTGTTGTGTTGATTTGGCTTCACTTGTTGTTGTATGCAGTAGCAGCATAGCTGTGATGAAACTGCTCAGAGAGGACAGAGGACAGAACATGAAGAGACAGAGACAGGTGCAGGTGGACTCAGCACCACCAGAGAGTTCTGGGTCTTCCCTCCAGGATCATTATAATTGTGTCTTCCCTTGGTCGTCCTCTGTGTCGGTCTTTCTCTGTCTCTGGCCTGGTGATGTCACAGGTTGGTGTACTGGTCACAAAGACACAGCCTGACGGAGCTCTTCTGTTTCCTGTATATGCATCATGTTTGTTATACTGATCATAACACTTTAACAGTAATCAGGGTGGAGCACGGTTGTGAGGTTTACACTGCTGGGTTTAACTAGGTTTAGGCAACACGACTGTCTTTGTAAGGTTAAATAACAGAAGTTACTGTATAAAAAAAAAAAAAAATCAAAGCTAAATTATTTTTTCACATGGGGTCTGAACAGCATTCTGCAGGGCAAAAAGTTGAGAAACCCATCCACCTCTGTCAAGTCAGTTTTATTTGTATATAATTATGAATCATCCTCAGAGGGCTTTACAGGCTGTACAGGATATGACTCCCTCTGTTCTTTACAAACAACCCTCACATCGACTAAGAAAAATTACACATTACAGTGCTTTACCTTTAGTAGGTCTAACTATGAGCTAATGATGGTTACCTTCCACACACAGTGATCCCGATCGCTTCCACATTTTTACAAACCCTTTATTTTTGTTTTCAGGTCAGATGAGGAGAAGTTGGAAAGATGCATTCTAGTTTCATGACATCGTTGAATCAGTCCCACAGTTTGCATCTGAGTCCGAAGCACAAAATAATAAATCTCAGCCGTGTGATACTTTTTGATTGACTGTTACTTTCACTTGTTGCCTCTCTGTATACAGAAGAAAGAATCATAAAAGTAAAGTAAAGACAATTACATGAATTTACAGTGAAAACTGAGAAATGCTCACTGACATAACTGACAAGGAGGTGGAGAGCAACTATACAAAGTGTCATCTAGTGCAGGATTATTTGTGCCATACTATTGTGTGTTGCATCCAGATTACATTTTTTTTTTAAATTCACAGTTAATATTAGTATATCACAGCAATATTAGTATATCAGGACTGTAGTTACTCTTTGAACTCATCAATGAAGATAATTTCCTCCTTCTCTCTTTTAAGGAGAGGACAAGAAAGTTCTGTCTGAATCCTGAAAGTTATTGTTTGGCGAATGATTAACAGGAGTATTTGTGTGTGTGTGTGTGTGTGTGTGACAGTACTCATTGATTTGTTATGCAAGGAATGTCTTTGATGGGGCTTCAGTGTGGAGGAAAAGGCGTGAAAGTCTAATCCTTTCCCACAGGCCTGCCAGCTCAAGCCCAGACAAAGACCCTCAGCGCACACACACACACACACACTCACACACATACACACACACACACACACACACACACACACTCACACACACACACACACACACACACACACACACACACACACACACACACACACACACACAGCTGTACGTGTCACACCATGCTTTCACTTTTTCTTTCACTTGATACAGTGTTAATAAGGAAGGCCCTGTTCACACGAAAACAGTATTAGTTGAAATGCAACGTTTTGTTGCGTTTTGGCCTCCCGTTTACAGAGTGGAATTTTTCTCAAACGCAACATCTTCTCTCGCTGTGTAAACGGGAAGCCGGAATTATCAGGTAGGATGCTACCATCACACTCCGCTTTGCGCATTACACTTTATTCTAGTTGCAATGTGCTAACTGAGCATCAACATTACTACAACAATGGCAGAAGCAATTGCACCTCGTCGTCGGTCCAGACAAAGCTCTCGCACCGAACACGTTTTGTCTTCATTGTCCTCTGTGTTTCTTTGTGAAAACAAAGTACAGCCTTGAAAACACAAAGCAGAAATGCTTTGTGTTTTTTTGTGTTTTTTTTTTAAAACACAAAGCAGAAATGCTTTGTGTTTTTTTGTGTTTTTTTTGAAAACACAAAGCAGAAATGCTTTGTGTTTTTTTGTGTTTTTTTTGAAAACACAAAGCAGAAATGCTTTGTGTTTTTTTGTGTTTTTTTTTTAAAACACAAAGCAGAAATGCTTTGTGTTTTTTTGTGTTTTTTTTAAAACACAAAGCAGAAATGCTCTGTGTTTTTTTGTGTTTTTTTTTAAAACACAAAGCAGAAATGCTTTGTGTTTTCGAGGCTGGCTGTACGTATTCCGGTCTGTGGACCAGAAAAAGTGATCACGTGGGGTGTGCCTCAACAAAGGTGATCGCCAACTACCGGCCTGGCATACATACTACAGTGTTTTTTGTTCTCCCAGCGATCTAATGTAAACACCCCCGTTGTCGTGTAAACCCAACAATGCTCTTTGGTTTTCGTGTGACACATTGTCATGTAAACAGAGCCTATAGGACATGTATTTGTTTGTTTCCATCAGCAGTGGAGGCTGAAACAAAATTAAAATATCACAGAATTACTTCAAGTTTGAGCAGCAAGAAACTGAACCACCAATTCATAAAGTCTTCACAGGCAGGATCGTGTTTAGGTTCCTGGTGAGTCCACATGATGGACAATGAAGTCAAGACCTGCTCAGACCAAATATGGAGTGTAGACTATATTTATCCTTGGACATAAATAAAGTATGCCTTCTTCCTCTGTTTCTTTCATCTGGTAGCTGGAGAGGTATCAGTTGAGGTTCCTGTCTGTGCCATGAGTAAAAACATGAAATTCCCTGCTTCCTCTTCATCTGCAGACCTGTTGGCTCTGGAGGTGAACTACAGGGGGTCCAGGAGGGGTCAGTGACGGTTCTGAGGTGTGAAAGTAAAAGGCACTATAAAGACAAGTCTGCAGTCTTTGACACATGGCATGTCTCCAGTGAAGTGTTAAAATGTCTGTGAACACAGGAGACAGTGCTACAGGTGGATGGAGGGGTGTGTAATGTGTGTGTATACTGTCAGCAGAGACAAAGACGCTGCCACCCTCAAAGAGAGGGAAAGGAGGTAGAGAACAGGGGCGTGTCTAGAGGGGTGGTCTGGAGGGCATGTACCACCCCTGAAATCTGATTGGCCACCCCAGGTGCCACCCTGCATGATGATCGTCAGACGTGACTTGGTTTGCAATTCGACCTCCGATTTGTTCAATCACATTTCAGGATTTGTAAATTTATTGAAGTTTTATTTATTTATTTAGTTTGATTTGGTCAGCACTTTTTTTTATGATTTATAGTTTTGTCTTTATTTTTGCACCTTTCATAAAAAATAAAATATTAATTTTACACTTGTATTGTCCCATTCAGTTGTGTCTTGATTACGAGTTATATTTATATTTCAGCGTAATTATACTAACACTTAAGATTGTAATTTAGTAGATAAATTAATCATAAAAGACAAAAAAATGATGAACTGATGCAATGTTAAAGGAGGAGCATGTGCACCCATGCACAGTGTCTGACATATGATCTAATCCTGTCACTCCTGCATGTCTAAGGCCCCATCCACACAACAACGACACAACAACGCTTTGTCAACGAGAACGTTGCCGGAATTATTTCCATCTACATGGCAACGCAATGATGAGTGACAAGGATGTAATACATATGCCACGCCGATAGATGGCGCTGCAAAGAAACACAGAGAGACCCACGAAAAAAACGAAAGAATGCAATGAGCATGCGCATGAAGTCCTTGTTATTTACTACTCTTTCTAGTCACGTGATGACGTGATGTCATCATTAGCAACTGCTTGGTACACACTGCAACTCTGAAATGGCGTTGTCAGATCTCACAGGGTTCACTCTGGAACCCGCTGTCAGAAAACACCATTTTGGTCTCCGACAACGCCGGAGTCATCTGTACGCAAGGTGGAATCAGTATTAAAGTTTGTCTGATTCAGAGAATTCTGTTGTCGTGTGGATGGCACCTTAGTGCCCCAACCTGGGCCACCCGTGCAAAAAAAAAAAAAAAAATCTGGACACGTCACTGGTAGACAACACCCATTAATTTATTAGTGCATGTTTATGTCAGTTGGAAGTCCAGAGTCAGGTCAGGATCATTTTTTTGCTTTGAAGAATCAATCCTATTTTGCATCAGAGCTCTGATTCGTTCTGTATGTAGCACTGATCCAGGTTGAGGTACCAGGAGTAAATCAAGAGGCCCAGATGACCTCCAGCAGTACCTTCATGAATTCCTTGATTGTCAAGAACACGACGGGTAAAACGTGTCCCCAGTGTTACCAAGAAGTGTCTTAGAATGTCATCGAATCCCTCAAAAAGAGCCAAAACAGTGAGCAGGTGCTGCTGTGAGTACTGTGTGTTATCCCCATAGAGCTCCATTAAAACTCATCATCACACCCTACTCTGACTCAACTCCATACATACTGTCCTGCTGCCACGAACACTCACTACAGCATGATCTGTGCATTAATCTGCCGCTGAAAAAAGACCCCAACAAACAATTTGTGATACATATTTACTATTTTTCTTTTTTAGATCTGAATGTGCATAAATATACAGTCATGGAAAAAATTATTAGACCACCCTTGTTTTCTTCAATTTCTTGTTAATTTTAATGCCTGGCTCAACTAAAGGTACATTTGTTTGGACAATTATAATGATAACAACAAAAATAGCTCATGAGAGTTTAATTTAAGAACTAAGGATTATTCATTTTCCATGGTTTTCTTGATAATAACCAAAATTACTTAAATTCTTACATCAATAGCTATGGCATTGTACCGCCAAAAACACTACTTTTAAGCATTCCATGTTTTCTTTTCTGTTTGCTTTAAACACGATACACACAAGAGTTAATACTTGATTGCATAACCATTGTTTTTGATGACTGCAGCCATGCGTCTTGGCATGCTCTCCACCAGCTTCTGACATTGTTCTGCTGTCACAGCAGCCCATTCCTGTTGGACAAATTCAAACAAATTTTCTTTGTTTTTGGGCTTGTGGTTCTCCATTTTGAGTTTGATGATTTTCCACAGGTTTTCAATTGGATTAAGATCTGGTGATTGAGCAGGCCAAGGCATATGTTTTACTGTAGGGGCAAGACAGTCTGGGTTGTAAGCTTCTCCAGGCTTCCTCCTAACCAGTAAGTTGGCTGGAGTGGGCATCAATTCAAAATTGGATTCATCACTGAAGAGAACCTTAGCCCAATCATCAACAGTCCAATCCTTGTGGTCTCGAGCAAAGAGTAACCGGGCCTTCCTCTGCCTTTCATTGATGAAGGGCTTCTTGCGTGCTCTGTGTGACTTCAAACCAGCTTCAACAAGTCGATTTCGAACTGTCCTTGCCGAGCAAGTCACATTTCTCGACAGTGCCCACTCATTTTTAAGGTCCCTGGAGGTCTGACGACGATTCCTGACACAGGAACGGATGAGTGCACGGTCATCTCGTGGGGTAGAAAGACGTTTCCTGCCACGGCCAGGTAGCAATTTGGTAGTGCCATGTTCAGCTTGTTTTTTTGTGGTAATGAACGGCTGTCTTGGAGATCTTCAGTTTTTTCGCTACCTGTCTCTCACTCATGCCAATTTCCAGCAGTGCCAAGATGGCTGCCTTTGTTGCTTCACATAATTCTTTTGTTTTAGGCATTATGTGAGAGCTGACAACTTCTGAGTTGTGCTACGGCTTGAATGTAAGCAGGAAACCACTCTAGGCCTTTGCATGTGCAGTGCTGCTTGTGACATGAAATGGCCTCTTATATACCCTGGGAATCAATTAAGCTTAAGAATGTCAAATAGGACATAAAGTATGATGTGACCAGCTGCATTTTTTGTTGTGTTCATTGTATTATACGTTTAGTGGTACCAGATATTAGAATGAACAAGAAATTGAAGAAAACAAGGGTGGTCTAATAATTTTTTCCATGACTGTATATCATATTCAACTGCTCCTCTTCCTCCCTCCTTTCTCCTCCTCCTCAGCCCCTTTCTCTTCCTCCTCCGCTTCCTTTTACTCTCCCTCGTTCTACTCCTCTTCCTCCTCCCCCTTTCTACTCCACCTCCTCTTCTCCCTACTGCTCCTCCTCCTCCACCCCCACCTCCTGCTGGACCTGCTGGTGTGCTCCTGCTGTAATCTGATGCCTCCACCTCATTCAGAGGTTCTGGTGCTGCCCTGGTCGGCTGGCCACTCGGCAGCATTTGTCACTGCTGCTTTTCATGTCACCACTCACCACCTGCTCCCCACATTCCTCTACATTCTCTCAAAGACCTCAGTCCTTCCTCTTCTTCTCCTCCTTCTGATTTTTAGCCTACTCCTCCTTACCCTCTCTCCTCTCCTGCTACAACTGATCCATTCATTGTCTCTTTATTGGGGTTCTACATTTGACAACTGCTCCCTCTGCCTCTGATGTGTCTTTTGACTTTAAAAGGGAAGAAGTTGAACTGAAGCACTCATCTGAATGCAGCGTCTCTGTCAGCCCTCCATCTCTCCCTCCCCCATCCTCTTTTCTCTGTTTGCCCTCAGAAGCTGCCGACCAGAGGACAGCATTCACCTGCTGCCTGACACTGCATAAACCAGCTGCTACTGTACCCCACACACACACACACACACACACAGTCCTGTTGGGTTATTGTCAGTGGAGGTTTAGACATGGAAAAGAAAGCGGGCCGGCTGACAAAGGCTGAAAAAGTCCCTTTAGTCCTCTGTGGTGCCTCCTGATGCTATTGTTGGAGAGTGTGTGGAGCAGACACTGCTCACTGCTGACCTGCTCTTATTTAGAGAGGGACAGCAGTTTAACATTAACAGCCATGTCCACCTACGTCATGCATATGGAGCAAACTGTTTCAACACTGTACAGAGAGACGGAACTTCCTACTGTTAAAACCATATGATTTGTTGAACTTTTGATTGCATTTTACACAGAACAAGGACTGTGGCTCTATCTCCCATTTCTTACAGTGGAGTGTTCATGAAGTTGTTGTTGTCCTTTCAGACTGCTCCCTTCCGGGGTCGCCACAGCGGATGATCTGCTTGTAGATTTGGCGTTAGTGTTTTTTTTTTTTTTTTTTTTAACACCGGATGCCCTTCCTGACGCAACCCTCGGCCATTTTGATAGCTGGGGAGTGGGAGGGAGTCGAACCTGGGTTCCCCAGGCCAATGACATGCGCAATCATCCGCTGCGCTACCGACCAGGTGGTGAAGGATTGGTAAAAACTCTTTCAACATATGACATGACAGACAGTGACAGTGCTAAAAACAAGTGGAACACACAATCTTATACCAGCTTATTCCACCAGCTGCTCCACTGTGCTGACTTGGTTTGTCATGTGGTCTGTTGCCAAATAGACATTGTTTACATCTATATTATTGTTATATCCATGTCTTCTAATTTCGTTGTATGCATTGTCAGATAATGACAATAAAGGCTTTTGATTTGATATCTGAAATTAGTTATTAGTCCTGCATATATTTATGTATTTTCCTTTGTTTTCTGTTGATACTGACATGTTTTTCTACTTATTCTACTGATACCATGGTTCTGTATACAGGGTCTTATTTTAATGTTGCTCACCCACTTTGCTTCAGTAATAATGTTTATTTCCTTGAATAAATGATGGTCTTATTTCCCCAGGACCAACCCCAGGTCAGTCTACCCTATTCATGAGAGAAAATGAAAGTGGATGGTGAATTATCAGCCAATCATTCCTTTGTAAACATGCACATGGTTTTCCTGATTATTACTCTGGTTGCTGTAACATATGAAGCTTCACTGTTTATGGTGAAAATGAATGTTTCCACATAGATCAGTCACATGGACCATAATCAACCAGTATGTCAGCCATGTATTTCTAATAAGATCAGAATGACAGCTTTAAGGGATGTGTTGTCATCACTGAACAAAGTTCACCTCAACTTAAACTCTGTGAGAGAGAACAGAACTTTTTATTGTGTTGTAATGACGGAATGACATCACTGCCCTCTAGTGGCTGACTGCTGCTACAGTTGGTAGAAGCTCTCAGGGAACGGTGGACGTGTTTCATCACAGCTGGCAGAGCTGTCCACGTAAATGTTCTAACTGTAAATAAGGGTTTAAGATTATGAATGGATTCTTCTCCTCTCTTAGTTCAGAGGTGCTGCTTCTATTGTGTGATTGTAACAGTTCAACAGGCCAACATACACTGAACACAATCACCTTCACTGCCGGGTGGACTTAATAAACTGAACACTCACAATAGTGGATGTTTCTCTGAAACAGTGCATCATATTTATTTTTGGGGCTTCTTCAAGTGTAAAATCTTTTCCCACACACCAAAATAATCAGTCAGATAAAGGTGGTGGTACGGTGGAGCCCAGAGCAGCAGAATGTGGAGAGGAAACAAAAAGGACTTAGTTCCTTCCCACCACTGCTGAGTGAAGCATCATGGGTTGTTTCAGTAATACCGTCACTGTACGTCTGGATGTGTTTAGTCAAACCTGCCAAAGAACACAGACCAGACACTGAAGAGCAAAATTATTTGATGTTGGTGTCTTTTGCTGCTCTTGTGTCTTTGTTCTGCTCAGTTTATCACTTCAACATCACTGCAGTCAGTCACCAGCTCATCCTCCAGTCAAACCAGAGACACGGCCATTTCCTCCTTCTGCAGTCTGACTGGAGCTCCATCAGGCTCCGTTAGCTCAACACTTTCTAGTTTAATGAGGACTGTGGAGTGAATGAATCCAGCACAGACCAGTCACTGCAGGGCTCTCTCTTCTGTCCAGGACCTTCTCCTCATCAGGAGGGACTCAGAAAGAAGTCCCCTCAGAGGCTTTGATGTAATCGTTGAAGTCAGTGTGGACACTCAGCATGGAGCAGACCTGGATGACCAGATGAGCTGGTGTTTAGTAAGGATAGACATGTGCTGCTCAGTCCAATGCTGAGGCAACAGTGATGTAGCTCATCCAGTAGCAGCAGAACTGAGCTTCAGAACTGAGTTGGGATAGCACTCTCTGATCCTGATGCTAATTCAATAAGTAATCATAATTAACACAACTATTATTATTTTGATGCTGAATTCAAGATCATGTAAATGCATACTGCGTTTCAACAGCGTCTGCAGTTACTAAAGGGACATTTACACATCAAAACATATATTTTATATCCTGATTTACACTTAAAAGTTTTAGCTCTGCAAACTGATTCTAATATTAATATTAGACAAAGATAACCTGAGTAAAATGCAGTTTTTAAATGATTTCATTTCAATAAGTGGGGAAAAATGCTAACCCCCCCCCAAAAAAAACTGTCTATAAAAAAAGCAAATGCTTTCTAAAAAATAACTGGAGCAGTCAGTGACATTAAGCTTTCAAGCATAAGCATATGTGGTAAATCACAGGGAATTAATGACTTAACAAGGGAGGTAGTTACTTTCTCCACTTAGGCTGGTTTGGATAGCTTCTTCCCCCAATTTGCTCAGGTTATCTTTGTCTGAAAAAATGTTTGACAAAGATCAATAAGACATCAGGAAGGGGACAAACACTTTTTCAGTGCACGCTCTCTCGCTCTCTCTCTCTCTCTCTCACTCTCTCTCACTCACACTCTCTCTCACACACACACACACACACACACACACACACACACACACACACACACCGTATGGAGGCTTATGCTGCTCATAACACTGCAGCAGTGCTTTAAATGCCTGACAGCAGCTGATGCTGCATAGGGAACAACGACTCTCTTCACTATTATTATGTCACATAAACAGAGTACCTGTCTGAACTTGGCACGGAGTTTCTCCATGTGCTCTTGTAGCTTTGCAGACTGTGGATCGTCAAGAGGAGAGCTCTGGATCAAACCCAGGACAGCCTCCAGCGCTTTCATACGCTTTCTGACACATCATAAGTACAGACAACACAGCATCACTAAATGATGCAAAACACCATAGCAAGCACAGCTTTGACCATTTCCTGCTGCTTTCAGTTACTGGGTTAGTAAAGCTCTATTACAGTTAATCTCAGTCACTTTGGTGCTTTTCTCATATCACTGTTTACATTTGCACAACAATGAATGCATTTCTCAAAACAAATAGTATATACCTAGTGGATAACCTGCAAGTGATTGACAACATGATCCATAATTTTAGCCCTGATTTCATCAGGAATCCTCCTGTACTTGGCCTCTTCTTCCTCTTCCTCTCCACATCCTCACCCCTCTTCCACGAGGCTGACCTTCCATTTCTGTGTCACAGTCTTGTAGAAATGGTACACACTATGTCCTGCTTGGTTCATATATGCTTGTAAAGTGGAGGTTCATGGGATTCAGTTCTGAGCTTATCATTACTTCAACTAATGCTTTACACAGTCCTTCTCATCAGTGAAAGCTGAGAGAAACTGTTCAATTTAGCAGACATTGTCATGTATAAAATCATAAAAGTAAAAAGTACAATATCTGCTAGACAGATTTTGACACCTAGATCAACAATTTTGTAAATAATGACTCAAGCAATGAAATGGGGACTATTAGTTTTATGGGGACTGACTAGTCAACATTCGTAATTATTAAATACCAGAGAGTTGTACAGAAGCAATTGATGCATGTCTAAAGGCATTTGTAATTTGTTGGAAGGAATGAGAAACTGCTACTATGATGAGCACAAATGACTAAATGTTGTGGTGGTTAAACTAACTGTTGTGCAAATATTAAGAGTGATGTGAGAAAAGCACCAAAGTGACAGAGAAAAAACTGTCCAGTCCTCTAGTGAGAGGCTAAGGGTAATGTTGAGAAGTCTATACCTTGATTTGACATCTGTATTATTTTGCAGGAGACATTTCCATGTAAAGGCAAATCCATAATAGAAGGAAACCTGTGGGAGGACAGAGGGCCACAGACTGACATTAGTCCTGATGGGAAATAAGCTGCTGTCCATGTCTATCAGAGCACATACTTAACTTAATAGTGACAGACACAGGATTAGTCCTAATTAAAGTTTGTGCTGTCATGAAGTAAAACAGCAGCAGAAAGCAGAACAGTGATACAGTCATACTACTTCATATCTATTTCCTGTTATATATGGAGTGTTTGTTAATGTGTTTTGATTGTTGTTACTCTGAACACATGACATCTATTTACTGTCTGTCTGTCCTGAAGAGGGATCCCTCCTCTGTTGCTCTTCCTGATGTTTCTATCCTTTCTTTTTCCCTGTTAAAGGAGTTTTTAGGGACTTTAACCTCAGCAGGTGTGAGGGTGGTTTATAAAGGACAGAGGGTGTCATATCCTGTACAGCTGACCCACCTCAGAGGACAGTTTGGCCCCATGTGAGGCTCCATGTCTGCGGCCGTCCTGCAGTCCTCTCTGGGTCCCCTTCTCAAAGCCCTCCAGGTAGCCCTCCCCCCGAAACCTGGCCAACAGTATGAACAGGAGCAGTCACAGTGAATGAAACCTCATTCAAACCCTGCTATTAAAAAGCTCTTTTAATTACTTCAAAGCTAGTCCTGCCATTGTTAGCTTAGTTTACAGTTTTAGTGTTGGAGTGACGCATTACGGTCACAGTAGTGTTATAATGAGTGAATGTTCCAGAAGACTTTTCAACCAGCTGGACGGAACCAAACTGTTCCATTTTTTATCGTTCCCGTATGGAGAACGAGTTACCGGCGACAGAACAACATTAAAAACCCACCTTTCATCCGCCAGAAGAATGCTGTCAAACAGGTCTTCATTTCCAGACGAGCTGTCCATCTCCACGGTGCAAACTCACAGTGTAGAGTTACGATGCTAACAGCTGCTAACCCCTGCTAACCTTCCTCTCTGCTTCCTCCACCAGCAGAGCAGTGCTACCCCCTAGAGGTCTGGAGGTCTGAGTGTTTCCATGATAACATCAGTGATGGTAAATCCGGCTCTTTTCAAAGACTGGTCTCTTTTGCCTGGGTTTCCCAAGAGCTGGCTCTTGATGGGAAGTTCGGCTCTTTTCAGAGAGCCGACTCTTTTGACTCGGCTCCCGAAGAAGAATGGGCTCCCGAATGGATGGGAATGAATAGGACGTTTTTGGTAGCGCTATATTTTACCTTAACTTCGAAAAAATCAGTTTGTGTCAAATGAGCCGGCTCTCTGAAAACAGCTCAACTACCCATCACTACTCTTACAGCTCCCTGATGGCTCTTCATTTAGTTTCACCTGGAGACTTCTATCTTAGCATAATTTAACAATGATTGTGTCCACTTAATTATTCACTTATGTTGTATACTGTATATGATGCCTTAGTTTTTTCCACATTTTTTCTACTGATGTTCTTCTTGTAATGTTGCACTATCCACTTTGCTACTCTTACTTTTTTTGCTGTGCCAAATTCCCCCATTGTGGGACTAATAACGAATTATCTTATCTCATCTCATCTTATCTCATTTTATCTTATCTTATCTTATCTTATCTATCTTCAGTGGTTTTCGTAGACTTTTTGTGTAAAGACCATTTACAGAACAGGTCTGTGTGCAGTCAAGCCCCTCAGTGTGGACCAGTAGACTGGCTGGCCGGACTCGCTACAGGCCTCCACTGACGAGGAGAACTGGTGATCTCCAGTGGAGAATCCTACATGGAGCCGTCACCACCAATTGTGTCTGTTCAGTGTCTTCAACCATTGCCCATTGTGTTTTCTGATTGAAAGAGTAACTCATGTGTTCACGGAGAATTGAACTTGTGTTTTTAACATATTTGGTGGCATTTTTTTCCAACCCTGTGAAGAAGAAGAATAAGAGAAATGTCTTTATCAATCCCTCTTTAACTGTTAGTATTTTTTCTTTATTGCACATTACACACACAGGTTATGAAACTCATGCATGCATTAAAGGCAGGGTAGGAGTTCTTTGAAAAACAGCTAGCTACACTATATTGCCAAAAGTATTCACTCACCTTGCATATAAACTTAAGCGACATTCCATTCCTAATCAATAGGGTTCAATATGACGTCAGTCCACCCTTTGCAGGTGTAACAGCTTCAACTCTTCTGGGAAGGCTGTCCACAAGGTTTAGGAGTGTGTTTATGGGAATTTTTGACCATTCTTCCAGAAGTGTATTTGTGAGATCACACACTGATGTTGGATGAGAAGGCCTGGCTCTCAGTCTCTGCTCTAATTCATCCCAAAGGTGTTCTGTCAGGTTGAGGTCAGGACTCTGTGCAGGCCAGTCAAGTTCATCCACACCAGACTCTGTCATCCATGTCTTTATGGACCTTGCTTTGTGCACTGGTGCACAGTCATGTTGGAAGAGGAAGGGGCCAGCTCCAAACTGTTCCCACAAAGTTGGGAACATGGAATTGTCCAAAATGTCTTGGTATGCTGAAGGATTCAGAGTTCCTTTCACTGGAACTAAGGGGCCAAGCCCAGCTCCTGAAAAACAACCCCACACCATAATCCCCCCTCCACCAAACTTTACACTTGGCACAATGCAGTCCGACAAGTATCGTTCTCCTGGCAACCGCCAAACCCAGACTCATCCATCAGATTGCCAGATGGAGAAGCATGATTCGTCACTCCAGACAATGTGTCTCCACTGCTCTAGAGTCCAGTGGTGGCGTGCTTTACACCACTGCATCCGATGCGTTGCATTGCACTTGGTGATGTATGGCTTGGATGCAGCTGCTCGGCCATGGAAACCCATTCCATGAAGCTCTCTGTGCACTGTTCTTGAGCTAATCTGAAGGCCACATGAAGTTTGGAGGTCTGTAGCGATTGACTCTGCAGAAAGTTGGTGACCTCTTCACATTATGCACCTCAGCATCTGTTGACCCCACTCCCTCAGTT
This sequence comes from Synanceia verrucosa, assembly GCA_029721515.1. Taxonomy (NCBI): domain Eukaryota; kingdom Metazoa; phylum Chordata; class Actinopteri; order Perciformes; family Synanceiidae; genus Synanceia; species Synanceia verrucosa. The sequence continues at coordinate 34,743,947 of CM056549.1, forward strand.
TACGTGGCCTACCACTTCAAGGCTGAGTTGCTGTTGTTCCCAAACACTTCCACGTTCTTATAATACAGCTGACAGTTGACTGTGGAATATTTAGGAGTGAGGAAATTTCACGACTGGATTTGTTACACAGGTGGCATCCTATCACAGTTCCACGCTGGAATTCACTGAGCTCCTGAGAGTGACCCATTCTTTCAAGTCAAGTCAAGTCAAGTCAAGCTTATAGCCATAACTGACATCATTACACTGATCTGCCTGGACCTCAACTGGCTTAGGCCTGGGTTTTCATCTATTGCAGCATGGATTACAGCTAGTTACGGCCTCGGCCTTTATTTACTGCAGCTTGGATCTCGGCTGGCCTCAGCCTGGGCTTAAACCCACTTCTGCCTGGATTTCAGCTGGCTTGTGCCTAGGTCTACATCTGCTGCAGCTTGGATTCCAGCTAGTGTCAGCCTGGGCCTACATCCACTACAGCTTGGATCTCAGCTGAGTTTCACCAGGTCTACACCTACTATAGCATGGATCTCAGCAAAATTCGGCCTGGGCCTACATCCTCTGCAGCTTGGACCTTTACTGGCCTCATCTGGCATCTGCTACAGCCTTGACCTCAGCTGGTTTCAGCCCGGGCCCTGCCTGTCACAGCTCGGACCTCAGATGGCTTCGACCTGTGTCTACATCTGGTGCAGTCCGGACCTCACCTAATATCATTCTGAAAGGTTAGTTCTTATCTGCCTTATAAGTTACATCTTTTGTCTCTAAAGATGGCTTCTTTTATCATCTTACTTTTCCTCATACCTGCCCTGGGTCCTAGAACTCTCACTACTTCCGGGCATTTTCTTGTTGATGAGTCAATCATTTATCCACAGACTTACTATGGCAGCACTTCAGACTTTAACCCACCATCCAGGGACCCTTCATCCTTCTGGATTACAATATGTAGGTAAGCCAACAGTCATTGTAATCCAGAAGGATGGGTCCCTGGATTACAATGACTGTTGGCCTACCTACATATTGTATAACACATCTCATTTCTTGGTATTCGTACATGCTTTTGCAGCAGATCACAACATTTTCCTGTTCAACTTTGACTAAATCCACTATGATTGTTAAACATGGATATTATTTTGACACTACTTTCCATCGTGCACTAATCATTCTCATGTTGCTAACCTCTGGCAATGTTCATCCAAACCCTGGGCCTTCTAATGATGACACTACACTTACTACTTCTAATTTGATATTTAATGATCTTTGTGATGGTAAATCATTGGGATTTTTACATATTAATGTCTGTAGTTTGTTGTCTAAAATCGATCTGGTAAAATCTTGGGTTTACACTGCTAATCCTGATGTGTTAGCTATCTCTGAATCATGGCTTAAGAAAAGTGTCACAAACCCTGACATTCTAATACCAGGTTATAATGTCTTTCGTCAGGATCGAGCCACTAAGGGTGGGGGAGTGGCTATTTTTGTTAAAGATCATTTGCTATGTTCTGTATCTTTGTCTAAAGCTGTCCCAAAACAATATGAATTATTAGTTATAAAATACATCGCTCAGTGAACATCTGGCTCCTTATATGTCCTCAGAGTTTGTCCTTTTAGGTGACTTGAATTGGGATATGTCTAACCCTCCTGCCTCAGTTACTCAGCAATTTGATGCCTTAAATCTCTTTCAAATCATAACCAAACCTACCCGATTTAACTTGAAATCTCCTACAGCTGCCACACTGATTGACCTTATTCTAACTAACACTCCATCTTACTATCAAAAAGGAGTCTTTGATCAAGACCTGAGTGATCACTGTGCAGTTGCATGCATTCGCTCTGGCCATTCGGACAAACATCCACCTATGATTGTAATCAAATGCTCTCTGAAGAAGTTTGATATCCAAGCTTTTCTCTGTGATGTAGCAGCCGTGAACTGGGAGAGAATTACCCTCATCCCCTCTATGGATGATGCCTGGTCCTATTTTAAAGATTCATTCAGTAGTATTGTTGACAAACATGCCCCGTTGAAGAGATTCCGGACCAAAAATTGCTGTAGCTCCTGGTTCTCCCCTGACCTGGCTGATTTGATATGTCATAAAAACACCTCATGGCAGAAAGCCAGGTCCTCTCAGGATCCTGTTGACTGGCTTGCCTTCAGGCAATATATAAATAAAACCACACAGGCAATTAGGTCAGCTAAAATCAGTCATTTTAAGGAGAAATTTTCATCACGACCACTGAAATCAGTTAAATCCATAGTAAACAAAAGGGGAGTTGAACAAAATAACTTAATAAAAATCAAATCCACTGCTGAAATAGTTAATCAGGGCAGGAGAATTAAATGTGGACTTTTAAATATCAGGTCATTATCATCTAAAGCTCTACTAGTAAATGAATTAATATCAGATAACCAGGTTGATTTATTTTGTCTTACTGAAACTTGGTTGTGTCAAGATGATTATGTCAGCCTGAATGAATCCACTCCTCCTAGTCATATTAATACTCATATTCCTAGAGATACAGGCCGTGGAGGAGGAGTTGCAGCCATTTTTGATTCTAGTCTATCGATCAAACCTAAACCTAAATTAAACTATACGTCTTTTGAAAGCCTGGTTCTTAGTCTTTCTCATCTTAAATGGAAAACAGAGAAACCAGTTTTATTTGTTATAGTGTACCGTGCTCCAGGTCCATATTCTGAATTTCTATCTGAGTTCTCTGAGTTTTTATCAACTTTAGTCCTGAGAACTGATAAAGTAATTATTGTAGGTGACTTTAATATTCATGTGGACATTGATAGTGACAGCCTTGGTACTGCTTTTATCTCGCTTTTAGATTCAATTGGCTTCTGTCAGAATGTTCAGGAACCAACTCACTGTTTTAACCATACACTCGACTTGGTCCTGACCTACGGCATTAAAGTAGAACATTTATCAGTCCACCAACAGAATTCCTTCCTATCAGACCATTACTTGTTAACCTTTGAATTTTTTCTTCTGGACTACGCTCCATCTGGTAAATCCATGTACACTAGATGTTTATCTGAAAGTGCTGTAGCCAAGTTTAAGGATTTAATTCCATTAGCTTTTAATTCAATGCCTAATATCAATATACTTGAGGGCTCAGACTTCAGTCCTACTCAAATTGATAATCTGGTAGATTGTGCTGCAGACTCTCTGCGAGCATCTCTAGACTCTGTTGCTCCTCTAAAAAAGAAGATAGTAAAGCATAGAAAGTTGGCTCCATGGTATAACCCTCACACCCGCAGTTTAAAGCAAGCAGCAAGAAGAACTGAAAGGAAGTGGCGTTTAACCGGTCTGCAAGCGTCTCGCCTGGACTGGCATGATAGTTTGAAAGCTTATAGGAAGGCTCTCCGTAAGGCCAGAGCAGCTTATTATTTATCATTAATAGAGGAAAATAAAAACAACCCCAGGTTTCTTTTCAGCACTGTAGCCAGGCTGACAGAGAGCCACAGCTCTATTAAACCATCTATTCCCATAACCCTCAGTAGTAGTGACTTCATGAGCTTCTTTAATGAGAAGATTATAACTATTAGGGAGAAAATAAGTCACACTGTGCCTTTGACTGAAACTGCTTTGTCTTTAAACACAGGAAGCGTAGGACTCATTGAAGAACTTGATGTATACTTGGACTGCTTCTCTCCCATAGACCGCCACAAACTGACTTCATTGATTTCCTCATCTAAGCCTTCTACTTGTCTCTTAGATCCCATCCCAACTTCACTGCTTAAAGAAGCTTTACCGTTACTGAGCACCTCTTTATTAAACATGATCAACTTATCTTTGCTGTCAGGCTATGTACCTCAGTCATTTAAAGTAGCCGTAATCAAACCTCTTCTGAAGAAGCCCGGTCTTGATCCAGAGGTTTTAGCCAACTATAGACCAATATCCAACCTTCCTTTTCTCTCTAAGATCCTTGAGAAAGCAGTGTGCAGTCAGCTGTGTGACTTCCTCCAGAACAATAATCTATTTGAGGACTTTCAGTCAGGATTTAGAAAATATCATAGCACCGAGACCGCTCTGGTGAAAATTACTAATGACCTGCTAATTGCGTCAGACCATGGACTCGTCTCAGTACTTGTCTTGTTAGATCTTAGCGCTGCTTTTGATACTATTGACCACCATATCCTGTTGCAGAGATTAGAACATTTAATTGGCATCAGAGGAACTGCTTTAAGCTGGTTCAAATCCTACTTATCGGATCGATCACAGTTTGTTCACATTAATGATGAGTCCTCCATGCAGTCCATAGTATGGAGTCCATATGGAGTTCCTCAAGGCTCTGTGCTTGGGCCTATTCTATTTACTTTATATATGCTTCCTTTAGGCAATGTCATCAGGAAACACTCCATAAACTTTCACTGTTATGCAGATAATACTCAGCTATATTTGTCATTTAAGTCAGACGAATCCAGCCAGTTAGCTAAACTCCAAACATGTCTTCAGGATATAAAAACTTGGATGACGCACAATTTCTTGTTGTTAAATTCAGATAAAACGGAGGTTATTCTAATTGGCCCTGAAAATCTCAGAAATAACCTATCTAATGACTTATTTACTCTAGGTGGCTTTGCACCAGCCTCGAGCACCACTGTAAGGAATCTAGGGGTAATTTTTGACCAAGATATGTCCTTCAACGTCCACATGAAACAAACAGCTAGAACAGCTTTTTTTCATCTGCGCAACATTGCAAAAATAAGGCATATTCTCTCCCAAAAGATGCAGAAAAATTAGTCCATGCATTTGTAACTTCCAGGCTGGACTATTGTAACTCGTTATTATCAGGCTGCCCTAATAAGTCTATCAGGACTTCCTTCACTCCATATATTTAAGCAGAAACTGCAACATTCCCTTGTTGACTGCTGTATGTGCTGATTCTAGCAGTTACCTATGTTGTTTCTAGCGCTTTGTCCTCATTGTCATGTGTTCATGTGTCTTGATTCATGTGTGTGTTTCTTTTTATCTGTTTTTTTTTTTGTTCTTTGTTGTTATCTGTTCTTGCTTTTACAACTGCTGGGGCCTCTTGCCAGGTCATCATTGTAAATGAGAAGCTGTTCTCAACTGATCTTACCAGGTAAACTAAAGTTCAAATAAATAAAAAATCATTAACGTGAATAAACTGTGATCGATCCGATAAATAGGACTTAAACCAGCTTAAAGCAGTTCCTCTGATGCCAATTAAATGTTCTAATCTCTGCAACAGGATATGGTGGTCAATAGTATCAAAAGCAGCGCTAAGATCTAACAAGACAAGTACTGAGACGAGTCCGCTGTCTGAAACAATTAGCAGGTCATTAGTAATTTTCACCAGAGCGGTCTTGGTGCTATGATATTTTCTAAATCCTGACTGAAAGTCCTCAAATAGATTATTGTTCTGGAGGAAGTCACACAGCTGACTGCACACTGCTTTCTCAAGGATCTTAGAGACAAAAAGAAAGGTTGGATATTGGTCTATAGTTGGCTGAAACTTCAGGATCAAGACCGGGCTTCTTCAGAAGAGATTTGATTACGGCTACTTTAAATGACTGAGGTACATAGCCTGACAGCAAAGATAAGTTGATCATGTTTAATAAAGAGGTGCTCAGTAAAGGTAAAACTTTTTAAGCAGTGAAGTTGGGATGGGATCTAAGAGACAAGTAGAAGGCTTAGATGAGGAAATCAATGAAGTCAGTTTGAGGAGGTCTATGGGAGAAAAGCAGTCTAAATATACATCTTCTCCTTCAATGGGTTCTAAGGTTCCTGTCTTTAAAGACAAAGCAGTAAATTTCTCTGTGATGTAAATTTCTATGTGAGATGACTAAAGTATCTCTCTATCTCTATCTCTCTCCTGTTTCAGTTAAAGGCACAGTGTGACTGATTTTCTCCCTAATAGTTATAATCTTCTCATTAAAGAAGCTCATGAAGTCACTACTACTGAGGGTTATGGGAATAGATGGCTCAATAGAGCTGTGGCCCTCTGTCAGCCTGGCTACAGTGCTGAAAAGAAACCTGGCAAAAGCCTACTGGAACTTGGTTGACTTTTATTTGAAATCTGTCCCTCTAACAGCAGAGAGCACTGTAACACAAGTGGAGAGAGGGAATGAAGGTTTATCCACCTGCGGGTCAGAATCTGTCTGTTGACTTCTATCCTATCAGAGTCCTGAAACTAAGCCAGAGCAACGTGAAGCTTTGGATGTTTTCCACTGGTGGTGACAGGCTCCGGTAGGTTTATATTGAAGCTACCAGGAAAGAGGGTATGTCCTAAGTCCTGTTTTCTCTCTTAACAGCTGTGAAAACACAGCTGGGGGTTTGGGATGTCAGATCATCAGCAATATTAACACAAATTAATGATTTATTCATGCAAACATTTCTTAGTGGCAAAGACTCACTCGTTCTTCTTTGGGTGGAAACATAGCACACAGCAGACATATTTAACATGTTAGGTAAATATCCTGTACTAAACCTAAAGGAATGCATTTAATTAGATCTTTTCTAGTCTCCAGACCACTCAAAGCTATTACATGTCAGCATTCACCCATTTACACTCATTCATTCACTGATAGCAGGGACTGTCAAGCAAGGAGCCAGCCTACCCATCAGGATCTGATCTAAACACTGCTTCCCGTACTGATGGGTTTCAGTATCTCTTTAAAGGACACTCTGACATGTGGAATGGAAAAATACAAAGAGTTTGCAGTATTTCGTTAATGTTTTTGATAATGTCTGTGAAGTCCCCCAAGTCCAGGCCAATCCAAAGCAAACATATCTCGACTTGACCAGTCAGTGAGAACCAAAGCTTCTTGGATGAGAGGCACTTAAAAAATGTCAGGCATGTCCAGTTGACTCTTTCTTTGCGATTTGAGTTGTATTGTATTTGACCGTGCTCACCACCAACCCAGGATATTAACTGAACCAGTACAGGCAGTTTGAGCTGACTTTTAGGCCCTTTGAGCATTTATATGATAGACAGATAGATAAATATATTATGTCGGTGTTTTTGTGTGTCATCTGTTTGTTTTGGTCTGTTGCTACTGTGCACATGTGGACTGAAAAACACTGGCAGGACTCCAGAGCAACACAGCTGTGCAAATGACAGCTGCTGTGCTGTTTGGTGCAAAGAAAAAGTCCACGTGAGAATTTTAAAAAGAGCAGAGGTAACATTTTCTGTCTAGCAGTGATGAAACATGATTTCAATTAATGATTTTCCACCAGTTTTTGTGAGTGTACAGCACACACCATTCAAAGGTCTTCATCTCCAAATATCACAACAGAGCTTTCACTTTCAATAGATGCATGCTGAGCAGACCCCAACACAAAGCTGATTTCAACCCTGATCATCTAGGTGCTCCTGTCAAATTTACCACTGTTCAGGACATGAGGGAAGAGTATTCATAAAACTTTAGATTATATGGTTTATTATTGCTTTGTTGTGATGGGGTGTGTCAATGTGCATCCATCCATCCATCCATTTTCTACCGCTTATCCTCACATAGGGTCACAGGGGGGCTGGAGCCTATCCCAGCTGTCTTAGGGTGAAAGGCAGGGTACACCCTGGACAAGTCTCCAGTTCATCACAGGACACATAGAGACAGACAACCACTCACACTCACATTCACACCTACGGTCAATTTAAATTAACCAATTAACCTAATCCTCATGCATGTTTTTGGGAGATGTGCATGTCATGTGATAACAGCTGTAAAAATAGCATCTTGTGGTACAAAGTTATTTTTGTGATGTAGCTCATCGAACACAATACCTGAGAATAGAGGTAGTTACACCCTTCTACCACAATGGTGATGATCATGACAATAATGTTTGTATAACAGCAATAAATGAAGAGCAGCAAGTCAAATGAGAGGTCGTTCTGGCGCCATTAGTGTAGTAAAGCCCCACCTGCTGGAACAGAAAGAAGTGTTGTTTTAGTGGTGTTAATAGAATGTATATGAAGGTTTATATTTACTCTGATTACTATTATTATTATTATTATTATTATTATTATATAATAATAATAATAATAATAACAATAATTATAATATAACATTAAAACAACATGACAATAAAAGTGGATGTGAGGCAAACAAGGTGTTTAACCCCAAAAAGTTTTCTTTCATGTTAAATAATTCCTACCATTGCATGTTTGCCCCAGTGCAATTTCATTGGTTATCATCCAAGTCCAGTTGTTGATGTTTGTAAGGTCTTTGAAATTTAAATTGTATGGTTTTCAGAGATTAAAACAGTAATAGTTAATAGTTACCTGACCAGAATTGTTTTTTATGCCTTTAGTTTTACCTGACTGGCTGCCGATAGCGCTCCCTCCCAGTCCTGGCTACCAAAATGGGCGAGGAAAGGCATCCGGTGTGAAAAAAAAACAAACAAAAAACTAAAGCCAAGTCTACAAGCAGATCATCTGCTGTGGCGACCTCAGAAGGAAGCAGCCAGAAATGTCATCAACAACAGTTTTGCCTGACAGGAATTTGTCCAGAATCTTGCTCTGATCTAACTAATAAATTAGATAGTGATTTAAATACACTGCGGTAGATCATCAGGGATATTACAGAGGTATTTCAACATCACACGCCCTCACTGAGACCCAGCCAGGGCCGGGCAGACCCAGACTTGTGTTGCAGCAGACACAGAAAGGACAGCACAGCACCTCTGTGGTGGTTTCTCTTTGCTGTCCTCGAGATGCTAAGTTGTTTGCAGACGGCAGCACAGCCTCATCAATAAACTTTCTAGGGCTCACACTCAAACATGTATGCTACAGGATTATCATGGTAGACTTTCCTGGGTTAAAAGCATGAGAGACATGATGCAGTATTATAGAAACAATCTTCTCAGGGGGAAGATGGGTAAGCTTGAAGTGAAAGCTAAAATCTGACATCATCAATCATCAGACTTTACAACAAAAATGTGGCCAACCTGAAAGATGTTGGCTAATCCTGCTGACCGCAACTCTTTGAGAATAATAGATAATGAGCAAAGACTGAGGTGTATATTTTATTAAGTTATCAACATCAAGGACTGCAAAATTTGCCCCGAGGGCCATGGAAGCCATTTTTTCCAAAGGCTGCCAAACAGGAATGTAATATTCCTGAATGCTGCAAAAACCTCACTTTGTGACCAAAGATGTGTTCCGTCTCATTAGATCACCTGTCTCTCTTGAAAACCTGAAATAAAATTTGGTGGGGGTGCAGATAGAAGCTGGTTGTTATCAAATATTATAGACGATTATGAATATTAAATTAATTGATATTAATACATTGCCAATATGTAGCTTCATAATAACAGGGCACCAAATCATATTGCTACATGAGCTCTAAAAGGAAATAAAATTTAATGTATATAAAGTAAAACATGTCTTACCTGTTTGAATGACGCTTTTATATTTCATGTTAAGCTGCTTCCAGGTCCATTTTTCCTCTGTGGAATTGCACCTACATGATAATCAGATTGTATTCATAACCACTCCACCACTTTTCACCTGTCTGCTACAATTTCAATAAAGCATACCTGCAGTTCTGCAGGTGAAAATGTTGGTTGTGTCTATTCTGGTTGCCATGGTGAATCAAGGTATCAGGGCTCCATTGATGATGGTTTTTTATTGTGGTAGGTGCACACGCTGAACTCAAGATGAACATATTCAGAGTTGATTGAACTTATTCATATCAGCTGTTCTGGAACCAGATACTCATGATAAGTCAACTCAGAGTTGAGGATTAGACTCAGAGTTTGTTGAACCTCCTACCTGGAATAACACCGTGGTGGGAGGAGGACAGGGTAAGCAAAAAACAAGGCGCAGAACGATCAAGAAGAAGAAGAAGAAGAATTCCTTTATTAGTCCCTCAATGAGGGAAATTTCAATTTACACTCTGTTAGTATTTTTTATTTTCAGTTGCACATTACACACAAGTTATGAAACACACATGCACTAGAGGAGAGGTGTCAGAGTGAGGAACGACAGGAAGTAAAACCAGACAAGACACAAGAGGACAGGATGCAGACCAAGGGTGGAGTTGTGGGTTCTCCAAGTGAGGACCACTTCCGCGTTCAAAAAGCTGCAGTTCCCGTCTGGCCGCTGGGGGCTGACTCCAGAAGTGAGCAACTCTCCATTGACCGCCATGTTACAATAGCCCACTTTACAGCTTTAAAAAACATATTTGCAGCCTGGTACATTTTAATAGTTTCCATCTCCGAGACCAGTGGTTTTTTTTTGTTTTTTTTACCACAACCATTTTAGTGTTATTTCGGCGTGGTTACATTGATTGACAGGTTCACAGACAGCTACCAGCAGTTAGCTTTCTGCTAAAGCATCGGCTGGGCTAGGCTAGGCTACACCCAGAGGTCCGCGGCTACATCCTGCGGTTAATAGGCACTGCGGTTCTGGCAATATGGCGTGTTGTGGGCGGCACGGTGATGCAGTGGTTAGCACTGTTGCCTCACAGCAAGAAGGTACGAAGGTTCAATTCCCGGCCCGGAGCCTTTCTGTGTGGAGTTTACATGTTCTCTCCATGTTTGCGTGGGTTCTCTCTGGTACTCTGGCTTCCTCCCACCATCCAAAAACATGCATGGGGATTAGGTTAATTGGTTAATTTAAATTATCCATACGTGTGAATGTGAGTGTGAATGGTTGTCTGTCTCTATGTGTCCTGTGATGAACTGGAGACTTGTCCAGGGTGTACCCTGTCTTTCACCCTAAGACAGCTGGGATAGACTCCAGCCCCCATGACCCTATGAGGATAAGCGGTAGAAAATGGATGGATGGATGGCATGTTGTGCTGTTGACTGTACTAATCGAACGTCAAAGATCCTGTTTTGCATTTTTTTTCGGTGTGTAAATATCCTGTACTTTTTTACCCATAATGTGTAAAATACATTTTAGATAGATAGATAGATAGATAGATAGATAGATTACTTTATTTATCCCTGAAGGGAAATTAAGTTGTCACAGTAGTCCGGTGCAAATACAATAAGAAATGCAATAACACAAAATACTTAAGTGGAGAAAATAGGAATAAAAAAGAGATAGAATATGAATAAAAATAAAAATACAAAGTGGGACAAGGCTTATAGAAAAGCACAAGTTAAAGAAGCAAATAAGCGAATAAAGTGCAGTGGCAAGGTGATGGTACAATACTGATGGTATGATGGTAATGTTACTGACAATAACAGTGTATAATGACGGTATAACAGTATATAATAGTAATAATAATAATAATAATAATAATATATAATTAATAATATATAATTAACAGTTAGTGATAATAATAGTATAACAGTATATAATAACAACAGTATATAGTACTCATGGGAGCAGCAACAGTATATAATAATAATAATAATAATATATACACATAAAAACGTGTCATATATTTAGCCTTACACACAAGACAAGGCATGATGTATGAAGTAGGATGTGGTTAACGATACAAATATTGTATGAATATGACATATATTTTATCAATATGATAGTATTCACAATTACATATCACTTAATAAAAAACATTAAGTGTATGCTCCAGAGTTTGTATTTTACCTGGATGTTGGCACTTATTTGGCATGTATCGGCATATTTTGCCACTGGCATTTAATGACTTTATTGCCGACTCATGGTCCCTGCTGATAGAGACGATGACCAGAGGATGTTGAGTCTGTTTAGTGCGGGAATACAACCTTTTTTGTATCATTATTCTGTTCAAAAAGTCTGACATTGCATGAACAGAGATGCTCTGTCAGAAAGCAGCTGCTGTGTTGGATAACGTTGGTGGATGGAGACAGTGTTAAAACCCAGTAAATGACATGACGATACGATTGTTTCACAGTTAAATATTACATGGGCTAACAGTGTGAATGTTGGGAACAAATGACGACTGAAATTGAGAGCCTGTGCTGTTCAGAATGGGATTAAGCGTTACCATTGATTGGAACTCAAATTGCCTGTATCGCGGCAAAGCGACGCGTTTGTAGCAGTTGCCAGCAATCCTGAGAGTAAGTAATAACTGAAACCACTGAAATATGCCTATGTTATCCTGTTGTTGTTTATAAATGCATACACTTAGCGTGTCGCTGTTTTCCGCATTTGTGCTGAGTTTGAAATCTGTGAAACCGATGGGGAAAGTCGCCAACTTTGTGGTACCTCAACGAAAATCGGTACAGATGTTAAGCATACCCAGACGAACAAATTTGTCTCTTGGCAGGAAGCTGAAATTCCAACAGGAAGTCGGCCATTTTGATTTTTTTATTTTCTGATGAAAACGAACTCGTCCTCGGATTTTTGTCCAATCGACTTCAAATTTGGTACAAATCATCTGACAGGGTATGATATTAATACATTGGAATGTTCACATACTTGATCCTAGCAGCTTCAAATTTTATGAGCATGACAGGGGTGCGGCTCCGAACCTTCCAATGTATTAATATCATGCCTTGCTCATGACGCCCTCCGGTGGTAACAGGAAGTGACCAGTTCTTGGCTTTTTGATGCTTTAATAAACTCGTATCATCATGAAAGTTGATACACAGGTTGAGGGTGGCGACCTCTAACATCTGATGGCAGCCACTTCCATGGGTGGGGCAAGATGGCTCCATGGCTCCCCTTTTTCAAAAAAAAAAATTCAAAAACCCCTCCCCGTAGGGGTTTTTATGGAGATGGAACATGTAAGTTGACCAGACACACAAAAAAGTCTCTTGCACCAATGGCTACTTCAAACAGGATGTCGGCCATTTTGTTTCCACTCATCATTTTGGCTTGACTTCCACACTGAACCATCAAAAGGTCATAACTCCTTTGTGTATTGTTCGAATGGCTTGACGTTTATTTCCCCTTACTCACGCCGCTGTCCCCATCTGATGTCCAACTGCGACATACCGCAAGGGCCCTACGTAACCGCTTGTGGTTTTCTAGTTATTATTATTTTCAATATCAGAATAAATATATTCTTTACTTTGAATGTTGGTCTCCTGCTTTTGCATTTCAGTCATTCCCATTGTGTTGCTTTCAGGGACCCTCGTCCCTTGTGACAGTGTCATTTCAAACATGGTGCTGCATGTGAAATAGGGTCAGCTGCTGACCTCTGGACCGATAGACGGTGTGTGTGTGTGTGTGTGTGTGTGTGTGTGTGTGTGGATGGCTGGCTTTACGTGCTAAAAAGTACAGTCCATTTATATTAATAGACTCACGTGCAATATTAATACTCTTTCTACAAATCACTTCCATTTAGACAGTGCTGCAAATCTGTCATCTACATTTGCAATATTTTTATTTTTGCACGTGTAATATCACCTCCATTCATTTCTACTATTCACAGTAAAATACATCTGTTATCTTCATTGCACCAGTTGATCCAATGTGTTCTAGTATTTATGTTGTTTATATGTGGACTTTTCACCTGGTTTGTGGCTTATTTCAATATTTATACATTTTTTAATGATGTTCTACTATTTTAGAGACCCTTATTGTTATTGTTGCACTGTCCACTTTGCTGCTGTAACAGTGCAAATTTCTTAATTTGTGGGCATACAAGGGATAATGTTATCTTCCTCTACACAGGTGGACAGGAATTTAAACTCCGTTAAGAGTTTAATGGACATCAAAGACAGTCCTGCTGTTTGTAATATAATATATTTGAGTAACTCTTCCAAACCAGAGCGACCTCTTCCTATGTCACAGAGGTCAGAGGTTATCAAAGAGAGATGAAGCAAACAGACAACTTCAAAACAATCAACGCTTATGCCATCAGCAGTGTTTGTGCTTCATTCTGTTGTAAAGCAGATCATTCCCTCCAGCCTCTGCCCTGCCCTGTAGGTGAAGGCCAACTCATGCAAACAAACACAGGATTATTCTATTTGCCCACTTTGTCCAGATGAAAAGATGACATAAACATCTTTAGTGGTAACAAAGTTTTTTCTAATAAATAAATACTTAATCAGCCCAGTAGCAGAACATACAGACAGACTAAGCAGAGATCCCTGCTCTTTCTACTCCCAGATGTTTTGTGTGGAGCACCAGATGACCTGCTACACCATCCAGTCTGTGCCAGACAGCTGCAGGGACACATGTGTGTGTGTGATCAGCTGTGTTTGTCAGTCAGGACAGTGTTATGAAATGTGTGTGAGCGAACAGGTATTAGTGAAGGTGAAAGAGTTCTAAGGTGTTTTAACCCAGTAGCAGTATGTACTGTAGGCTTGTTGAGGCAGGCCCACCTCGAGTCAAGTCTTCAATCTAAATGCAACTGAAGCTGAAAGTCTTTCAGATCGCTGAGCACAAACCATGAAGACAGTCATGGCATTTGAACATTTCCATTCCAAAGTTGTGTCAGTGAATGACTCATGTTTCAGAGCTTTCAGCCACATTGCATGGCCTTCATCAGTGGATGGAGCTGTTTTTACTCATGTTCCATTCATTCCATATTCTCCGTGAAGTGAAGATGACAACTGCATAGGTTAAAAACAATCCAGTAAAATCCACTTTTAGTTAGTAAGCCGAGAGCAGCTGTGCATGACAGTACAGCAGTGAAGTGAAAATGCTGTACAGAGTTGGTGATCATTCTCTGTGGATTTCTCACTACAAGCCACACCTCTCACATGTAGTCAGTTAATGGTAAAAGTTGAACGTACGTACATTTATATGGCTTTACACTACATGTCAGCAAACACTCATTAACACAGTGATGACTCAACCTTCACAAGATGTTTGGGATTTAGTGTCTTGTCCGAAGACACCTTGACATGTAGACTGAAGGAGACAGGGGTCCATCTTTATTATTTGGTATATTTTGATAAGACATTGCATTGCTCACTGAAACCTCTACCCATGAAACCCTGTCGATCACTGGTGTTGCCTCTGTTCCAGACCTGTGCTGAACCTTCCTGTGGTCTCCATGTTTCAGTCTGGCCACTAGATGGCTGCATACCACGTAAATTGATGCTCAGCGGCAGAGCATAAATCAACCATCCTTGTATTCTGGAACGTCTGCTTTTAGGGTTATGTGTGAAGGTTGTAGGTACAGTTATGGCTGCCTCCAGCACACCAGCCTCCTCCATCATAACCACTGACTGACACAACCTCCATCACCTCAGCTGAAGACCATCCCATCTTCTCCAGTAACACTGCATCCACCTCTACTCCCATTTCCAACATTTCAATATTTGCTTTGTCTTAAGTGTTGGTACAGTGGTATTGCAAAAAAAAATGAATAAACCCATTTAAAATGTGTCTTTCAGTGCCCTGACATGGTGAACTAGATTCATTTCTGCCCCATTAATACTGTTTTATGCATGACATCACATTAAAAAGGCTTCATTTTGTACTGTCATTATCTTTTTTAAGAGAGTAAGTAAGAGTAAGGCTTCTTTGTAATCATGTTTCCATGTGTCCGCATATCACCGCGAACATTTCCACTCTTGGCCTCCAAGAGTTGTGACTAAATGGAGTTACAGAGTCTCATCACCAAGGGCTACTGGGAGGTCTCTTCAGATTCCTGTCTGACAGCGAGGGTCCTCCACTCTCTGGAGAGCCCCTTCACCTCCAGCCAGCAGAGAGCCTGGCCTGAGCCCCAGCTCCACACACAATTATTCCAGACAAATTGTGGACATTGGGGGGATGCTTCGGCCTCTATGTGGTCTGGTGGGGGAACATTTAACTCATTGTTGCCCCCTAATCTTCACCTCCAGCCTTCTTGTGACCCCCCCCCGTCAAGTTTTGGTTTTCACATGGTTACACTTCATGAAATTGGAATATTTTGAGAAATATTTTCAATGCTCTTTGCAAAGCTAAAGCTGCACCAGCAGAGTTGCTTTTGTTGACATTTATTATATTTCTGTTGCCATTTTTTTTTTTAAATGCTTCTGACCATGAGGCAAAAAGAAGTGGAGGGAGGGAAAAACTTGTTTGACCGGAGGGAGACAGAGGTCAGAGGTCAGACAGGGGTGAGCTGACATGGGCAGTAATGAGAGACTGACCCTCATTAGATCTAATTCCTGATGAGATGACAATGAGAGCTGATGAGGCCAGTCAGGTGTAATGAGCTGCACAATAACACACTAAAACAACAGTCAGGAAGAAGAGGAAGACGTCAAGCAGCTGGCACTGGAATGATTTACATTCATTTTACAGTAAATGTGAAAAAGAGTCAACTGGACTTAAGGTGTGTTAAAGATGCAGGATGTAGGATTGTGCATGTATTGACTGAATACATGAAGTGTGTGTGTTATAAAGGACCAAATATTACCCAGGTAAACAAATACCAGAATTAAACCCTGTAGGTTTAATGATGACATCATGCATTATCATACAGCTTGCTTTGCCATCAGGCACTATGGTAGCTCAAACTGGCTTACCTCTTTTTGGAGTATTTAATACTATTATTTTGGTCTTCTCAAATGTATTCTTACATGAAACATAAAAACAACATCATGAATGAATGCTGTTGCAAAATATTCTGGTAGGTTTAATGTTAATTATGATATGTTAGCAAGTTAGTTAATGTAGCTTACCCCTATTTATACAGTTACCTACTGTATGTGCATTAGGCTATAGTTAGATAGCCTGGTAACCAGAAGACTTATTTTGTCATTGGTTCATGGATGACATATCTTATTTTTTCACATAACGAGAAGAGGGCATTGGGCTACATGCAGAACTTTTGCTGCAGTTTTCTCTGTCATTTGAAAATGCTGCTGACGTCACAGACCCATGAAAACAATCAATGCAAACACCTTTGTGCTTCTTGATTGTATCTTGATTGTGAAATTATAGAGTTACAGCAGTGTTAGGATGTTAAACAGCTTAAAACTGGTTCTCTGTTATCTATTTTTTATTGCTGTACAAACATCTCCAAGACTGCATTTTAAGATGGTGTTAATTTCTCTTCACTCAGTATTCTGGAGATTATTCTGGAGCTATCTTTCTGACCTCATGTGTGTATGTGACCATGATCACCTTTTTAATGGTTTTATCCCAACATCATTTTCATTTCAGCTGACAACATTTGACATGTCTGCTCTTCAATATGAATACCTTTTCTCAGACACACTGTATTCTCTATACAGAAATGCTGTTCATCCATCAAGTGGTCATGTCACTATATGTTTGAAGTGTGTATGTCTTAACTTAGGTTTTTTTCTGTGTGTGGATAACAACAGCCTTATTTCTGTAAGGGGTCCTGAAGATGTTGCTAGAAAATCACTTAGACATTAGTCTAAGTATATTCATATTTGTTGACCTCTGTATTGTCTTGTCTTATTGCCTTTGACTTACTGATGCTGTTGTTAGATAGTTGTATCCAAAAAACATAAAACCACAGCTGCCCAACTCACTGCAGAATTAAATGTGCACCTCAGCTCTCCTGTTTCCACCAAAACTGTCCATCTGGAGCTCCACAGGGTCAATATCCATGGCCGGGCTGCTATAGTCAAACCTTTGTCACTCGTGCCAATGCCAAACATCGGTTTCAATGGTGCCAGCAGTGAAAATCTTGGGTTGTGGACAATATGAAACATGTATTGTTCTCTGATGAGTCCACCTTCACTGTCTTTCCCACATTTGGGAGAGTTCTGGTGTGGAGAAGCCCCAAAGAAGCGTACCACCCAGACTGTTGCATGCCTAGAGTGAAGCATGGGGGTGGATCGGTGATGGTTTGGGCTGCAATATCATGGCATTCCCTCGGCCCATTACTTGTGCTAGATGGACACATCACTGCCAAGGACCAACGAACCATTCTGAAGGACCATGTGCACCCATTGGTTCAAATATTGTATCCTGAAGGCGGTGCCATGTATCAGGATGACAATGCACCAATACACACAGCAAGACTGGTGACAGAGTGGTTTGATGAACATGAACGTGAAGGTGAACATCTCCCATAGCCTGCACAGTCACCACATCTAAATATTATTGAGACACTTTGGGGTGTTTTGGAGGAGCGAGTCAAGAAACGTTTTCCTCCACCAGCATCACGTAGTGACCTGGACACTATTCTGCAAGAAGAATGGCTCAAAATCTCTCTGGCCACTGTGCAGGACTTGTATCTGTCATTTCCAAGACGAATTGATGCTGCATTGGCCGCAAAAGGAGGCCCTACACCATACTAATGAATTATTGTGGTCTAAAACCAGGCGTTTCAGTTTCATTGTCCAACCCCTGTACATACAAACTCTGTTGTGTCCTGAAGGTTTGACAGAAACAGTTAGATTTAGTAATTCATATCACATCCTCATCTCATTTAAAGGTGACTACCCAAATGTTGGTGTTGTCCAGCTCATGCAGCTCCATCATTGTGTCTTTGAAATTTGTGATTAGTATCATGCTAAATTGGATATAAATTGTAATTTATTGACAGCCAGGTGTGTCTCATACTCCATCAGAGTTGAAAAAAAAAACAGTATGTGCTTTAATTGACTCGTCTCCATTGTCAGTGAAGGTTTTTCAGCTCTCATCCAGCTTTGAAAGAACGTCCCCTGACAGCTTCCTCTGTTTCAGCTCATGCCGTCAATAGACATTCACTATAACTCTGAGGCAATGTAACCATGGGAATCAGACCTGGAACACAGTTATGGCAGCAGGAAGTTTGGGATTTCCTGATCAAACATCATGGTTTCCTTTATCTCAAATACAAAGTACTGCAGCTTTGGGAAATGAAAATTCCTTTATAAAGGAATATAGACGTCATGTGACTCTGTTTGTTTCCATCTTGGCAAAAAAATCCACTTCAAAATGAGGGGCGCTGGCAGTGAATTTACTCTGTCGGAGATTAAAACACAAGATATGACTATATGCACAAGTAAATACTAAAGAATATCTCTGAACCTTACTATACCCCCTGTACACTTTTCATGAATCTTGAAAAGGTTTAGTAGTTGTTGTAAATGTTTCAAAATCTCTTCTCTTAACATGAATCATACTACGAGAAATGACACAATGCTCTGTTCATTGCAGTAATCACAAGAACAGACATGCAAACAGCACACTAGCGGACATAACGTGCACTGTGTTTTATCTGAAGGAAGACTGAAACAACTCTGCAGACAAACATTTTTATGTTGTGTTTGCTTGTTGCTGTGTGAGCCACGGGAAGCACCGCAAAATCCACACCAGAATACCTTGGTCTAACGTGTTTAATGAAAGTATGCCCATTCAGAATCCTAATAAAAGCATGTAAAATATCAGATATTAAGTTTAGGGAACGTTGGATTCTGTACCTGATAAATTGGTCACTGCTGGGCCCCACCACTCTGTTTTCTTATGATTGCTTCTCACTCGTTATCATCTCTCTTCGTTCAGGATCTTTGGGAATGCTGTAAAATGATCTTCCCATTCCTCATCCTCGCCTGGTCTGGCAACCTCGGGCACAACAGCTATCCACCATAACTGTAAGTGGCAAGATCCCTAAAAGTAGTTTAAACAGAGCACCTTCCTGCCAACATGGCATTGCATGTCAGGATTGTGTGATGTTTGCTGTAATACTGTAAGATTCCAGCTACGAATGAAACCGTCATCATCTTAGTGTGTCAGTGGCTACACTAGCTTCTCTGTGCTGACAGACTGCTGTGGTGTTCTCATGCCCATCATCATCATAGCACCAACTCTTAGTGCAGTGAAAGGTATCACTGTGGTCCGTGTCTTAAATCCATCTAGAGATGACACTGAGCTACGTTCTGGTCAACACCTGGGTGAGTTTCTGCTCCATGTGTTCACATCATTCCAGCTGAGGGGACGTGCATGTGTACAAGCTCCTCCTCTGCAGATAAATGAAACCATCCTGTTCAGGCACAAACAGTATAGTCAACATTCAGAGGTCATACAGACATAATCAAACATTGCATCTGCATGGATGATGCCACACCAGGTAAACAGAGAGCCTACAGAGTGACAGCAGAACAGAGAACTGAAATTCAGATTCAAGTAGAGAAGCAGTTAAAAGAAAAACATGCACTTGAAAAATTGACCATTTCAATAGACTCAAAATCAAGATGCATTCACTTACCTGAAACATGCACTGTCAAACTTTCCAATAGTTACACTGATTCGGTGCTTACCTCAGAGACAAGAATGACAGGAGAAAGTAATTGCTTATGCTAGCCATGTTCTCACAGAGAAGAGATGGTCAATAACAGAGAACTGTGTGCTATAGTCTGGGCAGTATGACATTTCCACACTACCTCTACAAACAGACCTTAATTATTGCTGCACATCGCAAAGCTCTCCTGGTCTGATTAAGATGCCCATTGACAATGATCGAACTGGTTGTTGTACGCTGGGTTGCTGGTCATCTGTCAGCAGATAAAGTCCTGAAACATGCTCAACATCTGTGCTTTTGACCATTCAAGTTGTGGTGGAAATGTACTCCATGTGATGCAAGACGGAGCCCATTGAAAACCATTACTGCTACTGAGCCATTTCAAAAGGTTGCATACTTGAGCTTCCTATTTCAAGTTGATGCAACAGGTATGTTCTTCTCTTCTAGTTCAGTGTTATTTATCAGTATGTTAACCTCTGTGTTATTCCAGACCAACGCTCCACAACAGTTTGAAAACTCTGGGAACATTCTTGAAATGTTGCACAAGAACTTCACTTTGAATCTGACTTTGTTAAACATCTGCGTCAACTGCTGGGTATCCAGAAAACATGAACCACACCATATCATCCAGTGTGATGGCATGATAGAGAGACTCAGCAGATCACTTATCCATCAGTTAGATATGTCACTTCATCAGCAGTCCAGTAAATGGGATGACTGCCTCAGAAGCTTCGGTCAGTAATTTGTTAAATTACATTTGTGATTAACTCTGTATATATTTATGCTTTTATTTATTATTGACAACTTTTATGTCAGACACTTCCATTTCAGCTTCTGTGTCATTTACATTAGTGGAAGTCCTCTTAGATTCAGATTGGTTAGTTTGGTCAAGTATGAGTCAGACAGGAAGAAAAGAGATGCTGTTGTTGTGAAGTTGATGAAGCATGGAGAATCAAAAATGTTGCACAGATAATTATCCACGCTGCTATTTCTCTTCACCACCCACTGAAGGCTAGTGGAACAGAGGCTAACCTGGATTAGCTAAATTAGCTAGATTAGCTTGAACAATTATGGGAAAAATGAGATCTTCTTCAGGCTTTGTAACTTAAAAATTGTAAAAAAATTTTGTGTGTGAGGGATATTAAGCTTGTAGCACCCTAGTTGTATTGGAGTATCTTTGAAGTAGTATTGTGAGACATTTTATAAAGTAAAATGACTATAAAAAAACTAGAAAACTTCTCAATCAGTAACATCATAGAAAATGATAGAATATGTAGTAATAGAAGGACATGTATATCTACATAGAGTGGCATAAATGTGAACACCTTCAAAGCATCACAAGAAGAGCACTAGTTGTTTACAGAAGAGTATATAGTATCTTTGTCCTCACTGTTCAGTACTAGTGGACTGTGTACTCCTTTGTGACTGGTACCTGAACCCATGATGTGTGTGTCCAGATCACATGGTCCATGCTAGATGTCCACTGATCCATTATCATTGCCCTGGGGCTATATTCTGTTACTGCATTACATATTTCTCTCCTTAGATGTTTTTGTGTACTGATGACCAGTCGAGCCAAGACCAAACATCGACCACCGACCAGAGGGAACTTTCTCATCTCCTTTATGAGCAGTGATTGACAGCTGCTTGGTTGTTTTTCTGATTGGTTGTTTTTCTTCTGGTGTGGTGGAATCTAGTAAATGCCATTAGGAGAGCTAAGACGATTTTTTTTCACAAACTTCAGCTTCAATTAGTTTGTCTATTTTTTTCTCAAAATACACAGAATTTACAAGACTGAGTTTATTCCAGTGTGATTTATCATAGTTGCAGCAGCTTTTTAAAAATCTTGTAAATTATTATGTTATGAAGTCATATATTGGCAAATGAATGCATCATTGTGACGTCCAGTGACTTTTCAAGCAGCAATTTCTTTCCAATTAAATCAATCAAAACCAGTCAGATATTTGCAATTCAGGGATTTTTATAACAGAGAAATAAAAGCACAATGTAAATTTACAATTACAGTTCAAGGAAATAATATTTACAATATATCAGCATCTATTATAGAGAAAAGACAATACTACATTTCAGTGTTTTATAATTAAAAGAACTGTGTGAAGATGAATGGCTGCATATTTGCAGAACATGCGTAACAGTCTACAGAACACTGCTGGAAGAATTTAATAAGATTATTTGTTAAACCGAAAATAAGTCTTTGTTAGTAAATGTAGACCGGATGAAAGACAAACTGTCTCAATGATGCTGTTATTCTCCAGACTGTCCAGCTTCTCTTTGACTGGTTTCATGGGAGGCATGGACTGTGTAGGGTTCAGTGTTCTCTTGTAGCAGTATTTTTACTTTTACTGGCTGAACATCTCATCTCTGTTCTCCAGGCTCTTTTTCTCAGCTGCTGGTCAGCTGAGTCGATAATTGTAGTTGCATCTCTTTCTCCCTATGTGACTTCACTCAGCAGTTTGCTTTTGCACATCCTTTCCAAGTGTCCCCTTGTCCTTTCATTTGAATGCAGGACAGTTATTCTGCTTTCTGTGCGTTGCTTTGCCGTTTCTCTGTGGTTTTTATCTCATTGTTTTGTGTTTGCCATTTTGTGTGCTTTGCAGGCTCCTGCATGTCCTCCTGTATGGTGCATGTGGTCCTCTCCTTGCTGGCATATCTGAGTCTTTACCATCCTCAGTGCGATCCCGTCTCATTAGATGCTCCTAACATTTAATTCCAAAATGGCAGTTCTCTGAAAGTTCCTAAAGAATGAGGATGAATGCCTCCATGCTTTCTTGGATGACGTTTTGCTGCAAGATAAAGTAGGCTTCAAACTTTCCCATAACTATTTCATAGTCCCCTTTCCCACCCCCCTTGAAGTGCCCCCAGGATGGGAACCACAGGTCTAAACCCACTGATTTACAGCAGGTCCTCTTGTGACCTCGCTTCCTGCCGCCAACAGCTTACTTACTCCTGAGTGACAGCGCTGCATGGTTGGCTGATACAGTCTTAAGGTGTGCTTGATGGATGAGCCGACGTCCAAAAGATCTGTTTGCCTTGTTGCTTTCAAAGGCCTGGCATGACCCGCCGGCATGGATCAAGATGTGAGCCTTACTCTGACCACCCCGGAACACTAACAGGTTGTGACCTCTGACAACTAGATCCAACATCATATGGAGACTGCACATCAATAAACACTTTGAAACTGCACCGCCAGCCTCAATAGCCACCCATGCTCCCAACAAAGCCTCACTGTGACACAAAGACAACACAACTGGAAAACAGGAATGCATGTTGAAAAAAGGAAGGCTGGTGGGAGAGAGGGCTGAAGTTGGACTGGGAGGGGGAGACACCATTTCAAATTATTTGCTGCAGAAGCTGAGCAGTGACCATTTGACTGCTCAGGGGACTATATGGACTGTGACTTTCTGGGCCTGTTTACTCTTAAGTGATGCAGCTTTTGAAAAGACCCTCTGAAGTCACAGCTTTTTCTCCCTTTCTGTCCCTGTGTGCTGCAGGGACCAACCAGGGCCTCGAGACACTTATATCACTGGGCCGTGACAGCTACACACATACACAAACACACAAACACACAGAGAGTGCTGGCTCCAGGTCTTTTGTTACTGGGTCCTGGTCCACTGGTCTTCCTGGTTGCTGAAGGACAATAAAAGGCCAGTCAAGCAGGCAGTCAGTCAGCTACTGTCTGCTTCCCAACGACATAGCAGGCAGTCGCACAGGCAGAACTAATCTGGGAATGGCTCTGCAACTCTTTTCCAAAAAGCATAAAACAAAAGAAAAATATGGACCCACCACTAAAATCCTATTCACATAATGACACTGGTGTTATTATGAGACATCATTAAACCTTTAATCCACCCCACAACCTCTGGATACAACTGGATATTTCATTCAGCTCTTATGACTGGAATTGAATTTCATTACATTATTAGACAGGTTAAAGTACAGCAACAATTAATATTTAAAAAATGCATTGTTTCTCAAATTACATAAAATAAAATAAA
Source organism: Synanceia verrucosa (assembly GCA_029721515.1). Lineage (NCBI taxonomy): Eukaryota > Metazoa > Chordata > Actinopteri > Perciformes > Synanceiidae > Synanceia > Synanceia verrucosa. Next base: position 34,767,959 of record CM056549.1, read on the forward strand.
ATGAAAATGCACAAGTAAACCTTTTCGAGACCAGTCTTTTATACTTACATTTGAAAGCGTCAAAGTGATAACACTTTTTAGTGCAGCATTTTTTATTATTATTCAAATAAGGACAACGCTAATTGATCAACATTTTTGTTATTTTGCCAGTGTTAGCTAGCTGGCTTATTTTCAATTGGACTGCGTTAGTGAGATATTGAAACCAGTGAGGGAATGATTTAAATTTATAGCCAGAAAACAAAATTAGCATTCTACAGACAACAAACAAGCCATCCAGAGCAGCAAGAAACATAATGCAGCAACAATATCCACTATTGTGTACTTGCAGGGAGAAATAAGAAATAAAATATATCATAATGGTGTGCTTGATAAATATAGAGTTTGTACACTGAAAAGAGTTGTGTATTGCCATTGAAACAGCTGAGACAAACAGCAAACAATACTTTCATCCAGCAGGCCTCAGTGGTGATTCTAGGATTGTTCAGCTGAGGGGGTATCACAGGTGGCTCGCACACATGAACGTCTGCACAGTTCTACTAATAATATGTATTCATGCATACATGCATACAATCTTGAATGTCCCTCACGACTAATAAAGCATCAATCTCTCTACACACAACTATTGATGGTCAGAAATGTTATAGTCAAGTAGGCTAACAAAATTTGTAATGTAAGCTCATTTAATAAAGATAATGATAAAAAGTATGCTAATCAAACATACTAATCTCAATCGCATAGTATACCATACATTATAGCATACACTGATATAATCAGACAGCATAGTTGAGATAAGGAAGTGAGGAAATTCACAGCAGTATGGGTAAAGTGACAGAACAATAGAAGGAGATACAAAAAAATAAAATAAAAATTAGGTCAAATAATGTAGAAAATAAGAATACAATAAAGCAATAGCAGATGTATTACACACAGTGCAGCCTAAAGTGCTCCTGTACACAGTACAGATGGAAATATACAGCACATCGTTAATGAAAAGTGAAATGAAATCTCAATGAATATTAATATTGCACAAGAGTCAGTTTGTTTTTTAATGTGCACTTTATGTTTTGGATGTGTGTAGACCAGCAAGGAGTGTGTTGTACAGTCTGAGAGCAGCAGGAAGGACCAGTGATGTCTCTTCTTCACTCACTGCTCAGTGGAGGAGCTGCCCAGTGCTGCCACAGTGTCCTGCCGAGGCAGGGATGAGCTGTTTCCAGATAAAGATTGAAAACAGATTCTCTCCACACTTTAGGCTGTTTCAGTTATGGACAAGTGGGAATCCTTCTGGTTGGTGTCATTGAGCAGGATACCTGACACCAATTATTGTACTGTGTACTTTCCTCTGATGGTCAGAAGCTTGAAGGCTCTTTACAAGTACAGTCCTTTTTCCATACATCATCACAACACCATGTCAGGGGTTAGAGGAGGTTGTCATTGAACCAATATTAATTACTGATTTATACTGGGTTCATATTCTTTAAACATGTCTGGAATGAAATGTGTATAATTCCCATGAATCACCTTATAGGTATGTTGAAGTGGTGTTTCAGATGATCACTTGGCACAGGTTTTTAGCCTTGGATGCCCATCTGACCCATCATGGTATGCTATGGTATGGGAAGGCAACCAGGGAACCCTGAGGAAACCCACACAAACATCTGGAGAAGATGCAAACTCCACACAGAATGGTGTACCAGGGGTCAAACCTGGAACTCTCTTGCTATGAGGTTACAGCATTAATAGTGTTCCACTGTGCTACTCTCCACTACCTTATGTATGTAATATGTTGAGCTGGATTTATGTGGGATTAAAAAAACCCTAGTTTTGACAAAAATATTAATTTCGACACATGTATATGTATGTAAAACTCTCAAATGAATGTCAAATGAAAGACAATATTTAAGGCTGAGTAATCTGAGTAAAACCAGCAAGTAGCTTTCAGAATAAATCTCCGTCCTTTTTCTTCTCTTTCCCCCTCTCCATCACTCTGAGAGCTCCTATTTGGGATGTCCCTCTTCATTTGATGTGGCAGCAATTAGCAGGGGGACTTTTGTCCCTTTGGGTAGATGGGCGGTGCACTCCAGTGATCCCCGTCCATAGGGGCTGAATGGAGAAAACTGAAGATAGCACGGCATGAGGATCAAACAGACCTGCCTTGCCACTGTTTTGGCCCCTTCATCTCGCTCTTCTTTATTGGAGAAGAAGGAAGAGGGGGAGGAAAGTGAGGTGTTAGTTTTCCCATGAGATGGGAGGGCATCTTGAGAGAATTTGTTTCATAACAAATACTGTTTTTTCAGTAATACTTCCCAGGATTATAAAATTATTTTGTTTTCAAGATTAGACTTCATTACATTACAGTTATCTGATGAGATAATAACATGTTAACAGTCACAGTTATCTGATGAGATAATAACATGTTAACAGTCACAGTTATCTGATGAGATAATAACATGTTAACTGTCAGTTATCTGATGAGATAATAGCATGCTAACTGTCAGTTATCTGATGAGATAATATCATGTTAACAGTCAGTTATCTGATGAGATAATAACATGTTAACAGTCAGTTATCTGATGAGATAATAAAATGTTAACTGTCAGTTATCTGATGAGATAATAACATGTTAACTGTCAGTTATCTGATGAGATAATAACATGTTAACAGTCACAGTTATCTGATGAGATAATATCATGTTAACAGTCAGTTATCTGATGAGATAATAACATGTTAACTGTCAGTTATCTGATGAGATAATAACATGCTAACTGTCAGTTATCTGATGAGATAATAGCATGCTAACTGTCAGTTATATGATGAGATAATATCATGTTAACAGTCAGTTATCTGATGAGATAATAACATGTTAACTGTCAGTTATCTGATGAGATAATAACATGCTAACAGTCAGTTATCTGATGAGATAATAACATGTTAACAGTCAGTTATCTGATGAGATAATAAAATGTTAACTGTCAGTTATCTGATGAGATAATAACATGTTAACAGTCACAGTTATCTGATGAGATAATAAAATGTTAACAGTCAGTTATCTGATGAGATAATAACATGTTAACAGTCAGTTATCTGATGAGATAATAACATGTTAACTGTCAGTTATCTGATGAGATAATAACATGCTAACTGTCAGTTATCTGATGAGATAATAACATGTTAACAGTCACAGTTATCTGATGAGATAATAACATGTTAACAGTCAGTTATCTGATGAGATAATAAAATGTTAACAGTCAGTTATCTGATGAGATAATAACATGTTAACAGTCACAGTTATCTGATGAGATAATAACATGTTAACAGTCACAGTTATCTGATGAGATAATAGCATGTTAACTGTCAGTTATCTGATGAGATAATAACATGTTAACAGTCACAGTTATCTGATGAGATAATAGCATGTTAACAGTCAGTTATCTGATGAGATAATAACATGTTAACAGTCACAGTTATCTGATGAGATAATAGCATGTTAACTGTCAGTTATCTGATGAGATAATAACATGTTAACTGTCAGTTATCTGATGAGATAATAGCATGTTAACTGTCAGTTATCTGATGAGATAATAACATGTTAACAGTCAGTTATCTGATGAGATAATAACATGTTAACTGTCAGTTATCTGATGAGATAATAACATGTTAACTGTCAGTTATCTGATGAGATAATAACATGCTAACTGTCAGTTATCTGATGAGATAATAACATGTTAACAGTCACAGTTATCTGATGAGATAATAACATGTTAACAGTCACAGTTATCTGATGAGATAATAAAATGTTAACAGTCAGTTATCTGATGAGATAATAACATGTTAACAGTCACAGTTATCTGATGAGATAATAACATGTTAACAGTCACAGTTATCTGATGAGATAATAAAATGTTAACAGTCAGTTATCTGATGAGATAATAACATGTTAACAGTCACAGTTATCTGATGAGATAATAAAATGTTAACAGTCAGTTATCTGATGAGATAATAACATGTTAACAGTCACAGTTATCTGATGAGATAATAACATGTTAACTGTCAGTTATCTGATAAGATAATAATATGCTAACTGTCAGTTATCTGATGAGATAATAACATGTTAACAGTCAGTTATCTGATGAGATAATAACATGTTAACAGTCAGTTATCTGATGAGATAATAACATGTTAACTGTCAGTTATCTGATGAGACAATAACATGCTGACTGTCAGTTATCTGATGAGATAATAACATGCTAACTGTCAGTTATCTGATGAGATAATAACATGTTAACAGTCACAGTTATCTGATGAGATAATAAAATGTTAACTGTCAGTTATCTAACGAGATAATAACATGTTAACCGTCACAGTTATCTAACGAGATAATAACATGTTAACAGTCACAGTTATCTGATGAGATAATAAAATGTTAACTCTCAGTTATCTGATGAGATAGTAACATGTTAACAGTCAGTTATCTGATGAGATAATAACATGTTAACAGTCAGTTATCTGATGAGATAGTAACATGTTAACAGTCAGTTATCTGATGAGATGATAACATGTTAACAGTCAGTTATCTGATGAGATAATAACATGCTAACTGCCAGTTATCTGATGAGATAATATCAAGTTAACAGTCAGTTATCTGATGAGATAATAACATGTTAACAGTCAGTTATCTGATGAGATAATAACATGCTAACTGCCAGTTATCTGATGAGATAATAGCATGCTAACTGTCAGTTATCTGATGAGATAATAGCATGCTAACTGTCAGTTATCTGATGAGATAATAGCATGTTAACTCTCAGTTATCTGATGAGATAACATGTTAACAGTCACAGTTATCTGATGAAATAATAACATGTTAACAGTCAGTTATCTGATGAGATAATAACATGTTAACTGCCAGTTATCTGATGAGATAACAACATGCTAACTGCCAGTTATCTGATGAGATAATAACATGTTAACAGTCACAGTTATCTGATGAGATAATAAAATGTTAACAGTCACAGTTATCTGATGAGATAATAAAATGTTAACAGTCAGTTATCTAACGAGATAATAACATGTTAACCGTCACAGTTATCTAACGAGATAATAACATGTTAACAGTCACAGTTATCTGATGAGATAATAAAATGTTAACTCTCAGTTATCTGATGAGATAGTAACATGTTAACAGTCAGTTATCTGATGAGATAATAACATGTTAACAGTCAGGTATCTGATGAGATAGTAACATGTTAACAGTCAGTTATCTGATGAGATAATAACATGCTAACAGTCACAGTTATCTGATGAGATAATAACATGTTAACTGTCAGTTATCAGATGAGATAATAGCATGCTAACTGTCAGTTATCTGATGAGATAATAACATGTTAACAGTCAGTTATTTGGTGAGATAATAACATGTCAACAGTCAGTTATCTGATGAGATAAAAAAATGTTAACTGTGACTTATCTGATGAGATAATATCATGTTAACAGTCAGTTATCTGATGAGATAATAAAATGTTAACTGTGAGTTATCTGATGAGATAATATCATGTTAACAGTCAGTTATCTGATGAGATAATAACATGTTAACTGTCAGTTATCTGATGAGATAATAACATGCTAACTGTCAGTTATCTGATGTGATAATAACATGTTAAAAGTCACAGTTATCTGATGAGATAATAGCATGCTAACTGTCAGTTATCTGATGAGATGATAGCATTTTAACTGTCAGTTATATGATGAGATAATATCATGTTAACAGTCAGTTATCTGATGAGATAATAACATGTTAACTGTCAGTTATCTGATGAGATAATAACATGCTAACAGTCAGTTATCTGATGAGATAATAACATGTTAACAGTCACAGTTATCTGATGAGATAATAAAATGTTAACTGTCAGTTATCTAACGAGATAATAACATGTTAACCGTCACAGTTATCTAACGAGATAATAACATGTTAACAGTCACAGTTATCTGATGAGATAATAAAATGTTAACTCTCAGTTATCTGATGAGATAGTAACATGTTAACAGTCAGTTATCTGATGAGATAATAACATGTTAACAGTCAGTTATCTGATGAGATAGTAACATGTTAACAGTCAGTTATCTGATGAGATGATAACATGTTAACAGTCAGTTATCTGATGAGATAATAACATGCTAACTGCCAGTTATCTGATGAGATAATATCAAGTTAACAGTCAGTTATCTGATGAGATAATAACATGTTAACAGTCAGTTATCTGATGAGATAATAACATGCTAACTGCCAGTTATCTGATGAGATAATAGCATGCTAACTGTCAGTTATCTGATGAGATAATAGCATGTTAACTCTCAGTTATCTGATGAGATAACATGTTAACAGTCACAGTTATCTGATGAAATAATAACATGTTAACAGTCAGTTATCTGATGAGATAATAAAATGTTAACAGTCAGTTATCTGATGAGATAATAACATGTTAACTGCCAGTTATCTGATGAGATAATAACATGTTAATAGTCACAGTTATCTGATGAGATAATAACATGTTAACAGTCAGTTATCTGATGAGATAATAAAATGTTAACAGTCAGTTATCTGATGAGATAATAACATGTTAACACTCACAGTTATCTGATGAGATAATAAAATGTTAACAGTCAGTTATCTGATGAGATAGTAACATGTTAACAGTCAGTTATCTGATGAGATAATAACATGTTAACAGTCAGTTATCTGATGAGATAATATCATGTTAACAGTCAGTTATCTGATGAGATAATAACATGTTAACAGTCAGTTATCTGATGAGATAATAACATGCTAACTGCCAGTTATCTGATGAGATAATAACATGTTAACAGTCACAGTTATCTGATGAGATAATATCATGTTAACAGTCAGTTATCTGATGAGATGATAACATCTTAACAGTCAGTTATCTGATGAGATAATAACATGTTAACTGTCAGTTATCTGATGAGATAATAACACGTTAACAGTCAGTTATCTGATGAGATAATAGCATGTTAACAGTCAGTTATCTGATGAGATAATAGCATGCTAACAGTCAGTTATCTGATGAGATAATAGCATGTTAACAGTCAGTTATCTGATGAGATAATAACATGTTAACTGTCAGTTATCTGATGAGATAATAACACGTTAACAGTCAGTTATCTGATGAGATAATAGCATGTTAACAGTCAGTTATCTGATGAGATAATTTAATGTTAACAGTCAGTTATCTGATGAGATAATAACATGTTAACAGTCAGTTATCTGATGAGATAATAACATGTTAACAGTCAGTTATCTGATGAGATAACAACATGTTAACTGCCAGTTATCTGATGAGATAATAGCATGCTACCTGTCAGTTATCTGATGAGATAATAACATGCTGTCAGTTATCTGATGAGATAATAACATGTTAACAGTCACAGTTATCTGATGAGATGATAAAATGTTAACTGTCAGTTATCTGATGAGATAATAAAATGTTAACTGTCAGTTATCTGATGAGATAATAACATGCTAACAGTCAGTTATCTGATGAGATAATAGCATGTTACCAGTCAGTTATCTGATGAGATAATATCATGTTAACAGTCAGTTATCTGATGAGATAATAACATGTTAACAGTCAGTTATCTGATGAGATAATAACATGCTAACTGTCAGTTATCTGATGAGATAATAGCATGTTAACAGTCAGTTATCTGATGAGATAATAACATGTTAACAGTCAGTTATCTGATGAGATAATAGCATGTTAACAGTCAGTTATCTGATGAGATAATAGCATGTTAACAGTCAGTTATCTGATGAGATGATAACATCTTAACAGTCAGTTATCTGATGAGATAATAACATGTTAACAGTCAGTTATCTGATGAGATAATAACATGTTAACAGTCAGTTATCTGATGAGATAATAGCATGCTAACAGTCAGTTATCTGATGAGATAATAACATGTTAACAGTCAGTTATCTGATGAGATAATAACATGTTAAAAGTCACAGTTATCTGATGAGATAATAGCATGCTAACTGTCAGTTATCTGATGAGATAATAACATGTCAACAGTCACAGTTATCTGATGAGATAATAACATGTTAACAGTCCACAGTTATCTGATGAGATAATAACATGTTAACAGTCAGTTATCTGATGAGATAATAACATGTTAACAGTCAGTTATCTGATGAGATAATAACATGCTAACAGTCAGTTATCTGATGAGATAATAACATGTTAACAGTCAGTTATCTGATGAGATAATAAAATGTTAACTGTCAGTTATCTGATGAGATAATAACATGCTAACAGTCAGTTATCTGATGAGATAATAACATGTTAACAGTCAGTTATCTGATGAGATAATAACATGTTAACAGTCAGTTATCTGATGAGATAATAACATGTTAACAGTCAGTTATCTGATGAGATAATAGCATGTTAACAGTCAGTTATCTGATGAGATAATAGCATGCTAACAGTCAGTTATCTGATGAGATAATAGCATGTTACCAGTCAGTTATCTGATGAGATAATATCATGTTAACAGTCAGTTATCTGATGAGATAATAACATGTTAACAGTCAGTTATCTGATGAGATAATAACATGCTAACTGTCAGTTATCTGATGAGATAATAACATGTTAACAGTCAGTTATCTGATGAGATAATAGCATGTTAACAGTCAGTTATCTGATGAGATAATAGCATGCTAACAGTCAGTTATCTGATGAGATAATAGCATGTTAACAGTCAGTTATCTGATGAGATAATAACATGTTAACAGTCAGTTATCTGATGAGATAATAACATGTTAACAGTCAGTTATCTGATGAGATAATAACATGTTAACAGTCAGTTATCTGATGAGATAATAACATGTTAACAGTCAGTTATCTGATGAGATAATAGCATGTTAACAGTCAGTTATCTGATGAGATAATAACATGTTAACAGTCAGTTATCTGATGAGATAATAACATGTTAACAGTCAGTTATCTGAGGAGATAATAACATGTTAACAGACAGAAATCGGATGAGATAATAACATGTTAACAGTCAGTTATCTGATGAGATAATAACATCTTAACAGTCAGTTATCTGATGAGATAATAACATGTTAACAGTCAGTTATCTGATGAGATAATAACATGTTAACAGTCACAGTTATCTGATGAGATAATAAAATGTTAACAGTCAGTTATCTGATGAGATAATAACATGTTAACAGTCACAGTTATCTGATGAGATGATAACATGTTAACTGTCAGTTATCTGATGAGATAATAACATGCTAACAGTCAGTTATCTGATGAGATAATAACATGTTAACTGTCAGTTATCTGATGAGATAATAACATGTTAACAGTCAGTTATCTGATGAGATAATAACATGTTAACAGTCAGTTATCTGATGAGATAATAACATGTTAACTGTCAGTTATCTGATGAGATAATAACATGCTAACAGTCAGTTATCTGATGAGATAATAACATGTTAACAGTCAGTTATCTGATGAGATAATAACATGTTAACAGTCACAGTTATCTGATGAGACAATAAAATGTTAACAGTCAGTTATCTGATGAGACAATAACATGTTAACAGTCAGTTATCTGATGAGATAATAACATGTTAACAGTCAGTTATCTGATGAGATAATAACATGCTAACTGTCAGTTATCTGATGAGATAATAACATGTTAACAGTCAGTTATCTGATGAGATAATAACATGTTAACAGTCAGTTATCTGATGAGATAATAACATGTTAACAGTCACAGTTATCTGATGAGATAATATCATGTTAACAGTCAGTTATCTGATGAGATAGTAACATGTTAACAGTCAGTTATCTGATGAGATGATAACATCTTAACAGTCAGTTATCTGATGAGATAATAACATGTTAACTGTCAGTTATCTGATGAGATAATAACATGTTAACAGTCAGTTATCTGATGAGATAATAACATGTTAACAGTCAGTTATCTGATGAGATAATATCATGTTAACAGTCAGTTATCTGATGAGATAATATCATGTTAACAGTCAGTTATCTGATGAGATAATAACATGTTAACTGTCAGTTATCTGATGAGATAATAACATGTTAACAGTCAGTTATCTGATGAGATAATAACATGTTAACAGTCAGTTATTTGGTGAGACAATATCATGTTAACAGTCAGTTATCTGATGAGATAATAAAATGTTAACTGTGAGTTATCTGATGAGATAATATCATGTTAACAGTCAGTTATCTGATGAGATAATAACATGTTAACAGTCAGTTATCTGATGAGATAATAACATGTTAACAGTCAGTTATCTGATGAGATAATAACATGTTAACAGTCAGTTATCTGATGAGATAATAACATGTTAACAGTCAGTTATCTGATGAGATAATAACATGTTAACAGTCAGTTATCTGATGAGATAATAACATGTTAACAGTCAGTTATCTGATGAGATAATAACATGTTAACAGTCAGTTATCTGATGAGATAATAACATGTTAACAGTCAGTTATCTGATGAGATAATAACATGTTAACAGTCCACAGTTATCTGATGAGATAATAACATGTTAACAGTCAGTTATCTGATGAGATAATAACATGTTAACAGTCAGTTATCTGATGAGATAATAACATGTTAACAGTCAGTTATCTGATGAGATAATAACATGTTAACAGTCAGTTATCTGATGAGATAATAACATGCTAACAGTCAGTTATCTGATGAGATAATAACATGTTAACAGTCAGTTATCTGATGAGATAATATCATGTTAACAGTCAGTTATCTGATGAGATAGTAACATGTTAACAGTCAGTTATCTGATGAGATGATAACATCTTAACAGTCAGTTATCTGATGAGATAATAACATGTTAACTGTCAGTTATCTGATGAGATAATAACATCTTAACAGTCAGTTATCTGATGAGATAATAACATGTTAACAGTCAGTTATCTGATGAGATAATAACATGTTAACAGTCAGTTATCTGATGAGACAATAACATGTTAACTGTCAGTTATCTGATGAGACAATAACATGCTAACTGTCAGTTATCTGATGAGATAATAACATGCTAACTGTCAGTTATCTGATGAGATAATAACATGTTAACAGTCAGTTATCTGATGAGATAATAACATCTTAACAGTCAGTTATCTGATGAGATGATAACATGTTAACTGTCAGTTATCTGATGAGATAATAACATGCTAACAGTCAGTTATCTGATGAGATAATAACATGTTAACTGTCAGTTATCTGATGAGATAATAACATGTTAACAGTCAGTTATCTGATGAGATAATAACATGTTAACAGTCAGTTATCTGATGAGATAATAAAATGTTAACAGTCAGTTATCTGATGAGATAATAACATCTTAACAGTCAGTTATCTGATTAGATAATATCATGTTAAATGTAAGTTATCTGATGAGATAGTAACATGTTAACAGTCAGTTATCTGATGAGATGGTAACATCTTAACAGTCAGTTATCTGATGAGATGATAACATGTTAACAGTCATTTATCTGATGAGAATATAACATGTTAACAGTCAGTTATCTGATGAGATAATATCATGATAACAGTCAGTTATCTAATGAGATAATAACATGTTAACAGTCAATTATCTGATGAGAAAATAACATGCTAACAGTCAGTTATCTGATGAGATAATAGCATGTCAACTGTCAGTTATCTGATGAGATAATAACATGTTAACAGTCAGTTATCTGATGAAATAATAACATGTTAACAGTCAGTTATCTGATGAGATAATAACATGTTAACAGTCAGTTATCTGATGAGATAATAGCATGTCAACTGTCAGTTATCTGATGAGATAATAACATGTTAACAGTCAGTTATCTGATGAAATAATAACATGTTAACAGTCAGTTATCTGATGAGATAATAACATGTTAACAGTCACAGTTATCTGATGAGATAATATCATGTTAACAGTCAGTTATCTGATGAGATAGTAACATGTTAACAGTCAGTTATCTGATGAGATGATAACATCTTAACAGTCAGTTATCTGATGAGATAATAACATGTTAACAGTCAGTTATCTGATGAGATAATAACATGTTAACAGTCAGTTATCTGATGAGATAATAACATGTTAACAGTCACAGTTATCTGATGAGATAATATCATGTTAACAGTCAGTTATCTGATGAGATAATAACATGTTAACAGTCAGTTATCTGATGAGATAATAACATGCTAACTGTCAGTTATCTGATGAGATAATAACATGTTAACAGTCAGTTATCTGATGAGATAATAACATGCTAACTGTCAGTTATCTGATGAGATAATAACATGTTAACAGTCAGTTATCTGATGAGATAATAACATGTTAACAGTCACAGTTATCTGATGAGATAATAAAATGTTAACAGTCAGTTATCTGATGAGATAATAAAATGTTAACTGTCAGTTATCTGATGAGATAATAACATGCTAACAGTCAGTTATCTGATGAGATAATAACATGTTAACAGTCAGTTATCTGATGAGATAATAAAATGTTAACAGTCAGTTATCTGATGAGATAATAACATGTTAACAGTCACAGTTATCTGATGAGATGATAACATGTTAACTGTCAGTTATCTGATGAGATAATAACATGCTAACAGTCAGTTATCTGATGAGATAATAACATGTTAACTGTCAGTTATCTGATGATATAATATCATGTTAACAGTCAGTTATCTGATGAGATAGTAACATGTTAACAGTCAGTTATCTGATGAGATGATAACATGTTAACAGTCAGTTATCTGATGAGATAATAACATGTTAACAGTCAGTTATCTGATGAGATAGTAACATGTTAACAGTCAGTTATCTGATGAGATGGTAACATCTTAACAGTCAGTTATCTGATGAGATGATAACATGTTAACAGTCAGTTATCTGATGAGATGATAACATGTTAACAGTCAGTTATCTGATGAGATAATAGCATGCTAACAGTCAGTTATCTGATGAGATAATAGCATGTCAACTGTCAGTTATCTGATGAGATAATAACATGTTAACAGTCAGTTATCTGATGAAATAATAACATGTTAACAGTCAGTTATCTGATGAGATAATAACATGTTAACAGTCACAGTTATCTGATGAGATAATATCATGTTAACAGTCAGTTATCTGATGAGATAATAACATGTTAACAGTCAGTTATCTGATGAGATAATAACATGTTAACAGTCAGTTATCTGATGAGATAATAAAATGTTAACAGTCAGTTATCTGATGAGATAATAACATGTTAACAGTCACAGTTATCTGATGAGATAATAACATGTCAACTGTCAGTTATCTGATGAGATAATAATATGCTAACTGTCAGTTATCTGATGAGACAATAACATGTTAACAGTCACAGTTATCTGATGAGATAATAACATGTTAACAGTCAGTTATCTGATGAGATAATAACATGTTAACAGTCAGTTATCTGATGAGATAGTAACATGTTAACAGTCAGTTATCTGATGAGATGATAACATCTTAACAGTCAGTTATCTGATGAGATGATAGCATGCTAACAGTCAGTTATCTGATGAGATAATAGCATGTTAACAGTCAGTTATCTGATGAGATAGTAACATGTTAACAGTCAGTTATCTGATGAGATGATAACATCTTAACAGTCAGTTATCTGATGAGATAATAACATGTTAACTGTCAGTTATCTGATGAGATAATAACACGTTAACAGTCAGTTATTTGGTGAGATAATAACATGTCAACAGTCAGTTATCTGATGAGATAATATCATGTTAACAGTCAGTTATCTGATGAGATAATAAAATGTTAACTGTGAGTTATCTGATGAGATAATATCATGTTAACAGTCACAGTTATCTGATGAGATAATAACATGTTAACAGTCAGTTATCTGATGAGATAATAAAATGTTAACAGTCAGTTATCTGATGAGATAATAACATGTTAACAGTCAGTTATCTGATGAGATAAAAACATGATAACAGTCAGTTATCTGATGAGATAATAACATGGTAACAGTCAGTTATCTGATGAGATAATAACATGTTAACAGTCAGTTGTCTGATGAGATAATAACATGTTAACAGTCAGTTATCTGATGAGATAATAACATGTTAACAGTCAGTTATCTGATGAGATAATAACATGTTAACAGTCAGTTATCTGATGAGATAATAACATGTTAACAGTCAGTTCTCTGATGAGATAATAACACGTTAACAGTCAGTTATCTGATGAGATGATAGCATTTTAACTGTCAGTTATATGATGAGATAATATCATGTTAACAGTCAGTTATCTGATGAGATAATAACATGTTAACAGTCAGTTATCTGATGAGATAATAAAATGTTAACTGTCAGTTATCTGATGAGATAATAACATGTTAACAGTCACAGTTATCTGATGAGATAATAAAATGTTAACAGTCAGTTATCTGATGAGATAATAACATGTTGACAGTCACAGTTATCTGATGAGATAATAACATGTTAACTGTCAGTTATCTGATGAGATAATAACATGCTAACTGTCAGTCAGTTATCTGATGAGATAATAACATGTTAACAGTCAGTTATCAGTTATCTGATGAGATAATAACATGTTAACAGTCACAGTTATCTGATGAAATAATAACATGTTAACAGTCAGTTATCTGATGAGATAATAAAATGTTAACAGTCAGTTATCTGATGAGATAATAACATGTTAACAGTCAGTTATCTGATGAGATAATAACATGTTAACAGTCAGTTATCTGATGAGATAATAAAATGTTAACTCTCAGTTATCTGATGAGATAGTAACATGTTAACTGCCAGTTATCTGATGAGATAATAACATGTTAACAGTCACAGTTATCTGATGAGATGATAAAATGTTAACTGTCAGTTATCTGATGAGATAATAAAATGTTAACTGTCAGTTATCTGATGAGATAATAACATGTTAACAGTCAGTTATCTGATGAGATAATAGCATGTTAACAGTCAGTTATCTGATGAGATAATAACATGTTAACAGTCAGTTATCTGATGAGATAATAACATGCTAACTGTCAGTTATCTGATGAGATAATAGCATGTTAACAGTCAGTTATCTGATGAGATAATAACATGTTAACAGTCAGTTATCTGATGAGATAATAGCATGTTAACAGTCAGTTATCTGATGAGATAATAGCATGCTAACAGTCAGTTATCTGATGAGATAATAACATGTTAACAGTCAGTTATCTGATGAGATAATAAAATGTTAACAGTCAGTTATCTGATGAGATAATAACATGTTAACAGTCAGGTATCTGATGAGATAGTAACATGTTAACAGTCAGTTATCTGATGAGATAATAACATGTTAACAGTCAGTTATCTGATGAGATAATACCATGTTAACAGTCAGTTATCTGATGAGATAATACCATGTTAACAGTCAGTTATCTGATGAGATAATAACATGTTAACAGTCAGTTATCTGATGAGATAATAACATGTTAACAGTCAGTTATCTGATGAGATAATAACATGTTAACAGTCAGTTATCTGATGAGATAATAACATGTTAACAGTCAGTTATCTGATGAGATAATAACATGTTAACAGTCAGTTATCTGATGAGATAATAACATGTTAACAGTCAGTTATCTGATGAGATAATAACATGTTAACAGTCAGTTATCTGATGAGATAATAACATGTTAACAGTCAGTTATCTGATGAGATAATAACATGTTAACAGTCAGTTATCTGATGAGATAATAACATGTTAACAGTCAGTTATCTGATGAGATAATGACATGTTAACAGTCAGTTATCTGATGAGATGATAACATGTTAACTGTCAGTTATCTGATGAGATAATAACATGCTAACAGTCAGTTATCTGATGAGATAATAGCATGTTAACAGTCAGTTATCTGATGAGATAATAACATCCTAACAGTCAGTTATCTGATTAGATAATATCATGTTACCAGTCAGTAATCTGATGAGATAATATCATGTTAACAGTCAGTTATCTGATGAGATAATAACATGTTAACAGTCAGTTATCTGATGAGATAATAACATGCTAACTGCCAGTTATCTGATGAGATAATAACATGTTAACAGTCACAGTTATCTGATGAGATAATATCATGTTAACAGTCAGTTATCTGATGAGATAGTAACATGTTAACAGTCAGTTATCTGATGAGATGATAACATCTTAACAGTCAGTTATCTGATGAGATAATAACATGTTAACTGTCAGTTATCTGATGAGATAATAACATGTTAACAATCAGTTATCTGATGAGATAATAGCATGTTAACAGTCAGTTATCTGATGAGATAATAGCATGCTAACAGTCAGTTATCTGATGAGATAATAGCATGTTAACAGTCAGTTATCTGATGAGATAATAACATGTTAACTGTCAGTTATCTGATGAGATAATAACATGTTAACAGTCAGTTATCTGATGAGATAATAACATGTCAACAGTCAGTTATCTGATGAGATAATAACATGTTAACAGTCAGTTATCTGATGAGATAATAACATGTTAACAGTCAGTTATCTGATGAGATAATAACATGTTAACAGTCAGTTATCTGATGAGATAATAACATGTTAACAGTCAGTTATCTGATGAGATAATAACATGTTAACAGTCAGTTATCTGATGAGATAATAACATGTTAACAGTCAGTTATCTGATGAGATAATAACATGTTAACAGTCAGTTATCTGATGAGATAATAACATGTTAACAGTCAGTTATCTGATGAGATAATAACATGTTAACAGTCAGTTATCTGATGAGATAATAACATGTTAACAGTCAGTTATCGGATGAGATAATAACATGTTAACAGTCACAGTTATCTGATGAGATAATAACATGTTAACAGTCAGTTATCTGATGAGATAATAGCATGTTAACAGTCAGTTATCTGATGAGATAATAACATGTTAACAGTCAGTTATCTGATGAGATGATAACATGTTAACAGTCACAGTTATCTGATGAGATAATAGCATGTTAACTGTCAGTTATCTGATGAGATAATAGCATGTTAACAGTCAGTTATCTGATGAGATAATAGCATGTTAACTCTCAGTTATCTGATGAGATAATAACATGTTAACAGTCACAGTTATCTGATGAGATAATAACATGTTAACAGTCACAGTTATCTGATGAGATAATAACATGTTAACTGCCAGTTATCTGATGAGATAATAACATGCTAACTGCCAGTTATCTGATGAGATAATAGCATGCTACCTGTCAGTTATCTGATGAGATAATAGCATGTTACCTGTCAGTTATCTGATGAGATAATAACATGCTAACTGTCAGTTATCTGATGAGACAATAACATGTTAACAGTCACAGTTATCTGATGAGATAATAACATGTTAACAGTCAGTTATCTGATGAGATAATAACATGTTAACAGTCAGTTATCTGATGAGATGATAACATGTTAACAGTCAGTTATCTGATGAGATAATAACATGCTAACTGCCAGTTATCTGATGAGATAATAACATGTTAACAGTCAGTTATCTGATGAGATAATAACATCTTAACAGTCAGTTATCTGATGAGATAATAACATGTTAACTGTCAGTTATCTGATGAGATAATAACATGTTAACTGTCAGTTATCTGAGGAGATAATAACATGTTAACAGTCAGTTATCTGATGAGATAATAACATGTTAACAGTCAGTTATCTGATGAGATAATAACATGTTAACAGTCAGTTATCTGATGAGATAATATCATGTTAACAGTCAGTTATCTGATGAGATAATAACATGCTGACAGTCAGTTATCTGATGAGATAATAGCATGCTAACAGTCAGTTATCTGATGAGATAATAACATGTTAACTGTCAGTTATCTGATGAGATAATAACATGTTAACTGTCAGTTATCTGATGAGATAATAACATGTTAACTGTCAGTTATCTGAGGAGATAATAACATGTTAACAGTCAGTTATCTGATGAGATAATAACATGTTAACAGTCAGTTATGTGGTGAGATAATAACATGTGAACAGTCACTTATCTGATGAGATAATATCATGTTAACAGTCAGTTATCTGATGAGATAATAAAATGTTAACTGTGAGTTATCTGATGAGATAATATCATGTTAACAGTCAGTTATCTGATGAGATAATAACATGTTAAAAGTCACAGTTATCTGATGAGATAATAGCATGCTAACTGTCAGTTATATGATGAGATAATATCATGTTAACAGTCAGTTATCTGATGAGATAATAACATGTTAACTGTCAGTTATCTGATGAGATAATAACATGTTAACAGTCACAGTTATCTGATGAGATAATAACATGTTAACAGTCAGTTATCTGATGAGATAATAAAATGTTAACAGTCAGTTATCTGATGAGATAATAACATGTTAACAGTCACAGTTATCTGATGAGATAATAACATGTTAACAGTCACAGTTATCTGATGAGATAATAACATGTTAACAGTCACAGTTATCTGATGAGATAATAACATGTTAACAGTCAGTTATCTGATGAGATAATAACATGTTAACAGTCAGTTATCTGATGAGATAATAACATGTTAACAGTCAGTTATCTGATGAGATAATAACATGTTAACAGTCAGTTATCTGATGAGATAATAACATGTTAACAGTCAGTTATCTGATGAGATAGTAACATGTTAACAGTCAGTTATTTGATGAGATGATAACATGTTAACAGTCAGTTATCTGATGAGATAATAACATGTTAACAGTCAGTTATCTGATGAGATAATAACATGTTAACAGTCAGTTATCTGATGAGATAATAACATGTTAACAGTCAGTTATCTGATGAGATAATAACATGCTGTCAGTTATCTGATGAGATAATAACATGTTAACAGTCACAGTTATCTGATGAGATGATAACATGCTGTCAGTTATCTGATGAGATAATAACATGTTAACAGTCACAGTTATCTGATGAGATGATAACATGTTAACTGTCAGTTATCTGATGAGATAATAGCATTTTAACTGTCAGTTATATGATGAGATAATATCATGTTAACAGTCAGTTATCTGATGAGATAATAACATGTTAACAGTCAGTTATCTGATGAGATAATAACATGTTAACAGTCAGTTATCTGATGAGATAATAACATGTTAACTGTCAGTTATCTGATGAGATAATAACATGCTAACTGTCAGTTATCTGATGAGATAATAACATGTTAACAGTCACAGTTATCTGATGAGATAATAACATGTTAACAGTCAGTTATCTGATGAGATAATAAAATGTTAACAGTCAGTTATCTGATGAGATAATAACATGTTAACAGTCACAGTTATCTGATGAGATAATAAAATGTTAACAGTCAGTTATCTGATGAGATAATAACATGTTAACAGTCAGTTATCTGATGAGATAATAACATGTTAACAGTCAGTTATCTGATGAGATAATAAAATGTTAACAGTCAGTTATCTGATGAGATAATAACATGTTAACAGTCACAGTTATCTGATGAGATAATAACATGTTAACAGTCAGTTATCTGATGAGATAATAACATGTTAACAGTCAGTTATCTGATGAGATAGTAACATGTTAACAGTCAGTTATCTGATGAGATGATAACATGTTAACAGTCAGTTATCTGATGAGATAATAACATGTTAACAGTCAGTTATCTGATGAGATGATAACATGTTAACAGTCAGTTATCTGATGAGACAATAACATGTTAACAGTCAGTTATCTGATGAGATAATAACATGTTAACAGTCAGTTATCTGATGAGATAATAACATGTTAACAGTCAGTTATCTGATGAGATAATAACATGTTAACAGTCAGTTATCTGATGAGATAATAACATGTTAACAGTCAGTTATCTGATGAGATAATAACATGTTAACAGTCAGTTATCTGATGAGATAATAACATGTTAACAGTCAGTTATCTGATGAGATAATAACATGTTAACAGTCAGTTATCTGATGAGAAAATAACATGCTAACAGTCAGTTATCTGATGAGATAATAGCATGTTAACAGTCAGTTATCGGATGAGATAATAACATGTTAACAGTCAGTTATCTGATGAGATAATAACATGTTAACAGTCCACAGTTATCTGATGAGATAATAACATGTTAACAGTCAGTTATCTGATGAGATAATAACATGTTAACAGTCACAGTTATCTGATGAGATAATAGCATGTTAACAGTCACAGTTATCTGATGAGATAATAGCATGTTAACAGTCACAGTTATCTGATGAGATAATGTCATGTTAACAGTCAGTTATCTGATGAGATAGTAGCATGTTAACAGTCAGTTATCTGATGAGATGATAACATCTTAACAGTCAGTTATCTGATGAGATAATAGCATGTTAACAGTCAGTTATCTGATGAGATAGTAACATGTTAACAGTCAGTTATCTGATGAGATAGTAACATGTTAACAGTCAGTTATCTGATGAGATGATAACATCTTAACAGTCAGTTATCTGATGAGATAATAACATGTTACCAGTCAGTTATCTGATGAGATAATAGCATGTTACCAGTCAGTTATCTGATGAGATAATAGCATGTTACCAGTCAGTTATCTGATGAGATAATAGCATGTTAACTGTCAGTTATCTGATGAGATAATAGCATGTTAACAGTCAGTTATCTGATGAGATAATAGCATGTTAACTCTCAGTTATCTGATGAGATAATAACTTGTTAACAGTCACAGTTATCTGATGAGATAATAACATGTTAACAGTCACAGTTATCTGATGAAATAATAACATGTTAACAGTCAGTTATCTGATGAGATAATAAAATGTTAACAGTCAGTTATCTGATGAGATAATAACATGTTAACTGCCAGTTATCTGATGAGATAACAACATGCTAACTGCCAGTTATCTGATGAGATAATAGCATGCTACCTGTCAGTTATCTGATGAGATAATAGCATGTTACCAGTCAGTTATCTGATGAGATAATATCATGTTAACAGTCAGTTATCTGATGAGATAATAACATGTTAACAGTCAGTTATCTGATGAGATAATAACATGCTAACTGTCAGTTATCTGATGAGATAATAGCATGTTAACAGTCAGTTATCTGATGAGATAATAACATGTTAACAGTCAGTTATCTGATGAGATAATAACATGTTAACAGTCAGTTATCTGATGAGATAATAACATGTTAACAGTCACAGTTATCTGATGAGATAATATCATGTTAACAGTCAGTTATCTGATGAGATAGTAACATGTTAACAGTCAGTTATCTGATGAGATAATAACATGTTAACAGTCAGTTATCTGATGAGATAATATCATGTTAACAGTCAGTTATCTGATGAGATAATAACATGTTAACAGTCAGTTATCTGATGAGATAATAACATGTTAACAGTCAGTTATCTGATGAGATAATAACATGTTAACAGTCAGTTATCTGATGAGATAATAACATGTTAACAGTCAGTTATCTGATGAGATAATAACATGTTAACAGTCAGTTATCTGATGAGATAATAACATGTTAACAGTCAGTTATCTGATGAGATAATAACATGTTAACAGTCAGTTATCTGATGAGATAATAACATGTTAACAGTCAGTTATCTGATGAGATAATAACATGTTAACAGTCAGTTATCTGATGAGATAATAACATGTTAACAGTCAGTTATCTGATGAGATAATAACATGTTAACAGTCAGTTATCTGATGAGATAATAACATGTTAACAGTCAGTTATCTGATGAGATAATAACATGTTAACAGTCAGTTATCTGATGAGATAATAACATGTTAACAGTCAGTTATCTGATGAGATAATAACATGTTAACAGTCAGTTATCTGATGATATAATACCATGTTAACAGTCAGTTATCTGATGAGATAATAACATGTTAACAGTCAGTTATCTGATGAGATAATAAAATGTTAACTGTCAGTTATCTGATGAGATAATAACATGCTAACAGTCAGTTATCTGATGAGATAATAACATGTTAACAGTCAGTTATCTGATGAGATAATAAAATGTTAACTGTCAGTTATCTGATGAGATAATAACATGCTAACAGTCAGTTATCTGATGAGATAATAGCATGTTAACTCTCAGTTATCTGATGAGATAATAACATGTTAACGGTCACAGTTATCTGATGAGATAATAACATGTTAACTGTCAGTTATCTGATGAGATAATAATATGCTAACTGTCAGTTATCTGATGAGATAATAACATGTTAACAGTCAGTTATCTGATGAGATAATAACATGTTAACAGTCAGTTATCTGATGAGATGATAACATGTTAACTGTCAGTTATCTGATGAGATAATAACATGCTAACAGTCAGTTATCTGATGAGATAATAGCATGTTACCAGTCAGTTATCTGATGAGATAATATCATGTTAACAGTCAGTTATCTGATGAGATAATAACATGTTAACAGTCAGTTATCTGATGAGATAATAACATGCTAACTGCCAGTTATCTGATGAGATAATAACATGTTAACAGTCACAGTTATCTGATGAGATAATATCATGTTAACAGTCAGTTATCTGATGAGATAATAACATGTTAACAGTCACAGTTATCTGATGAGATAATATCATGTTAACAGTCAGTTATCTGATGAGATAGTAACATGTTAACAGTCAGTTATCTGATGAGATGATAACATCTTAACAGTCAGTTATCTGATGAGATAATAACATGTTAACTGTCAGTTATCTGATGAGATAATAACATGTTAACAGTCAGTTATCTGATGAGATAATAACATGCTAACAGTCACAGTTATCTGATGAGATAATAACATGTTAACTGTCAGTTATCAGATGAGATAATAGCATGCTAACTGTCAGTTATCTGATGAGATAATAACATGTTAACAGTCAGTTATCTGATGAGATGATAACATGTTAACAGTCAGTTATCTGATGAGATAATAACATGTTAACAGTCAGTTATCTGATGAGATAATAGCATGTTAACAGTCAGTTATCTGATGAGATAATAACATGTTAACAGTCAGTTATCTGATGAGATAATAGCATGTTAACAGTCAGTTATCTGATGAGATAATAGCATGCTAACAGTCAGTTATCTGATGAGATAATAGCATGTTACCAGTCAGTTATCTGATGAGATAATATCATGTTAACAGTCAGTTATCTGATGAGATAATAACATGTTAACAGTCAGTTATCTGATGAGATAATAACATGTTAACTGTCAGTTATCTGATGAGATAATAGCATGTTAACTGTCAGTTATCTGATGAGATAATAACATGTTAACTGTCAGTTATCTGATGAGATAATAGCATGTTAACTGTCAGTTATATGATGAGATAATAACATGCTAACTGTCAGTTATCTGATGAGATAATAACATGTTAACAGTCACAGTTATCTGATGAGATAATAACATGTTAACAGTCACAGTTATCTGATGAGATAATAGCATGTTAACAGTCACAGTTATCTGATGAGATAATAGCATGTTAACAGTCAGTTATCTGATGAGATGATAACATGTTAACAGTCACAGTTATCTGATGAGATAATAGCATGTTAACTGTCAGTTATCTGATGAGATAGTAACATGTTAACAGTCAGTTATCTGATGAGATAATAACATGCTAACTGTCAGTTATCTGATGAGATAATAACATGTTAACAGTCAGTTATCTGATGAGATAATAGCATGTTAACAGTCAGTTATCTGATGAGATAATAGCATGCTAACAGTCAGTTATCTGATGAGATAATAACATGTTAACAGTCAGTTATCTGATGAGATAATAGCATGTTAACAGTCAGTTATCTGATGAGATAATAGCATGCTAACAGTCAGTTATCTGATGAGATAATAGCATGTCAACTGTCAGTTATCTGATGAGATAATAACATGTTAACTGTCAGTTATCTGATGAGATAATAGCATGTTACCAGTCAGTTATCTGATGAGATAATATCATGTTAACAGTCAGTTATCTGATGAGATAATAACATGTTAACAGTCAGTTATCTGATGAGATAATAACATGTTAACAGTCAGTTATCTGATGAGATAATAGCATGTTAACAGTCAGTTATCTGATGAGATAATAGCATGCTAACAGTCAGTTATCTGATGAGATAATATCATGTTAACAGTCAGTTATCTGATGAGATAATAACATGTTAACAGTCAGTTATCTGATGAGATAATAACATGTTAACAGTCACAGTTATCTGATGAGATAATAGCATGTTAACAGTCAGTTATCTGATGAGATGATAGCATGGTAACAGTCAGTTATCTGATGAGATAATAACATGTTAACTGTCAGTTATGTGATGAGATAATAACATGCTGTCAGTTATCTGATGAGATAATATCATGTTAACAGTCAGTTATCTGATGAGATAATAAAATGTTAACTGTGAGTTATCTGATGAGATAATATCATGTTAACAGTCAGTTATCTGATGAGATAGTAACATGTTAACAGTCAGTTATCTGATGAGATGATAACATCTTAACAGTCAGTTATCTGATGAGATAATAGCATGCTAACAGTCAGTTATCTGATGAGATAATAGCATGTTAACAGTCAGTTATCTGATGAGATAGTAAGATGTTAACTCTCAATTATCTGATGAGATAACATGTTAACAGTCACAGTTATCTGACGAAATAATAACATGTTAACAGTCAGTTATCTGATGAGATAATAAAATGTTAACAGTCAGTTATCTGATGAGATAACAACATGTTAACAGTCAGTTATCTGATGAGATAATAACATGTTAACAGTCAGTTATCTGATGAGATAATAAAATGTTAACAGTCAGTTATCTGATGAGATAATAGCATGCTACCTGTCAGTTATCTGATGAGATAATAACATGCTAACTGTCAGTTATCTGATGAGATAATAACATGTTAACAGTCACAGTTATCTGATGAGACCATAACATGTTAACAGTCAGTTATCTGACGAGCTAGTCACATGTTAACAGTCAGTTATCTGATGAGATAATAACTTGTTAACTGTAAGGTATCTGATGAGATAGTAACATGTTAACAGTCAGTTATCTGATGAGATGATAACATGTTAACAGTCAGTTATCTGATGAGATAATAACATGTTAACAGTCAGTTATCTGATGAGATAATAACATGTTAACAGTCAGTTATCTGATGAGATAATAACATGTTAACAGTCAGTTATCTGATGAGATAATAACATGTTAACAGTCAGTTATCTGATGAGATAATAACATGTTAACAGTCAGTTATCTGATGAGATAATAACATGTTAACAGTCAGTTATCTGATGAGATAATAACATGTTAACAGTCACAGTTATCTGATGAGATAATAACATGTTAACAGTCCAGTTATCTGATGAGATAATAACATGTTAACAGTCAGTTATCTGATGAGATAATAACATGTTAACAGTCAGTTATCTGATGAGATAATAACATGTTAACAGTCAGTTATCTGATGAGATAATAACATGTTAACAGTCAGTTATCTGATGAGATAATAACATGTTAACAGTCAGTTATCTGATGAGATAATAACATGTTAACAGTCAGTTATCTGATGAGATAATAACATGTTAACAGTCAGTTATCTGATGAGATAATAACATGTTAACAGTCAGTTATCTGATGAGATAATAACATGTTAACAGTCAGTTATCTGATGAGATAATAACATGTTAACAGTCAGTTATCTGATGAGATAATAACATGTTAACAGTCAGTTATCTGATGAGATAATAACATGTTAACAGTCACAGTTATCTGATGAGATAATAACATGTTAACAGTCAGTTATCTGATGAGATAATAACATGTTAACAGTCAGTTATCTGATGAGATAATAACATGTTAACAGTCAGTTATCTGATGAGATAATAACATGTTAACAGTCAGTTATCTGATGAGATAATAACATGTTAACAGTCAGTTATCTGATGAGATAATAACATGTTAACAGTCAGTTATCTGATGAGATAATAACATGTTAACAGTCAGTTATCTGATGAGATAATAAAATGTTAACAGTCAGTTATCTGATTAGATAATAACATGTTAACAGTCAGTTATCTGATGAGATAATAACATGTTAACTGTCAGTTATCTGATGAGATAATAACATGCTAACAGTCAGTTATCTGATGAGATAATAACATGTTAACAGTCAGTTATCTGATGAGATAATAAAATGATAACAGTCAGTTATCTGATGAGATAATAACATGTTAACAGTCAGTTATCTGATGAGATAATAACATGTTAACAGTCAGTTATCTGATGAGATAATAAAATGTTAACAGTCAGTTATCTGATGAGATAATAACATGTTAATAGTCACAGTTATCTGATGAGATAATAACATGTTAACAGTCAGTTATCTGATGAGATAATAAAATGTTAACAGTCAGTTATCTGATGAGATAATAACATGTTAACAGTCACAGTTATCTGATGAGATAATAAAATGTTAACAGTCAGTTATCTGATGAGATAATAACATGTTAACAGTCAGTTATCTGATGAGATAATAACATGTTAACAGTCAGTTATCTGATGAGATAATAACATGCTAACTGTCAGTTATCTGATGAGATAATAGCATGTTAACAGTCAGTTATCTGATGAGATAATAACATGTTAACAGTCAGTTATCTGATGAGATAATAACATGTTAACAGTCAGTTATCTGATGAGACAATAACATGTTAACAGTCAGTTATCTGATGAGATAATAACATGTTAACAGTCAGTTATCTGATGAGATAATAGCATGTTAACAGTCAGTTATCTGATGAGATAATAGCATGCTAACAGTCAGTTATCTGATGAGATAATAGCATGTCAACTGTCAGTTATCTGATGAGATAATAACATGTTAACAGTCAGTTATCTGATGAGATAATAGCATGTTAACAGTCAGTTATCTGATGAGATAATAACATGTTAACAGTCACAGTTATCTGATGAGATAATATCATGTTAACAGTCAGTTATCTGATGAGATAGTAACATGTTAACAGTCAGTTATCTGATGAGATAATAACATGTTAACAGTCAGTTATCTGATGAGATAATAACATGTTAACAGTCAGTTATCTGATGAGATAATAACATGTTAACAGTCAGTTATCTGATGAGATAATAACATGTTAACAGTCAGTTATCTGATGAGATAATAGCATGTTAACAGTCAGTTATCTGATGAGATAATAGCATGTTAACAGTCAGTTATCTGATGAGATAATAACATGCTAACTGTCAGTTATCTGATGAGATAATAACATGTCAACAGTCACAGTTATCTGATGAGATAATAACATGTTAACAGTCACAGTTATCTGATGAGATAATAGCATGTTAACTGTCAGTTATCTGATGAGATAATAACATGTTAACTGTCAGTTATCTGATGAGATAATAGCATGTTAACTGTCAATTATATGATGAGATAATAACATGCTAACTGTCAGTTATCTGATGAGATAATAACATGTTAACAGTCACAGTTATCTGATGAGATAATAACATGTTAACAGTCACAGTTATCTGATGAGATAATAGCATGTTAACAGTCACAGTTATCTGATGAGATAATAGCATGTTAACAGTCAGTTATCTGATGAGATAATAACATGTTAACAGTCACAGTTATCTGATGAGATAATATCATGTTAACAGTCAGTTATCTGATGAGATAGTAACATGTTAACAGTCAGTTATCTGATGAGATAATAACATGCTAACTGTCAGTTATCTGATGAGATAATAACATGTTAACAGTCAGTTATCTGATGAGATAATAACATGTTAACTGTCAGTTATCTGATGAGATAATATCTTGTTAACAGTCAGTTATCTGATGAGATAGTAGCATGTTAACAGTCAGTTATCTGATGAGATGATAACATCTTAACAGTCAGTTATCTGATGAGATGATAGCATGCTAACAGTCAGTTATCTGATGAGATAATAGCATGTTAACAGTCATTTATCTGATGAGATAGTAACATGTTAACAGTCAGTTATCTGATGAGATAATAGCATGTTAACAGTCACAGTTATCTGATGAGATAATAGCATGTTAACAGTCAGTTATCTGATGAGATGATAACATGTTAACAGTCACAGTTATCTGATGAGATAATAGCATGTTAACTGTCAGTTATCTGATGAGATAATAGCATGTTAACAGTCAGTTATCTGATGAGATAATAGCATGTTAACAGTCAGTTATCTGATGAGATAATAGCATGTTAACTCTCAGTTATCTGATGAGATAATAACATGTTAACAGTCACAGTTATCTGATGAGATAATAACATGTTAACAGTCACAGTTATCTGATGAAATAATAACATGTTAACAGTCAGTTATCTGATGAGATAATAAAATGTTAACAATCAGTTTTCTGATGAGATAATAACATGTTAACTGCCAGTTATCTGATGAGATAATAACATGCTAACTGCCAGTTATCTGATGAGATAATAACATGTTAACAGTCAGTTATCTGATGAGATAATAACATGTTAACAGTCAGTTATCTGATGAGATAATAGCATGCTAACTGTCAGTTATCTGATGAGATGATAGCATTTTAACTGTCAGTTATATGATGAGATAATAACATGTTAACAGTCAGTTATCTGATGAGATAATAAAATGTTAACAGTCAGTTATCTGATGAGATAATAACATGTTAACAGTCACAGTTATCTGATGAGATAATAAAATGTTAACAGTCAGTTATCTGATGAGATAATAACATGTTAACAGTCAGTTATCTGATGAGATAATAAAATGTTAACTGTCAGTTATCTGATGAGATAATAACATGTTAACTGTCAGTTATCTGATGAGATAATAACATGTTAACAGTCACAGTTATCTGATGAGATAATAACATGTTAACAGTCAGTTATCTGATGAGATAATAACATGTTAACAGTCACAGTTATCTGATGAGATAATAACATGTTAACAGTCACAGTTATCTGATGAGATAATAACATGTTAACAGTCAGTTATCTGATGAGATAATAACATGTTAACAGTCACAGTTATCTGATGAGATAATAACATGTTAACAGTCAGTTATCTGATGAGATAATAACATGTTAACAGTCAGTTATCTGATGAGATAATAGCATGTTAACAGTCAGTTATCTGATGAGATAATAACATGTTAACAGTCAGTTATCTGATGAGATAATAACATGTTAACAGTCAGTTATCTGATGAGATAATAACATGTTAACAGTCAGTTATCTGATGAGATAATAACATGTTAACAGTCAGTTATCTGATGAGATAATAACATGTTAACAGTCAGTTATCTGATGAGATAATAACATGTTAACAGTCAGTTATCTGATGAGATAATAGCATGTTAACAGTCAGTTATCTGATGAGATAATAACATGTTAACAGTCAGTTATCTGATGAGATAATAGCATGTTAACAGTCAGTTATCTGATGAGATAATAACATGTTAACAGTCAGTTATCTGATGAGATAATAACATGCTAACAGTCAGTTATCTGATGAGATAATAACATGTTAACAGTCAGTTATCTGATGAGATAATAACATGTTAACAGTCAGTTATCTGATGAGATAATAACATGTTAACAGTCAGTTATCTGATGAGATAATAACATGTTAACAGTCAGTTATCTGATGAGATAATAACATGTTAACAGTCAGTTATCTGATGAGATAATAACATGTTAACAGTCAGTTATCTGATGAGATAATAACATGTTAACAGTCAGTTATCTGATGAGATAATAACATGTTAACAGTCAGTTATCTGATGAGATAATAACATGTTAACAGTCAGTTATCTGATGAGATAATAACATGTTAACAGTCAGTTATCTGATGAGATAATAACATGTTAACAGTCAGTTATCTGATGAGATAATAACATGTTAACAGTCCACAGTTATCTGATGAGATAATAACATGTTAACAGTCAGTTATCTGATGAGATAATAACATGTTAACAGTCAGTTATCTGATGAGATAATAACATGTTAACAGTCAGTTATCTGATGAGATAATAACATGTTAACAGTCAGTTATCTGATGAGATAATAACATGTTAACAGTCAGTTATCTGATGAGATAATAACATGTTAACAGTCAGTTATCTGATGAGATAATAACATGCTAACTGTCAGTTATCTGATGAGATAATAGCATGTTAACAGTCAGTTATCTGATGAGATAATAACATGTTAACAGTCAGTTATCTGATGAGATAATAGCATGTTAACAGTCAGTTATCTGATGAGATAATGTCATGTTAACAGTCAGTTATCTGATGAGATAGTAGCATGTTAACAGTCAGTTATCTGATGAGATGATAACATCTTAACAGTCAGTTATCTGATGAGATAATAGCATGTTAACAGTCAGTTATCTGATGAGATAGTAACATGTTAACAGTCAGTTATCTGATGAGATGATAACATCTTAACAGTCAGTTATCTGATGAGATAATAACATGTTACCAGTCAGTTATCTGATGAGATAATAGCATGTTACCAGTCAGTTATCTGATGACATAATAGCATGTTACCAGTCAGTTATCTGATGAGATAATAGCATGTTAACTCTCAGTTATCTGATGAGATAACATGTTAACAGTCACCGTTATCTGATGAGATAATAACATGTTAACAGTCAGTTATCTGATGAGATAATAACATGTTAACAGTCAGTTATCTGATGAGATAATAACATGTTAACAGTCAGTTATCTGATGAGATAATAACATGTTAACAGTCACAGTTATCTGATGAGATAATAGCATGCTAACTGTCAGTTATCTGATGAGATAATAACATGTTAACAGTCACAGTTATCTGATGAGATAATAGCATGTTAACAGTCAGTTATCTGATGAGATGATAACATGTTAACAGTCACAGTTATCTGATGAGATAATAGCATGTTAACTGTCAGTTATCTGATGAGATAATAGCATGTTAACAGTCAGTTATCTGATGAGATAATAGCATGTTAACTCTCAGTTATCTGATGAGATAATAACATGTTAACAGTCAGTTATCTGATGAGATAATAGCATGTTAACTCTCAGTTATCTGATGAGATAATAACATGTTAACAGTCACAGTTATCTGATGAAATAATAACATGTTAACAGTCAGTTATCTGATGAGATAATAAAATGTTAACAATCAGTTATCTGATGAGATAATAACATGTTAACTGCCAGTTATCTGATGAGATAATAACATGCTAACTGCCAGTTATCTGATGAGATAATAGCATGTTAACAGTCAGTTATCTGATGAGATAATAACATGATAACTGTCAGTTATCTGATGAGATAATAGCATGTTAACAGTCAGTTATCTGATGAGATAATAACATGTTAACAGTCAGTTATCTGATGAGATAATAGCATGTTAACAGTCAGTTATCTGATGAGATAGTAACATGTTAACAGTCAGTTATCTGATGAGATGATAACATGTTAACTGTCAGTTATCTGATGAGATAATAACATGCTAACAGTCAGTTATCTGATGAGATAATAGCATGTTACCAGTCAGTTATCTGATGAGATAATATCATGTTAACAGTCAGTTATCTGATGAGATAATAACATGTTAACAGTCAGTTATCTGATGAGATAATAACATGTTAACAGTCAGTTATCTGATGAGATAATAACATGCTAACTGCCAGTTATCTGATGAGATAATAACATGTTAACAGTCACAGTTATCTGATGAGATAATATCATGTTAACAGTCAGTTATCTGATGAGATAGTAACATGTTAACAGTCAGTTATCTGATGAGATAATAACATGCTAACTGTCAGTTATCTGATGAGATAATAACATGTTAACAGTCACAGTTATCTGATGAGATAATAGCATGTTAACAGTCACAGTTATCTGATGAGATAATAGCATGTTAACAGTCAGTTATCTGATGAGATAATAGCATGTTAACTCTCAGTTATCTGATGAGATAACATGTTAACAGTCACAGTTATTTGATGAAATAATAACATGTTAACAGTCAGTTATCTGATGAGATAATAAAATGTTAACAGTCACAGTTATCTGATGAGATAATAGCATGCTACCTGTCAGTTATCTGATGAGATAATAACATGCTGTCAGTTATCTGATGAGATAATAACATGTTAACAGTCACAGTTATCTGATGAGATGATAACATGTTAACTGTCAGTTATCTGATGAGATAATAACATGCTAACAGTCAGTTATCTGATGAGATAATAGCATGTTACCAGTCAGTTATCTGATGAGATAATATCATGTTAACAGTCAGTTATCTGATGAGATAATAACATGTTAACTGCCAGTTATCTGATGAGATAATAACATGCTAACTGCCAGTTATCTGATGAGATAATAGCATGCTACCTGTCAGTTATCTGATGAGATAATAACATGCTGTCAGTTATCTGATGAGATAATAACATGTTAACAGTCACAGTTATCTGATGAGATAATATCATGTTAACAGTCAGTTATCTGATGAGATAGTAACATGTTAACAGTCAGTTATCTGATGAGATGGTAACATCTTAACAGTCAGTTATCTGATGAGATGATAACATGTTAACAGTCAGTTATCTGATGAGATAATAGCATGTTAACAGTCAGTTATCTGATGAGATAATAGCATGCTAACAGTCAGTTATCTGATGAGATAATAGCATGTCAACTGTCAGTTATCTGATGAGATAATAACATGTTAACAGTCAGTTATCTGATGAGATAATAACATGCTAACTGTCAGTTATCTGATGAGATAATAACATGTTAACAGTCACAGTTATCTGATGAGATAATAACATGTTAACAGTCACAGTTATTTGATGAGATAATAGCATGTTAACAGTCAGTTATCTGATGAGATAATAGCATGTTAACAGTCAGTTATCTGATGAGATAATAACATGTTAACAGTCAGTTATCTGATGAGAAAATAACATGCTAACAGTCAGTTATCTGATGAGATAATAGCATGTTACCAGTCAGTTATCTGATGAGATAATAACATGTTAACAGTCAGTTATCTGATGAGATAATAACATGTTAACAGTCACAGTTATCTGATGAGATAATAACATGTTAACAGTCACAGTTATCTGATGAGATAATAGCATGTTAACAGTCACAGTTATCTGATGAGATAATAGCATGTTAACAGTCACAGTTATCTGATGAGATAATGTCATGTTAACAGTCAGTTATCTGATGAGATAGTAGCATGTTAACAGTCAGTTATCTGATGAGATAGTAGCATGTTAACAGTCAGTTATCTGATGAGATGATAACATCTTAACAGTCAGTTATCTGATGAGATAATAGCATGTTAACAGTCAGTTATCTGATGAGATAGTAACATGTTAACAGTCAGTTATCTGATGAGATGATAACATCTTAACAGTCAGTTATCTGATGAGATAATAACATGTTAACAGTCAGTTATCTGATGAGATAATAACATGTTAACAGTCAGTTATCTGATGAGATAATAACATGCTGTCAGTTATCTGATGAGATAATAACATGTTAACAGTCAGTTATCTGATGAGATAATAACATGTTAACAGTCACAGTTATCTGATGAGATGATAACATGTTAACTGTCAGTTATCTGATGAGATAATAACATGTTAACAGTCACAGTTATCTGATGAGATAATAACATGTTAACAGTCACAGTTATCTGATGAGATAATAGCATGTTAACAGTCACAGTTATCTGATGAGATAATAGCATGTTAACAGTCAGTTATCTGATGAGATGATAACATGTTAACTGTCAGTTATCTGATGAGATAATAGCATGTTAACAGTCAGTTATCTGATGAGATAATAGCATGTCAACTGTCAGTTATCTGATGAGATAATAGCATGTTACCAGTCAGTTATCTGATGAGATAATATCATGTTAACAGTCAGTTATCTGATGAGATAATAACATGTTAACAGTCAGTTATCTGATGAGATAATATCATGTTAACAGTCAGTTATCTGATGAGATAATAACATGTTAACAGTCAGTTATCTGATGAGATAATAACATGCTAACTGTCAGTTATCTGATGAGATAATAACATGTTAACAGTCAGTTATCTGATGAGATAATAACATGTTAACAGTCACAGTTATCTGATGAGATAATAGCATGTTAACAGTCAGTTATCTGATGAGATAATAACATGTTAACAGTCAGTTATCTGATGAGATAATAACATGTTAACAGTCAGTTATCTGATGAGATAATAACATGTTAACAGTCAGTTATCTGATGAGATAATAGCATGTTAACAGTCAGTTATCTGATGAGATAATAGCATGTTAACAGTCAGTTATCTGATGAGATAATAGCATGCTAACAGTCAGTTATCTGATGAGATAATAGCATGTTAACAGTCAGTTATCTGATGAGATAATAACATGCTAACTGTCAGTTATCTGATGAGATAATAACATGTTAACAGTCACAGTTATCTGATGAGATAATAACATGTTAACAGTCACAGTTATCTGATGAGATAATAGCATGTTAACTGTCAGTTATCTGATGAGATAATAGCATGTTAACAGTCAGTTATCTGATGAGATAATAGCATGTTAACTCTCAGTTATCTGATGAGATAATAACTTGTTAACAGTCACAGTTATCTGATGAGATAATAACATGTTAACAGTCACAGTTATCTGATGAGATAATAGCATGTTAACAGTCAGTTATCTGATGAGATAATAACATGTTAACAGTCAGTTATCTGATGAGATGATAACATGTTAACAGTCAGTTATCTGATGAGATAATAACATGCTAACTGTCAGTTATCTGATGAGATAATAACATGTTAACAGTCAGTTATCTGATGAGATAATAACATGTTAACAGTCAGTTATCTGATGAGATAATAGCATGTTAACAGTCAGTTATCTGATGAGATAATAGCATGTTAACTGTCAGTTATCTGATGAGATAATAACATGTTAACAGTCACAGTTATCTGATGAGATAATAGCATGTTAACTGTCAGTTATCTGATGAGATAATAACATGTTAACTGTCAGTTATCTGATGAGATAATAACATGTTAACAGTCAGTTATCTGATGAGATAATAGCATGTTAACAGTCAGTTATCTGATGAGATAATAGCATGCTAACAGTCAGTTATCTGATGAGATAATAGCATGTTAACAGTCAGTTATCTGATGAGATAATAACATGTTAACAGTCAGTTATCTGATGAGATAATAGCATGTTAACAGTCAGTTATCTGATGAGATAATAGCATGCTAACAGTCAGTTATCTGATGAGATAATAGCATGTTAACAGTCAGTTATCTGATGAGATAATAACATGCTAACTGTCAGTTATCTGATGAGATAATAACATGTTAACAGTCACAGTTATCTGATGAGATAATAGCATGTTAACTGTCAGTTATCTGATGAGATAATAACATGTTAACAGTCAGTTATCTGATGAGATAATAGCATGTTAACAGTCAGTTATCTGATGAGATAATAGCATGCTAACAGTCAGTTATCTGATGAGATAATAGCATGTTAACAGTCAGTTATCTGATGAGATAACATGTTTACAGTCACAGTTATCTGATGAGATAACATGTTAACAGTCACAGTTATCTGATGAAATAATAACATGTTAACAGTCAGTTATCTGATGAGATAATAAAATGTTAACAGTCAGTTATCTGATGAGATAATAACATGTTAACAGTCAGTTATCTGATGAGATAATAACATGCTAACTGTCAGTTATCTGATGAGATAATAACATGTTAACAGTCACAGTTATCTGATGAGATAATAGCATGTTAACTGTCAGTTATCTGATGAGATAATAACATGTTAACAGTCAGTTATCTGGTGAGATAACAACATGTTAACAGTCAGTTATCTGATGAGATAATAACATGCTGACAGTCAGTTATCTGATGAGATAATAGCATGCTAACAGTCAGTTATCTGATGAGATAATAACATGTTAACAGTCAGTTATCTGATGAGATAATAACATGTTAACTGTCAGTTATCTGATGAGATAATAACATGTTAACTGTCAGTTATCTGAGGAGATAATAACATGTTAACAGTCAGTTATCTGATGAGATAATAACATCTTAACAGTCAGTTATCTGATGAGATAATAACATGCTTACAGTCAGTTATCTGATGAGATAATAACATGTTAACTGTCAGTTATCTGATGAGATAATAACATGTTAACTGTCAGTTATCTGAGGAGATAATAACATGTTAACAGTCAGTTATCTGATGAGATAATAACATGTTAACAGTCAGTTATCTGATGAGATAATAACATCTTAACAGTCAGTTATCTGATGAGATAATAGCATGTTAACTCTCAGTTATCTGATGAAATAATAACATGTTAATAGTCAGGTACCTGATGAGATAATAACATGTTAACTGTGAGTTATCTGATGAGATAATAACATGTTAACAGTCAGTTATCTGATGAGATAACAGCATGTTAACAGTCAGTTATCTGATGAGATAATAACATGTTAACAGTCAGTTATCTGATGAGATAATAACATGCTAACTGTCAGTTATCTGATGAGATAATATCATGTTAACAGTCAGTTATCTGATGAGATAATAGCATGCTAACTGTCAGTTATCTGATGAGATAATAACATGTTAACTGCCAGTTATCTGATGAGATAATAACATGTTAACAGTCAGTTATCTGATGTGATAATAACATCTTAACAGTCAGTTATCTGATGAGATAATAGCATGTTAACTGCCAGTTATCTGATGAGATAACATGTTAACAGTCAGTTATCTGATGAGATAACATGTTAACAGTCAGTTATCTGATGAGATAATAACATGTTAACAGTCAGTTATATGTTAAAATAGGCAAAATTTTGTCATCAGATCAAGTGTCAGCGTAAAGTTGAGTGGGGGCAGCAGGGCTCAGTGGGCAGAAACAGTTATCCTTTAATTGCTCGGCTAATAATTTTCTTCCTTCTTTTGGATTCCCTCTCGCTTTAAATAAAATGCATAAAATGTTTGATACAACAAAGGAAAAAAACTAAATAGATGTAGGACAAAATTGCCTTTTTTAATGGAGTGAAACTCATTGATTAGCACCTTTCAAACCTGCTCCTGATGTCTGCTCTTTCTGCTGTAGGGTTTCCAGTCCTGTAGAAATGTCAATCAGCTGTCCTGTGAAAAGGGAGAAGAACAATTCTTTTAACGGCTGGAGGGAAATGGCAAGTCAGTGAAAAACAACGCTGTCTTGTCAATAAAGAGTTTGGAGCATTGTTGTTTTACAGTTAGCAGGGGGTCGAGGACAGCCCTGAGGGCGACGCTGCGTGTGTATGTGTGTGTGTGTGTGTGTGTGTGTGTGTGTATGGGAGAGTGTCAGGATGTCAGTGGGAGACCTCTCAATCAAACTTTAAGACCGTAATTTGCCACCTTATTACTAAGAGTCAGCCCACAGGAACTTTAAGAGAGACCCTAGGTGGTCAGGAGAGAGAGCAGCATGAGGTTCAGAACTCCTGCAAAACATCATGAAAACAGATGAGCTGATGGAGGGTTAGACAGATTACAGGCAACTTCACACACCCTCTGGCTGCTGTCCTCTAAGCTTTGCATTGTACTGTTAATGTTTGTGACTATTTTTAAGAAAAATGTTCAATAAATCCCCATGCCTCAGTGACTCATCCTCTTCAACTTCCACATTACACTGTGTTCCCTTTACAGTGGTAGCCAGTTAGTATCACAACCTGCATTTTGTAAGGTCAGGTTTACTGGGACAGACAGTCATGTCAAGGAATGACTGTTTGGTGGAAGAGTCAAATTCATTTCATGTCGCTATCATCCCACAGTAGATGTGCTGCAGAGCATGTAAAAAGCACTTTGTTTACTTGACAGAAACCAAATAAAAATCACAAAAATCCTCTTCGTTAGTTATTCCAACAATCACCAACTGTTGTTTAGTTGGCCACCCACTTGCAAATGTCCTGTGATGCACATTTGTTACACATTGTTTGAATGAACTATGGAAACAGGAGGAGCAGCATGGAGGGAGACTACATAAACTGCCAGGCGCTGCCGAGGAGATAAATGAGAAAGTTTCATATGTTAGCCTACGTGACCAGACATTGATAATAACTGGTGCCTTCCCTGTGAATATTTGTTTTAAATTTAGAGAAAATTACTTAACTTTTCCTGTTACAATATCACTAGACACACAGGTAAATTTAATGTTATATAGTCATTATATATTTTATATATATTTATATACTCTCTCCAGCTGGCTGTCATTCCGCTTAGCTCCACATGGCGTTCCACTGAGCTTCACACATTCATCTGGACTCTCACTCTATGAGAAGGACTTCAAGGGAGCAAAAAAGCCAATCTAACTGAGCCAATCAGGATCGGTGGGTGGGATTTTCATAGATGTGACGTAGAGGAGAAGCAACTGTTTAATTCAGACAAATGGCGGCTTGCAGCGAGGAATCATGCATCAATATTGATTCTGCTATTTCACCTGTCACATATTCATTCCTCTGTTTTGGTTTACCCTGCATTGCTCTCATCAGTGTCATGGGTTGGTTTCGATGTGAGTGGTTGAAGTAGCACATCATTAAAGATGACAGACATGTGATTTATCCAATCACATGCAAGGATTTTTGATCGGGCCCCGCCTTCTGAAACACATCTCCAATGACACAATCCCAGATGAATGTGTGGAGCTAAGCAGAACCAGCACCGTTTATAGAGAGAGCTACGACAACTCAAATCATGGGCGCCATCTTTAAGACAAAAATCAGAGCGTTCAGCAATGACTTTCAATGGAACGAAGATGGGATGTTGTAACAAATCACTCATTATTATCTTAAACTGTTTATGAATGATGAAATGTTTTTCATCCTTTGCTAAAGTATAAATACTTTTACAAATATGTCATGTTTAAGCAGGTGAATATGCCTAAATCACTGTGTAGCCGACAATTAAGCTACTTATTGAGCCACTGGCTAAAAATGACAACTTCTTGGGTATTTAGTTTAATCTATAAATATTTATCCTAAACATAAAATTAACCCTTTCCTGCTTAGGTGTGATGATCAGACTGTGTTTATTGTTAAATGTCTGACTGATAACTATGTCCAAGGGAAAAAAGACCAGACACACATAGTATGATTTAGTTTATCAATTCAAGAGTTGTTTTTGCTTTCATAAAAAACGACTCAGACATTAGCGATATAAAAATTACTGAACAGAATAATATGCAAAAGTGCAAGTGAAAGCAATAATCTGGATCTTGAATATTACGGTAAAAATATACATGTATGAGGCAATCTATCAATATCTTTGGTCTTAGGCTCGGTTCACACAGGACACCGGCACACAGGCGCTTGGCTGTTCACACATTCACACAAGCGTTTTCTGCTGCACTCTGACACGCCGGTCAGACATCGACTGAGCCCGGCAGTGCTCGGCCGTTTCCGTCTGCCCTCAGTTTTCCACACTTACGAGTGCTTTAAAGTCAATATTTATTTATATTTTTATTACGTCATACATAAATTAAATATTGGCAGCATCTTCAAGCTCTCCCTCCGTGTGTGTGTGTGCGTGTGTGTGTGTGTGTTCATCGGAAAAAAACAGACCGACATGCAACACCGTACGGTAAACCCTTTTTTACAAATTTATTGAAATTTATTTTATTTTGAAAATTGACCGGATTCTCTCGCATCTCCTGTTCCCGACTTCCTGTCTGGGCCGATCTGCTCTGCCCGACTTTACAACAGGCGCTTGCGGCGTGCGCGGCTCACGCAAAAAATAGAAAGCGCTCCCTCGCGCGCGCTGTGTGAACAGTCATGTAGGTTAACAGGGGCGCCGATCTGAAACTCGGTGCGTGGCGCTTCCGCGTGCGACGCATCCTGTGTGAACCAGGCATTACACTAATATAGCATATTATACATTCTGAATGTTAGCATTCAGATCCTAGCAGAACACAATCATTTGTAGAACATTAAAATAAGACTCTCATGAAGATCCTCCAAGAGGAAAAATCATATTTAAATTCCAGCAGTGAATCAGAGCAGAGCCACTAAAACAGATCTTGAATATTACGGTAAAAGTAAGTAAGAAAGTAAGCTTCCAGTAGATCCTTCTTACCTTCTGCTCCCACAGTTTCCCCCTAATAAGATCCTGAGGAAAATAATGCAACCGTTTACCACAACAGAGCTGTACAGAGCAACCACAGGCTGCACAACACGGCATTTTGCATTCGAAAAGTAATGGCATTACAGAGATAAATATATATTTCTCTCTTGTAAACTGTCACACTTGCATAATAACAATGGTTTGATTGCTGTTATGTCTTAAACATGGCGTCCACTAAACACATGACAACCAATCCCATGACAGAATTGTCCTGAATGTTCTAAACACTAGTTGTCAGTACTCTCTCTAATACATGAATCTGGGTGGAACTACATTCAGCTGGCGAGAGTCAGTTACAGAATACACCGGTTACAACACAATAATTGTCTGTCTCAAGCTTTTTGATTGATAAGTGGTTGCTGCGTTGTGTGATGGCATGTAGCCGCCATCAATGCTAATGTGATGCTAGGATGCTAATGTGATATCAGAGATTTAAGCTGTCATTTTTGTCATTTTGACAATCTAACCCTTTAGTTAAGGATTTAAGAACTGTTAATAGTTGTTGCTGGTTTTGTTTAAATATGCTAAATTGTAATTTTATTTTATTTTATTATTATTGTCCGACCAATTAAGCAAAGATAGCTTCTATGTTCTAAGGTTAATTGTCACAATGCTGTCACTTAAATATTCACTTACCCTGATGCCTGAGGGATTTTGTCTGTGTAGGTTCTCAGTCATCCAGGTCA
This sequence comes from Synanceia verrucosa, assembly GCA_029721515.1. NCBI lineage: Eukaryota > Metazoa > Chordata > Actinopteri > Perciformes > Synanceiidae > Synanceia > Synanceia verrucosa. Next base: position 34,809,119 of record CM056549.1, read on the forward strand.
ACGTAAATCAAAAAGAGCAAAAGAGTCAACTGGACTTGCTTGAGGTTGGTTGAAGACATTTCACCTCTCATCCAAGAGGCTTCTTCAGTTCTGGATGGGTTCTTTAGAACGGAAGAAGCCTCTCCAGGTCCAGTTGACTCTTTTTTGCTCTTTTTGACCTGAGCCTCTCTTGAAGTGGGAATCAAATGTCAGATATTATATATTATTATAGTGTATATATATATATAAAAAATGCTCATCTCACCCTTGTAGGGTGGTATCCATGTTATCCTCAAGCTCTACCAGAGTCCTGGGAGTTTGAGGGTTCTGCACAGTATCTTAGCTGTTCCTAGGACTGCGCTCCTCTGGACTGAGGCTTCAGATGTTGTTCCTGGAGTTTGCTGGAGCCACTCTCCCAGTTTGGAGGTCACTGTCCCGAGTGCTCCTACCACCACAGGGACCTCGTTGGCCTTGACCTTCCACAGCCTTTCCAGCTGTTCTTTCAACCCTTGGTACTTCTCAACCTTTTCATGCTCCTTCTTCTTGATGTTGGCATCAGCTGGTACCGCCACATCTATCACCACTGCCCTCTGCTGCTCTTTGTCCACCACCACTATGTCCGGTTGGTTTGCCAGGAGCTGTTTGTCAGTCTGGATGCTGAAGTCCCACAGGACCTTAGCCCTGTTGTTCTCAACCACCTTTGGTGGTATGTCCCATTGGGATTTGAGTACTTCTAGTCCATACTGGGTACAGATGTTCCTGTACACTATCCCAGCCACTTGGTTGTGCCTCTCCATATACGCTGATCCAGCTAGCATCTTGCATCCCACAACTATGTGCTGGACTGTCTCAGGGGCCTACTTACACAGCCTGCACCTTGGGTCTGGTCTACTGTTGTAGATCCTGGCCTCTATAGCACTCCTGCTCAGGTCCTGTTCTTGTGCTGCCATGATCAGTGCCTCTGTGCTGTCTGTCAGCCCAGCATTTTCCAGCCATTAGTAGGTCTTCTTGATATGAGCAACTTCCTCTATCTGACAGTGGTACATGCCATGTAGGGGCTTGTCCCTCCATGTTGTCTGCTCCTCACCCTCCTCACACTCTTCAGGTTTCTGCTGCTTGAGGCTTTCACTGAGCAGTTCATCTTTAGGGGCCATTTTCCTGATGTATTCTTGGATTTTCCATGTTTCATCCTGGACAGTGGCTCTGATGCTCACTCGTCCTCGGCCTCCCTCTTTCCGCTTAGTGTCCAGCCTCAGGGTGCTGGACTTGGGGTGAAACCCTCCGTGCATGGTGAGGAGCTTCCTTGTCTTGATATCTGTGGCTTCTATCTCCTCCTTTGGCCAGCTTATTAGCCCAGCGGGGTATCTGATGACTGGCAGTGCGTACATGTTGATGGCTCAGACTTTGTTCTTACCATTCAGCTGACTCCTCAGGACTTGCCTTACTCTCTGGAGATATTTAGCTGGGGCTGACTTCCCTGCGGCCTCTTCATGGTTTCTATTAGCCTGTGGGATATCAAGGTATTTGTAGCTGTCTTGGATGTCTCCTATCCTGCCCTCTGGTAGGTCCACCCCTTCAGTTCTTATCATCTTGCCTCTCCTCGATACCATCCAGCCACACTTGTCCAATCCGAATGACATCCCTATGTTGTCGCTGTAGATCCTGGTGGTATGGATCAGGGAGTAGATTTCTCGCTTATTCCTGGCATACAGCTTGATGTGTTGAGAGCAGGTGATTGTTGCCCCACTTCGGAATCGGTATCCGAAGCCGCTCTTTGTGATGATCTGACTGAGGGGGTTCAGACCTATGCAGAAGGGCAGTGGTGATAGTGCATCCCCTTGGTATATGCCACACTTGATGGTGACTTGGGCGATCGGCTTTGAGTTGGCCTCTAGGGTCGTCTTCCACATTCCCATGGAGTTCTTGATGAAGGCTCTTAGTGTCCTGTTGACCTTGTACCGTTCCAGACATTCCAGTGTCTGTGTGTGGCATTGAATCGTAGGCGTTCTTGTAGACAATCCAGGCAGTGCACAGGTTGGTCTGTCGATTCTTAGGTTATTGGCCTAATAGTTGGATTGGATGGGTCCCTTCTGGGGGTCCTTCATGATGAGGATTGTCCTGCCTTCAGTTAGCCACCCTGGGTGGCCCATCCAGCTGGTTCATCTGTGCTGCCAGGCATTCGTGGAGTGCCGTCAACTTCTTAATCCAGTACATATGGATCATAAGAGGCTGCTGTGGTCAGTTCTCAGGTCCACTAGCCATTGGGCATTGGTGTTGTGTGATGTCTCTCTTTCCCAGATGCTCTTCCAGTATTTTCCATCTCAGCTCTTGGTGGGTCTTAGATACCACCAATATATATATATATATATGAATATATATGAATATATATATATATATATATATATATATATATATATATATATATATATATATATATATATTTGAGGAATATACATGCTGCAGTAATGTTTTTGAATTATTCATCAATCCGATTATTAATCAGAGTTCCAGACTGTTTATGTTACTTCATGAGACTATTTATGAGACTGCTTTATCTGCTGATCATTTACTCATTGTTTCAAAGAGTGATGATTTAAATAACAAATAACATTTAAATGAATTCATATTATTCTTCTATTTAGCATAATTCATATTTTTAATTATTCTGAAAGCCATGTCTGTTTTGAGCTTATGTACTGACATAATTTGGTATTATTAATATATATTGGTCATTTATTCATATTAACTTATACTTACTTATACTTATACTTATATGTCCATAGTTATATGTTCATGGTTATATTCTGTTAATAACTCCACCAGCTCATATTTGCATCCCAAACACAGCAGTATTCCTGAGCAACGAGGGATTTTAGGGGATTTCATGTGACCACCTTTGTTGAATACAATGTTATCATAAGACACAGAATCATGTCATATCATGTTACATTTCTTAAAGCTACCCTATGATGCTTGACATCTGCTGCAGTTTGATTCGACCATAGAAATGAATTGATCTCTTCAGCTTTCTTGCGTTTTGTGTTAGAACCTTTTCACCCATGGACTCCCTCTTTCATTTGTGTGTGTGTGTGTGTGTGAGAGAGAGAGAGAGAGAGAGAGGGAGAGAGAGAGAGAGAGAGAGAGAGAGAGAGAGAGAGGGAGAGAGAGAGAGAGAGAGAGGACAAAAGAGAGAAAACGTTGCATCCAGTTACAGGTGGTGGCATCTCAATAGGCCCAAAGAGGAAAGAGCTGCCTTTGAATGCCACATGAAAGGATAGGGAGGGATGGGATATCTGGGGATACCTTCATTTCTCTGATGGCAGCCGTGCATACAAATGGGAAGCTATGTAAGGAATCTCCTCTTCCTCACTCCCTCTCTCTCTCTCATGCCTTTGTGTAGTCTCTCTGTCTCAGTGAAGCGAGGAGGGCTGTTCTTCTGTGGTTTGATGCGCTCACTCTCCCATGCCACTGGGGTGTTAGGAGCCTTGTAGGACAAGAGTGATGACACCAAGTGTGTGTGTGTGTGTGTGTGTGTGTGTGTTTAGAGTGAGAGGGGTGTACCATGTCTAAGCTATTCATCATTTGTCAATACCATCTGCTGATCAATTAGGGGAGAACAAGAGAGCCACTGACTGAATGCTACAGGGCTACACACACACACACACACACACAAACACACACACACACACACACACACACACTGATTTCAACCCATTGTCATTTGATTTATTCAGGAAACATTGTGGTATTAAAATAAGTATGCTTCATGGTAATAACTGCGCCAGCGGATGACTTTTGGTTTCACGCTGGACATAAACAGCAGTCCCTCCACCATGGCTATTACTGATGCAGACGTTGGGACCAGTTGCCTCCTCTGAAACTTGTGCTCAGTAAACCAATGTTAACCATTTTACCAGACGAACACCCAGGCGAACAGCCCGTCATCAGAGCAATAACAGTTTTATACAGTAGACATCGTTCATCAAAAGAATACAGCGACACATTCCATCAGGAAAGTAAACAGCACTGTGAGCGAACAACTGCTTCTAGAGCAGTTTCTATACATAAAAAGCAGTTGAAAGAAGTCTACAGCCACAGGATGAGAAACAGAATATTTCACAGGAAACATTACATTATATGCAGTTGCACATTTCAAAACACTTCCCTCATGGGTTAAAAGTTGAGATGAAAGTGGATTCAGATCTTTGGTTTGGTTTTCGTTTCTGTGTAATATTTGGCCATATCATGCTGCATTATACCTGTATGAAACCTGTATGTTAATGTTTCACACTGAGATGTCTTTGGCTTAAACAAAACATGAGTTGTTTTGAGAAATGGGTGAAGTGAGCCTTAACTATTCTTCAGAGGAGTGAATCATGTTTTTCATGTGTCTGACATGAGGCGAACACACAAACTCCCTGAGAATCCTTGGACCACTGTGAGCAACATCAGACCTTCACACTGTGACCACACCAGGATCACACCTGTCCAGAACCTGACATCATAACAAGTTACATGGCTTATTGAAAAGAATCAAATTACAGCAGTAATTACCGTTAGACTGCTTTTAATATATGTGATTTAGCCCAATAAAAAGACAAAATCTTGTTTTTCATGAGCTGTGGGGTGTGGGTCCTCCTCTGGTCTGGATGGTGGTCCTCCTCTGGTCTGGATGGTGGTCCTGTTCTGGTCTGGATGGTGGTCCTCCTCTGGTCTAGATGGTGGTGCTGCTCTGGTCTGGATGGTGGTCCTGTTCTGGTCTGGATGGTGGTCCTGTTCTGGTCTAGATGGTGGTGCTGCTCTGGTCTGGATGGTGGTCCTGTTCTGGTCTGGATGGTGGTCCTGTTCTGGTCTGGATGGTGGTCCTCCTCTGGTCTGGATGGTGGTCCTGTTCTGGTCTGGATGGTGGTCCTGTTCTGGTCTGGATGGTGGTGCTGCTCTGGTCTGGATGATGGTGCTGCTCTGGTCTGGATGGTGGTCCTGTTCTGGTCTGGATGGTGGTCCTGTTCTGGTCTGGATGGTGGTCCTCCTCTGGTCTGGATGGTGGTGCTGCTCTGGTCTGGATGGTGGTCCTCCTCTGGTCTGGATGGTGGTCCTGTTCTGGTCTGGATGGTGGTCCTCCTCTGGTCTGGATGGTGGTCCTCCTCTGTTCTGGATGGTGGTGCTGCTCTGGTCTGGATGGTGGTCCTGTTCTGGTCTGGATGGTGGTGCTGCTCTGGTCTGGATGGTGGTCCTCCTCTGGTCTGGATGGTGGTCCTGTTCCGGTCTGGATGGAGGTCCTGCTCTGGTCATTTTACAGATTAGCTGTATGCAGTAGCACAGGGTCAGTTCCTGTCACTCTCTGTTGATAAAATATATAGACTGTTTTTGTTTTTTTTGTCCTGCATTTCTACTACTCATATCTAGTAAGAGCATTTAATGATTAATGTCCATAAATAGAAACTCTTAATCAGGGTTCGAATTACACAGTGGCTTTCGGGGAGCCCTGTTTTACACACACACTTCCCTATGGACGATGAACAGCTCACAGACCTCTTGATCTTACCACTGCGCTGCCATGATCAATAAAAAAGTAGACCAGATCATTACCCAAGCTGTATAGAAACACGATCGTGCAGTTCACATCAGGATTCCTCGATCGGTGGGATTTCCTGAGAATGACGTCAATCCAATTTATGCATGCGCATCCATTTAAGATCATGTCGCTCTCTGCCCTTGAGGGATCGGTCTCTGGGGCTGGGTCAAAATGCCACGACTGTTGCACACCGCGCGGTGTGAAAGGAGCTGGCTGAAGTGTGACCAGACTGTCCCAGTCCCAGGACCTCACTGTGGGGAAGATAGAATACAGACAATTCTTAGAGCTCCCCCTGAAAATCTCAGCGCAGCCTTTTCAGGGGCTTGAAGCCCTCTTAGCTCCCCTTAGCTCCCCCGTAACACTGCTCTTAATAAATGGCATTAGAATAAGCATTAAGGCCTGTTTGTTTCAGCATAATGAGGAGCTGGCAGCATTTACCCCTCTTAATGCCACAGTACAGTACCATTAGCTTGATGCTAACCTGCAAAACCACAGCACATACACATAAAGCGCTGCTGATGACACTGACTCAGGTTAAGTGGTGACTCTAAACTGGTTCTAGGTGTGAATGTCAGTGTGAATGGTTTCTGTCTCTATGTGTTGGTCCTCTGATGGTCTGCTGGTCTGTCCAGGGTGATCCACCTTCTCCAGTGAAGCTGGATCAGATTCAGACCCTCAGAGAGCCTGAAGAGGATAAGCAGGTCACCGGAGGATGAGTGAGTGAATGTCACATTTGCTCTCTACAACTTTACAACCTAACACTGACTTATCTCTTTCCATAACTATTTTACACATATGGAGCTATTTGAACTAACTAGTGTCTGAAGCAGAATCTCTGGTAATGTGACAGTAACTAAACTGGACTGTAATATCTATTTAATCTGTTATTTACGTAAGCAGGAACTCTCTTTGAGACCATCCTCACTCTTTCATTAAAGATACATGTAGAGAATTAACAGGTATAGTTTCCATCTACACAGACTCTTTCCCATAAATTATGAGAGCAAGAGAGTGTAACCTTTCAGAGAAACCACAGATTTTCCATCTGTTGGGACTTGAAAACCATGTGTCGAGTTCAGTTTGACAAGCTGCAAGTGAAGAATGACCTGTCTCTACACAGAGAGCCAATGATGATCTTGAAATGAGACAAACTAGTTGAACTAACTAGTCCTGATGTACTGTGTGAATAAAGTCAGTTTTTCAGTCTAATTCTGGAGACCGTCCGAATGGCCAACCTCAGTGCTCTGGAGTATGAAGCAACAGTTCAGATTGAGGCTTCATTTCCTGAATTCCTGCAATAGGAAATGAGCATGTATACTTGCTTCAAAATCATTAAAAATACAGACTACCAGCAAGGTGAGTTTTTTCATTTCTTACCAGAACTGACATTTTTCTAGTGATCCAGATATTTCACCAAGAACAGCTGAGAACCATGCTTAGTGTCTGTGTGTGTCCACAGTATAGAAGCTTTATTGTCAAAGCCTTTTCAGCTACAAACACACATATCCATCTGCTGCAGCGCTCCACACCCGCCTGTGGTTTGGCGTCAGGCCCGGCCTTCCAACTTCCTTACAGTGGGATCAACAGCAGGTGGAAGCACTTTGAACTGTGCTGCAGGTGGAACATCTTTGAACCTTCTCACAGTTATAGAGCAGGTCTATGATGTGTTCACACACGTGACAGAAAACAAGTTTTTAAAGAGTTCTGATATGACATTCCTCTCCCTACCCCTAACATAAACCAACCATGAGACTGGATTGTCTCTATGGGAGGTGCTCTGGTCACTGATTTAAATGAATGTGGGTCTTTTTTCAACCCATCCCAGAAACAATGAGTGTGAGTCTGTGAGTTCTCTGTTCAGTATGACATGTGTTCATTTGTGGAGGCTTTTGTCTTGATTTGTTGTCTAATAGAACCAGATTTTTTTTTCTTTTCCTACCTGAACAGTTCAACATACCCAACTCAAACGAGAATCATTACCACCATTATTTTCCTTGTAACGTTCTCTATCTACCTCTGTCTCTTAGAATTCATGCACTCTCTTTATAGCAGCATAGAAGTAAAAAAAAGTGACAGACAGCAGCCCACAAGGTAAGGAAATATGTATATATACACAATATGTAAAAGAAAAAACAAACTAGCAGTGGCTCAACTGAACATAACATAACTTATACTGTGTGAGATTAAAAAGTGTAAATGATACAAGAGATAAATACTAAAGAGATAAATGGTTAAATGTTATGAACATGTTTAACAGGTGTAAATTTGAACATTATATGGCATGAATATGCTATATGCTGAATTGTTTAATGACTTTTGGCACTAAACCATGCAACTTCCACATAAACCTTGGTCCTAAAAAACTCATGTTCAAATTTCTCAATAATATTGTAATATTGGTATGAGTTTGTGATTTGCAGTATGTAGTGGGTGGGTCCACGCCCAGTTAGCTCACCTGTACCCATCTACCAAGCCTCAAGTCCTTGTCCCAGTGTTTTTGTTGTTCTCGTAGGCTGTCCTGGCTTTTTATATTACAAGATGCTGACAGCACAGAGCAGAGCAGTTAATATTTAATCCATCCCTTACTCACACAATTAAACACAACCAGCCACTATTCAACTGCATCCGCTGTACTGGTGAAGCTGTCAACCCTGTCTACACATACTTAGTAGGAAAAAACAGTGATGAGGCCACACACACAAACTGTATTTCCCCCTGACAAATTGATTTCTTACATGCCAGAACTTTATTAAAGAAAGTTCCATCTGTTGAGGGATTTTTGTCTTTTTCTGATGTAAATATCTTTATTTGTTCTGTCATGCATGGCCTACTGTACACCAAATAGGAATCTATCATGCTATCAAAGGAGGTGATGCGTTATGGCAACTGACAACATGCTGCAAATTATTGCTCCTGTTATTCAGTGCACAATGAAATCACTGCACTTTTAGAAAGTAAAAAAACATCCTCAATCACCTTAGTAAACTGATAAACTGAACCTGAAAGAAACAGTGCTTTAAATAGTGAGAGCTAATGAGGGAACGGGCTGCAACTAATGCACATCAGTGAACGGTCCCATCCAGTGAAAGGCAATAAAATATTCAAATGGACCCAGCTCCAGTGGAAAGTGACTGAACTGTAAAATGTGTGTGACATGAAAACATCAGCTCTTTCTGGAGCTAGGTGGCACAATAGCTCTGCTCACTCAGCCTGGACCAGAGGAACACCAGAGAGGCCTGTGCAACAAAGTGAGTCCATCATGCCCAGGGTATCTGTGTTATCTAGTTTAACTAATCCCAACAGTAATAGTATCATGAGATCCACACACTGAGCTCTCACTGGTTAGTAAGCGCAGCTTTTTATAAGAGCTGATCTCTTATCTGGAACATAATCATGTTAGTTCTAAATTATATCAATGGAAAACTTTTGAGCCATTTCACACTGAACTGGGTATTTCCAGTATTTTTTTTTTCCAATATGAAGGAGGACACATAGCCAGCCACTTTTCCTGTGTCATGTCATATATTTTAAGCTTCGTTAACATCCTTTTCTCATCCCTAACTTGCCACATATGAACACACAGTCACAGTTTCAAACATAACTATTTGGTTAGATTTGGGGAAAGAGTGGTCATGGTCTGGGTTAAAGTGTTTATGACTACACAAATCACCAGGTAAACATTTGACATTTGGTTTCACACAGGAGACAAATACTAATCTCCTGGGTTAAAGTCCCATGTTTTGACCCATCCATCCACCTCTGATGACACATTGACCTCCTCAGAACACTTGGTCTGACCATCTACGGCTGTAGTGCAAAATGACTAATTAAGTAAAACATACATGGCAATAGCATGAAATGACTAGGCATGCTATTCACCCAGCTTTTGGTGTCAAGGTAAGTCTCTGGAATAACAAGGGGAACAAGGTAAGGTACTGAGACAGGGAAAACTGACGGTTGCTCTATGGACAGAGATATCTGGCACAGGTGGACAGATCAGGCTTTTATGGTGAGTTAATTAACTCGAAGTGAGCTAGAAGCAAGAGCCTCGACAATGAGGAGGAGGGAAACAGCCCAGGAACCAAACAATACCGGAAGCAAAAATTAACTCTGTGTTTCCTTGTGTCAGTGTCCCATTGTTCCACATTCCCAGATTGCTTCCAGATTCAAGCTGTACTTGTAGTTATTATTAAATTATTGAACTCTGCCCGCTACCTCGCCACCTCCATTCGGGGCCACGTCTGTTATCCGAGAAACCTACTCTATATACTGTACATCTCACTTAATCCAGAGAAAACAACACTCAAATGATGTGGTACAGTATGTTTTATTCGTCACAAAACTGAAAAAAAAATATTTGTCATGTTGAAACAGCAATCTAGACAACGGAGCAATCGGTGAGGAGCTATTGCAGCTCGGGTTCTGAACAACAATGGTGGAACCTGAAGAGGATAGCGTAGCTGCTGCAATGGCATCGGTTCTATCAGAACTGGAGAGTAATTAAGTAATTAATTAATCTTAATTAAGGAAGAGCAGAGAATGGTATTAAATTTACTCCTCTTCAGTCTTCAGCAAGAGTTTGATTGACAGATGGGTCATTCAATCACCTGCCAAGTATTATTTGAAAGTGTCTGACATTTTCTGATGAATCTTTCTTCTGTGTAACCAACCATCTGGTATATACACCAATCAGACAACTTTATGAGCACCTGCCGAAGATTGTGTTGGTTCCCTTTTGCTGCCAGAACTGCCCTGACCTCTGACCCCTGAAGGTTTATTCTGTGGTGTGTGACTCCTGTCTATGTTCAACAGCATTAACTTCTCTGCTCTGTTGGATCAGACCGCCAGGACCAGCCTTCACTCCTCACCTGCATCAATGATATATTATAATAGTGTAATTAGTTACTTCACAGAGATTATAATGCAGAATTTTTTTTTATAAATTTAGGTTTGGTCGACTGAAGTGGCATATGAAAATAGGATCTGCATTTTTGTTTGTTCACCCAACCTGCATAAAATGGGAAAAATTCTTTTCTCTAAGTGTTTTTGTAACGATGCTGTGACTGACGCAAATCCAACGTTGGAATGCTGAGTACCGTCATGAGTGCATGAGATGTTGCAAGGGCATCTCAGAACCAGATTCCATGTCACGAACAGCACTTCAGATCGTCCACACAGCAGCAGACCACGTGTGACGACCAACATTCAGGATTGCCATATCTGACAATTTCCAGCACCGTCACTGCTGCTGAGACACCTGGACGTCACCAACCCCGTATCAGTGCTCAAACAGGTGGCTCAGAGAGGTGCACACAGGCCATACTTTGGTCACCCATTAATTTGATCTCTAGACAGTATTCTTTTTGTGCATTTGTTGAAAGGATGTGATAAACCAAATGCTTACTCATATTCATTTGAAGTTAGTCTGGGGCCGCTGAAAAAAAACTTTCATTTGTTGCTAAGTATACATAGCTGCTAATGCTGATGTGTTTACCATCAGTAAATAAGCCGTTGAACTGACTGAGTACTTCCTCCACCACTATATACAAATGTGATAAAAACATACTGATCCACTGGAGGCAGGGTTGAGCGCCATCATATTATATCACAGCACAGATGGGTGGCTGTGATTGGGTGATGCCTGATGTTCAGTAACAGGGATGATGTACAGTCCAGGCCTAGTCACAACTAAGTAAAGAAATTAGAGCATCAATGAAGAGAGACAGTAGAGAGACATAAAGGCACAGAGAGAGGGGTTGTCTGTCTCTCCCACAGATGAAAGACAGTCAGCGACAAGGAGGAGGAGAAGTCTTTTCTTTTGCTGATGAAAACAAGAATCAGCAGGGCTAAAGGTAAAGAGGGCTTTCGTATGGCGGCGGGTTATGTTCAAAAGACACACCTGTTGTTTGGCCTGTCGCAGTCCAGCTATCCATCCCTGTCTGTCTGTCTTGTCAGTCTGTCTCACCACACACAGACGCAACAAGCAAAAACTTCAAACAAACCACCACACCCACTAAAACACACACACACACACAGACACAGTTCTAAGTTCAGAAATCAACTGATGTAGCATGTGAGGTGAAGCTCTACTTGAGGTATTCTGGAAAAACAAACTTTAAACACTAAAAGAATATTCCACTTAACATTTTTCTGGAGTATTGTATGCTCCTTACCTGTATGCTTAAAAAGTGGCCCTGTTTTAACTTTGCCCTTTGCAGAGGATATATAATATATAATAAGGGGCACTGTTTTAGACAAGAATGAAATGAAAATATTTCTTGACTAAAGTTGTAACAATTCTAAATGAAAATAGGAAATTTTTTCGAAAAAAATCTGCAACTTAAGTCAATGGACAATACTTTTATAGATTCATTACAGATTACACTGTCATGGGAAGATTTGATGTTATCAAAGATATACAGGTCCACCATCATCATGATCCATCAAGGTGCACATACTGCTCGTGTCTTTTTCCATGAAAATAAAGCAACATATGGCATGTCAATACTTGGCTTTATTAATAACTACACAGATAAGACAATAGGGGAGGAAGTAATATGAGCAGCACAAGATCAGAGGTTTTTGATGGTCATAGACTGGCATGTAAGTTCTTGGCCCTCCCTGCTGCTTCACTAATTGAAACCCTAAAAACCACCCTGACTGCAGTCTGAACCATCCCACTGTGCACTTGGTGGCAAGAGCAGACCTCCAGGATACAACCTCAGCCAAGCCCATCTCTACACACAGCCTCTCATTTCCCATTAGTCAATGTTCTTTCATGTGGAAACAGCTATTTACCTGTGTCCAGTCACCAGTTGCAGAATCACTAGAGACAAGAGCAGCAATGTAAGCAGTCACATGATAAGACAGGCATTTCCCCAGTTTAGCGCGTTTATCCAAGCCTCCTGTTTGGAAATCAAAAGTGAATGCTTCCTATGTGCTTTATACGAAACTGGATCATGTTTTGATAAAGTGGGTGTGATTGTTGGATTGTCGTATCAGTGCTCAAATCAAATGTAGATATCATCTTTACATCATCAAATGTGGCAGGTTGATCAGTGACCCTACCCATTAAACTAACAGACAGACAAACATGTATGGTATGTTGTCAAGTGCAGCAGGGGCGTGTCTAGGGGGTGGCCTGGGGTGGCATATTCCACCTTTGAAATCTGATTGGCTATTCCAGGTGCCACCCTGCATGATGCACTATCTGATCATCCGATGTGACCTGGTTTGCAATTCGACCTCCGACCTAAAGGCCGGTATTGTGCCAGAATGCTGTTCAGCCTGACATATGCTGAGAGGCTAAAAATAAGATGGTGCTAATTCTGAAGGGTAGCAAATGCGACATAATTTGTAAAGTCAGCCCTTTAATATACATCCATCCATCCATCCATTTCTTCCGCTTATCCGGGGTCGGGTCGTTCCTTCTCCCCAGCTACCTCGTCCAGCTCTTCCGGAGGGATCCTGAGGTGTTCCCAGGCCAACCGGGACACATAGTCTCTCCAGCATGTCCTGGGACGTCCCTGGGGTCTCCTGCCGGTGGGACGTGCCCAGTACATCTCACCAGGGAGGTGTCCGGGAGGCATCCTTACCAGATGCCCGAGCCACCTCTACTCTGAGCCCCTCCTGGATGACTGAGCTTCTCACCCTATCTCTACACCCTGCGGAGGAAGCTCATTTCAGCCGCTTGTATCCGTGATCTTGTTCTTTCGGTCACGACCCACAGCTCGTGACCATAGGTGAGGGTAGGAACGTAGATCGACTGGTAAATTGAGAGCTTTACCTTTTGGCTCAGCTCTCTCTTCACCACAACAGATTGATACAGCGTCTGCATCACTGCAGAAGATGTCACCACCTGTCAATGTCCTGCTCCATTCTTCCCTTACTCGTGAACAAGACCCCAAGATACTTAAACTCCTCCACTTGGGGCAGGATCTCCTCCCCGACCCGAAGAGAGCATGCCACCCTTTTCTTACTGAGGACCATGGCCTCAGATTTGGAGGTGCTGATTCTCATCCCAACCGCTTCACACTGAGACACAATTTCTAGATGCAGCCAAGGCATGGACGGGGTCCGGTTTGGGGGCCTCAGTATCACATCCCTGCTTTGTGCAGACGATGTGGTTCTGTCGACTTAAACAAGCTGCAATCTACAACTCTCACCTTTTAAGATTTTGTATTTATTCATTTAGTTTGAATTGGTCAGCATTTAATATTATGATTTATGTTTTTGCATTGTCTCTATTTTTTTAAACCTGACTCTCTGTCTTTTACTTTGCCTTTGATTGTGGGTATTCAGATTGGCTGGACTATTTCATACAAACTACTTTATCTCAATGACACTCAGGCTTTATATTAGTGATTCCACTGATTTCCTTTCCATTTCAATGCCATGTAAAATTTTGTGTAGTGTTGTATGTAGTAATTGTGTCTTATGGGTAGGTTCATGGAAATGCTTTTGCAATCAAACAAGAAAGACAGTAAGAAGCAACTGGTAATGTACAACTTTAAATATACAGGGGTTGGAGGGATTTTGAGCAATTCTTCTTGCAGAATAGTGTCCAGGTCACTACGTGATGCTGGTGGAGGAAAATGTTTCCTGACTCGCTCCTCCAAAACACCCCAAAGTGGCTCAATAATATTTAGATGTGGTTACTGTGCAGGCTATGGGAGATGTTCACCTTCACGTTCATGTTCATCAAACCACTCTGTCACCAGTCTTGCTTTGTGTATTGGTGCATTATCATCCTGATAGAAGATGAAATAATCTTTTTGGTTAAAGTGGCAACAAGTTTTTGACTAAATATACAATTTGATATGACAAAGAAGGAAAACAATGTGTACATCCTGTGTGGTAAATTTGTCACTTCTAATTTTTTATAACTGTGAATAAAGCTTAAAGTAAAGGACATGTAAAAAGTCCATCATGTCCCTAATTTATTCATGGATATATTTTTACAGCTCTTGACTGACAAGCATTCCTTTTTATCTCTTATTAGCAGCTTTATTGGCCATATACCATATAGACGTACATACATATACAGTACATACAAATTTTTAACCCAACCCTGGAGTTTAGGGACAACCACTCCACCCACTGAGCTACAGCCCCCATATTTATATACCGAATATAAATACATGGACAGATAGACCTACACACTTTCTTTACATGTAGAAGAAGAGAACAAACATGACTGGACCACAGAGAACATGGCAACATGGTATATAAATTTGAAGGCACATCCTCACATTGTGAAATTTTTGTCTTCATTGATTTTATCAATTAAATATGAAGCTCATGTATCCAGTAGTAGTGGTGCCCAATAAGCCACTGGCCCTTTGAGTGCGCAAATGATCATGCATTTACGGTAATCAGTGTGAACCAGCTCTGAGGCTGACAGGTGCTTTAAACATCATTTATTAAATGTGTGGGATGAAGTAAATGTAATAACAAAGCCTCTTCTGCTATCTTTGAAGATGGATTTTTGCCATAAGTTCTGTATGAAACTGTTATTTTTGGTATCAGTACGTGTTAGATTATTACCAAAAATCTTATGAAGTACTTTTACTGTGTACTTTTTGAGTAGTAATTCTTTTGCAGAGAGCACAAGCATGCCTATTCATTGATCATTTGTGCTTTCAAAAACAACGAGCGGCTCATTTGACGTCAAATTTTATGACAGGTGACTGAAAACTGAAAACTGTTGTGGAGGGCCTGACCAATACACTGAATTCAGTTCTGCACAATCCATCCATCCATTTTCTACCACTTATCCTCTCATAGGGTCTTTGGGGGGGCTGGAGTCTATCCCAGCTGTCTTAGGGTGAAAGACAGGGTACACCCTGGACAAGTCTCCAGTTCATCACAGGACACATAGAGACAGACAACCACTCACACTCACATTCACACCTACGGTCAATTTAAATTAAACAATTAACCTAATCCCCATGCATGTTTTTGGATGGTGGGAGGAAGCTGGAGTACCAGTGAGAACCCACGCAGACCGGGGGGGGGGGGACATGTAAACTCCACACAGAAAGGCCCCGGGCTGGGAATCAAACCCGGTACCTTCTTGTTGTGAGGCAACAGTGCTAACCACTACACCACCGTGCCGAGTTCTGCACAATATTCATTTCAAATTTGTTTCTTAATAAGAAGCAGTAAACAATGTGGTTTCAACAGGCTATGAAAAACTGGAACAGGCAAAGAACATCATGACACGCCACAAAATCAATATGAATATGAATGAATATATATTTTGAATATGATCATGTTTTGTAGTATTTCAATGAGCAACTTTATACTTTAATCACAACAACCTGCACTACATATACCTTCTTTGACTCCTCCTTGAACACATATTTAGAAATCCTGTGGGATTTTTTTAGGGTCTAACCACTGACTTACACCTCCCATCAACGCCACATGCATGACAAAATAGCAGACACCTTCCAAATAAAAACAATGCTCAGTTGTATTGCATGCACGACTGTAGACTTTTGATTCCTAATTTAACGTTGACCTCTCGTGAGTCGGTCAGAGGATGGCTAAAGCGTGCCCAGGTAGACTCACTCTATGAAACATAAAATAATGGGGTTGGTTTCTGATGATGGTGCAACCCAAAATCAACAGCGCAAGTCTTACAAAAGAAGTAAAGGACTGTAGGGAACACACACACATGCACACGTTGCTCTTTGAAACTGATGTCAGCGTAGCTTGGCACTGAATAGCCCCAGGCCTTAAACAGCCCCCCACCTAATCACACACACACACACACACACACACACACACATACGCAAAGCAGTTTAGGCTGTGTCTGGTCAGTCTAATCTCCCAGAGGAAGTAGTCAGAAGGATCTGGTGCACATAGCTTCCCTGTGAAAGCAATGATTGGCCTGAACACACACACACACACACACACACACACACGCAGTGTAGCACTAGCAGCATGGCAGTGCCTTTGACCTGGTTCCCTGTATTTAAAGCCTTTGATTTCCTGACTCCACTTATTGTTCTGGTCCCAACCATGTCAACCATTCATGTCCCACCCTATGCCTGCCTTACTCCTTTACTCTCTCTCTTTCAGATACCTGCACAGAGCAAGTGAGCTGGGGCCAAAGAGAGAGAGAGATGGAGAGAGTATGAATGACATGCTGAACAGGGGGTGGTGTGCTGCATTGACACATAAAACCAGTGTTTCTCAGTTTTCAGATGTCTCATTGAAGGCTCCATCCTCTTTGATATTGTAAGTAGGTATCACAACAAAAGGGCCAACAAATGGCAGGAGCAGTGCTGGAGGACTATTGCGACAGCTAATGGAGAAGCTAGTGTGTGGTGCATGGGCAAGGGAGGAGGAGAGCTCCCTCCTCAGGGACAGGTAAGGTTACCTGGGGAGGGAAACGCATGTACACCCCTTCCTCCTGCTCCTGCGAGTAAACAGGAGAATCACTGGAAACTTTAAGCTTCACTATTTAGTATCTTCTTACTTTATATTTTCATGTCATACAGCTCACCACAATGATTTATTATACTGTGATTTTATTAATGATGCACTTTGACATGATGTGATTATTAGACATTAGACATTCTAGATAAAATTATTGATATTCTTTTAAAATATATTATGATTATATTGCAGATAATTACAAGAGAGGTCAAAATTTAAAAGCTATAATGTTCACAATATCAATCAAATGCTGACAACAGTCCAGAGTCCTGCTAGCGGTTCTGTGGCACTGAAGCTTAAAACACCAGAGTGGCAAAATACTGTATATAAATGAAAGATTTAAAAAAATCAGTGGATCAGCAAATTTAGTAGCAAATTTCATATCAAATTTCATGGCAACCAAAACAATTTTAATTTAAAATCAGATTTTAACATGTTTTAATTTTTGATTAAATTTGATTTTTGATTTTTATTCATCCTGAAGGAAATGGCTGTGCAGTGGGTTGGAGAGGAAGGCACGGAGGAATGAAATACAACCAAATACAAATAAAAATAATCAGTAATGTACAAATGTACAATGTACAATGTACACAATGTAAACAAGTATATAATATAAACTGGACATAGTGCAAAGCCAATATCTACACATGACAAAATGAATTGAGAGGATGACAAGATGATGATAAGAGTGAAATCTAAAGTGAAAGGAGGTCAGAGCTGTCTGTGTCCCTGAAGAGAGATTTATTTAGACTTTGCATGTCAAATATAGATCGTGAATACAGTGCAGATCAGGTCGGTCAATTATTAAGGAAGCGTGCATTTTTTTCAAAAAGATATAGATTTTTTTATTACACAATTATACAAAATTAAACACTGGAAGTGAATTAGTTCAAATTAACTAAAACCACCCAAATCATCAGTGAAACCTCCTCAAAGTTTCCCCTTGGTATGAAGTACAGTATGTCAACAGGAAGTGTTTTGTGTTTATTGGGGAATAATAAGCATAATAGTGTCACACCTTCTCACTGAGGTATGCAGGTCTCTCTCTTTCACACACACACACACACACACACACGCCATGGTCTGCTTTCCATTAGACAGCCCACCATGCTGCACGGTCCATGTAGACCTTGTTAACATGTCTGTGGCTTCTGTCTCATAACGCCTGGTTCACACTACACGACTGTTGAAGTCGTCGACTCGCTGTGGTGTTCACACTATGTGACTCTCTCCTCCCTGGTCAGAGTCTACAGGACTGGTTGGTGACAGGAGTGTTCACACTACATGACTCTGTGTTCAGCAGGCTGCACTGCTGTCCAGTCATTAATAAATGAGCCGCTCGCTGTTTTCTACTGTTTACAGTGATCACTGAAACGGCTCTGAGGCTGACAGGAGCTTTTCTTTTTCCACAAAGTTTATTGAAGGATAAAGAAATTTCCCTGGCATTTTTCTGTATTTCACTGTAAATATGAGTGACACTATTAATGAATATATGGACATATGGCCTTCCAAACTCTATCTTTGAAGATGGATTTCAGCTGTTTCAGTGATCACAGTAAAGATAAGCTAAAACTTTATTCATCCCGAAGGAAATTCTTATACAACAGTTGCCATACACAGTAGAAAAAAGTAAGAAGAAAGAAGATTTAAGCTTTGTTTTTTTTTTTGAAAAATATGCACAATGCAGAATAATACAAAAATGCAGTATTAGTGAAAAAAAACAAAAAATCTAAACAATATATCACATACAAAATTCACATAACTAAAGAGCATAGATATGTAAGCATAAGTATGCGCACATACGTAAACAGTAAGCTGCCAAGAAGTTTTAAAGTGACATATTCTGAGGTAGAGAGAGGGGGAGGTAGAGAGAGAGAGTCTCAGGTGGATGAGTTCTGAAGTCTGATGGCTGCAGGAAGGAAGGACTTCCTGAGGTGTTCTGTGGAGCACTTTGGTGGAATCAGTCTGTGGCTGAAGGAGCTCCTGCAGGAGTCCACGTGATCACACAAAACACACGATCATTTGCTCTAGAAAACAACAAGCAGCTCATTTGTTAACCAGGAATTAGTGAGAGGAGGCTGACTGGACCTCAGTCAACAGCGAGCTTTTCATTTTAAACATGGACACGGAGCAGAACGCAGCCCTCCAGGGTGTTTACGAGCTACCATGTAGTGAAAGACAGTCTTCAGTCCTGTCTTTGTGTCCTGTCTTTGCGTCCTGTATTCAGTCCTGTCTTCAGTCCTGTCTTCAGTCCTCTCTGTGTCCTGTC
This sequence comes from Synanceia verrucosa, assembly GCA_029721515.1. Taxonomy (NCBI): domain Eukaryota; kingdom Metazoa; phylum Chordata; class Actinopteri; order Perciformes; family Synanceiidae; genus Synanceia; species Synanceia verrucosa. Next base: position 34,828,390 of record CM056549.1, read on the forward strand.
GTCAGTCCTGTCTTTGTGTCCTGTCTTCAGTCCTCTCTTTGTGTCCTCTCTTTGTGTCCTGTCTTTGTGTCCTGTCTTCAGTCCTCTTTGTGTCCTGTCTTCAGTCCTGTCTTTGTGTTCTGTCTTCAGTCCTCTCTTTGTGTCCTGTCTTTGTGTCCTGTCTTCAGTCCTGTCTTTGTGTCCTGTCTTATGTCACTTTCACACCTAACCAAGTGGACATGGTTCTCTTGGGGGGCTGAAAGTTGCAGCATTGTTGCATTTATCACTTGGTTCTGTTCTGCTTTCACACTGTAATTCCTGAAGCACACCAGACTTTCTGAGCGTCAACAGTCAGGTATGTAACCTCATAGACTACAAACAGGGTGGACTGGCAGTCTTGTGTTGTGCTTCGTTACATTATTTGAGGGAATGCTACAACGCTAACGTTGCCTACCTACATAATAGCTAACGTTGTTCATCGGGGATTGAAGCTGTTAATTTTCCATCCTGTCTTTGTGTCCTGTCTTCAGTCCTGTCTTTGTGTCCTGTCTTCAGTTCTGTCTTAGTGTCCTGTCTTTGTGTCCTGTCTTCAGTCCTGTCTTTGTGTCCTGACTTCAGTCCTGTCTTTGTGTCCTGTCTTTGTGTCCTGTCTTCAGTCCTGTCTTTGTGTCCTGACTTCAGTCCTGTCTTCAGTCCTGTCTTTGTGTCCTGTCTTCAGTCCTGTCTTTGTGTCCTGACTTCAGTCCTGTCTTTGTGTCCTGTCTTTGTGTCCTGACTTCAGTCCTGTCTTCAGTCCTGTCTTCAGTCCTGTCTTTGTGTCCTGTCTTGTACTTGGCCACTTGTAACCATGAAGATGATCTTAACCCAGCAGTATCAGCTGGAAAAAGTGTTGTTGTTGTTTTGTGTAATTTGCTAAATGTATATGTGGTTCCATCCATCCATTTTCTACCTCTTATCCTCATAGGGTCTTTGGGGGGGCTGGAGTCTATCCCAGCTGTCTTAGGGTGAAAGACAGGGTACACCCTGGACATGTCTCCAGTTCATCACAGGACACATAGAGATAGACAACCACTCACACTCACATTCACACCTACGGTCAATTTAAATTAGCCAATTAACCTAATCCCCATGCATGTTTTTGGATGGTGGGAGGAAGCCAGAGTACCAGAGAGAACCCACACAGACATGAGGAGAACATGCAAACTCCACACAGAAAGGCCCCGGGTCGGGATTCTAACTAGGTACCTTCTTGCTGTGAGGCGACAGTGCTTATATGTGGGTCATCTAATAAAATATCGCCAAGACATTGTCCCCCCAGTCTGCATGAAGTTCAACAATGAACTTTCCAGCTCAACCTAACTTGTCTATTTCATTTTGTTGTTCATGTTGCTCAGTTGCACACGGTGCAATTTATCAGTACCACCAGCACCAATGTCCAGTGCCAGTTAAATTAAATAGAATGCTAGTAACATGTGCTTTATGCAGCAAAATGGGAACCAAGGGCAGTTATGTTCTTCCTGTAGAGTTTAACAGGCTTTAGCTGTGTGGAAGAGAGCCTGCAGAGTGAAAGGTGTCCCATGTCGACCCGCTAAATTACCAGATGACATTCTGATTTGTGCCTGAAAATGCAATCCCACCCACACATTGGTGTTTGTGTAAAGAAGGGTCTCAGCTAGGTCATGTGCTGTTGCAAACACTGACCTACATCTCAGAGGAAATAGGCTCATCTACTTTGAACTTTAATGCATTTATTCGACAGTATTTGTTCCAAGCTACATTGAGAATGTATTGGTGTCTGTCAACAAGCAGAATGGATAGGTTCTTCTTAAAAATTATGAGTAGTATAAATATAAATACTAAAAATACTAAAAAATAAAAATAAAAAAATAGAAATACTAAAATCAGTCATTTCTGTGCCTTTATGTGGCAATTTATGTGCACACACCATGGGCAGTCCCCCTCACATTAGCCTGAGGAAATAAAAGAGTAATAATGCTCAAAATAAATAGAAACATTCAGTGAAAAGAGAGACAGCAGAGAGGCCTCAGAGAGGAATTAACATAGCTGCAGCATGTCAGCTGAAAGACAAAAGCAAACAGATCGCCCCCTCGAGTGCCTTCAAGACGATCTGTCATCTGGAGAACAAGCTTACTGAGTGATAGCAGCCTCACTCTGAGCAACAAGTCAACCTGCTGGCAACACTCAATGACGATTATCAGTCCTGCTCGTGTCCAGTGTGCAGCACAACACATACGACCTGAACTACATCTGTCATCTTGCACAATTAGCATCACCAACACAAGCCTGTTCCACAGAAAAATTAAATGTTATATTATGTGTTTTATCTAGCAGATCCTTGAAGGTGAGACTGAGCGAGACAATTTTCATGTGACTGCAAAACACAGATATTATAGCTTCAGAAAGAGGTGCATCACTTACTTGACTTTTGGGTATGCACTCTTTTTAATTATCTAATTTTCAGTCTCAAACTATAAAAAAAAAAGTTTTACAATTAACTGTGACTTTATTGACTTTGAAAACAATGTGTTTTAAATTGCCAAAGTTTATATGCGTGATGATTTCTTACCAAAACAGTATTTGTCTCAGTTGATTGTTCATGTTTTTTTCTGAAATAAGGTCCCATGGTGGTCCACTTTACCTCGCTATGCTGCTAATTAATTTACCCTCTCCTCATATGGTAGCATGGATTCCTCCCAGGTGAAGAGTGTGGCTAAAACCACTTCATCCATCTTCCACTCTCTCAGGCGGCAGCTTTTTCACGCGGCGCCCCCTGTGGAGCAGCCAGGGTTTGTCCTCTATAGTCCATGGAAAACGAGACAACATTCAGTTTCAAATGAGCTCCTTATAGCAGCTGCTTCCTCACTGTCAGCTGGAGGGATCATCCGCCCATCCATCAAACTGTTTGGTGCACACTGAGGAGAGGAGACATGAAGTTCTTAGAAAGCATTTCCAAAACGTTCTCATCCCAGCTTGTCGCATACCGTCGCATTGTCACGCTTGTCTTCAGCATCACTTTAGGCCAGAGCAAAAACAACACTGTAGTTCAGTTCAGGAGAGAACTGCATGTTTGTGCCGTTAAAATTACACTGAACATGGTGAACATGTGACACGAACAAACAGCTGATGATAAAAGGAATTTTCCTCTTTCCATTATTTTTTGACACATTTTGACTTTTGGACTGAGACGAGGTGATGAGTGACGCTTCAAACTAGCTGCAAACTGATCAGTCGAGAAGAAAGAGCGTGCATGTTTTTTACATCACATATAATGATTCTGGAAAGTAAAGAAGTTAGTATCATCTCACATCTCGGCATCTTGCTGTGTTTCCATTGAGCTACTAAATAAAATGTGAACTGTCAGTGACTTAACCACTGACATCAATGAAATTCAATCAAGCATGCCACTGGATAGGTAAGATGTGCATAAGACAAGTATTTTTTGATCAGATTTGATCAATAGGTTCAATAGGCCACACCCAGCTGGCGCCCTGCTCACAGAAATCACATGAATACCCACAGATATGAGATAACAGCTATAGTTTTGTTAACTGATAACTGATGTAATAATTAATCCGTGTTTTGAGTCAAATTTAGCGAGCTAACGCTGTATCTATGTGCTCTTTTCACAGTGTAGGGAAGTGACAACTTTTTCAGCTCATTTCCTGTAACCAGTGTAGCACTGCATTAATGCTGCACTGGCTACAGGAAATGGACTGAGCTGGTTGGTCCCTCCACCTCATTCAAGCTACTTCACTAACTAGCCAGACAGCCATCTCCGTGGCTGTCAGGTCTCTTCACAGCAACCTGCGACCACAGTTAACAGCCCACTATCTCTCCCATATGGTCCAGCAGTTTGGAGCCCAGATTTTCATCCACGTGGGCTGGGTTAGTGTGCCAGTGTGGGAATACCTTTTGTAGCTCAGTGTAAGCAAAGGTCTGTGCAAACCCTGGTTCCTTCTTTCTGCATGTCATTTTGTCCTTGAGCAAGACACTGAACCACAAATTACTCCCCGGCACTTTATATACTGTACTTCTTCACCTAAAAACCCAGCCGGTACCGCAGTGGATGATTGCACACGCCATCGGCCTGGGGAACCGGGGTTGGACTCCCTCCCACTCCCGGCTATCAAAATGGGCGAGGGTTGCGTCAGGAAGGGCGTCCGGTGTAAAAACTAATGCCAAGTCTACAAGCAGATCATCTGCTGTGGCAACCCTGGAAGGGAGCAGCCTGACAGGACAACAACAACTTCTGCACCGAAAAGGCTAAGCATAAAGATGAGTCAAATTTCATACCTGTGTGTACATGCCAGTTTCTAATGGGGTTCCCTGTGTTGTCATCATTTTAACCAACAACAATCTCCATTTTCTTTTGTGGTAGTCAAATGACCACAAAAAACAGTTAAGTTTAGTTCTACTCCTATTCTATTTCTACAGGACTGAGAGTGTGTGTGTGTGTGTGTGTGTGTGTGTGTGTGTGTGTGTGTGTGTGTGTGTGATCACAACCATTGATGGCCTCTAGAGTTTCATCCTTCCACAATCATTTGCCTGTTGGAAGGTGCAGCCACTCTGCAGGCATCTGAAACCTGCAGCTAACAATCAAAGAGCTGTAGGAGTATAGGACAGAGCTATCTGGTTACAGAGGGAGAGCGAGTGAATGAGAGACAAAGAGTGACAGTGCGAGAACGAGAGAGAGAGTAGTGAGAAAGAGAAAGCATGTTAGAAAGAAAAAAGGAGGAAAAATATCACAGAGGTTATTTTCATCCATCTTCTCTACTCATTTCAGTGTTTATCTGCTCACTCTAATTTCCTCTATTTCTACCACAAACTAATCCATGGGAAACACAGAAAGGCTCTGCTCTTTGTCTTTCTGCTCTATAGCCTCATAAATCCTGTAACTTTGAGGTGACAAAAATGCACAGCTACTGCTTGTTGCTACTGTTCAAATATCCTACAGTGTTGATGCCAGTGTTTGATGAAAGCAACCACTTACAGCCAGTTAGTTCTGTTAACCTGCGTGGGACGCAAACAGCAGCCTCCTGGATGAAAGTCTTGTCATTGCACTCCCACTGCTCTTTCTCTCTGAGTACTTTATTTTGTTGCCGCAGAGGGTTTACATTGTAGTTTTACCATCGTCGCCTTGCACGACTCTACAAACCATGACAGAGTCTCAGTATTTGACAACTTGGCAATGTGGTGACATTTCATTTTCTACTAGCCAGACATTTTTCATACTATAGGATTACCAACTTCACCAGCAGACATATAGATCAGATGGACAGCGGCAGGATGCTCTTTTTTGTAATAGTAACTCTAACCTGTCTTCTGTATGTGGAAAGATGAAAACGGTGATGAAAGTGTAAATGCACACGTTTGCATTCGTCTTGGAAAATGGATTACATTGTGATGTGATCTCAGTCCATTTTGTGTTGCGTCCATTCAAGCAACCATGGTCTTAAGATGAGATGTGGTCAGGCTCATTGTTATCTTGAGGCAGCAGAAAGCAACTGAGCAAAACGAAAAGCTGGTCTAAAGTCAGAATATTCCTGCTATTTAATGGGCACTTTAGTCAGAGAAGAACATGTACCGACATACTGCAGGCATACAGGTGTGTGACACACACGGTTAAATACAGTGTTGTCAGTGCCAGAACAATGTCAATGACGGAATAAATAATGGAACAAAAATGGACTGCAGTTCTCTGGCATTGCTCAACCTACAGGTCAATTCTCAGCTGAGAGAATCAACCTCGATCAGCCTCCTTCCTCTGCGTCTTCATCTGGAGTTATGAACTGGAATTCTGTGTTTTGTTAACTGTAACTTGAGACTGTGGTGGATTTAAGTCATAAGAGTTACGCAGCTCTCCTTTACCCATGTCGAATAAGATGCTGTGGCATTACAACTCATTTTCCCACATTTGAAAAAAGGACTGATGCTCTAGCTAACAGCTTCTCAGCAACGCACCATTAAAGGGACAGTTACAGTGTTTTCCAATGAGGTTATATGAGATAATATTTCATGGGAGGTGTATTCCTAACAGTAGAGGATGATTGCTATTAAAATGTCTATTTTTGCTGCCTAAATGAAAATAATATCTTTTGAAGTGTACGCTGTATTTTGAATAAAGCCAACAGGCTGAGAAAGCGAACAAATCATTACAGATTTGGTCACTGTCAGTTCAGTTTGTGTTGTGAAATATTCCAAATATAACATACATTCAATTGTATATCAATATCATGTGGCTAAAATAAATGAAATGAAATGATAAATGAAAACATGAAATGTGGTGGCACACGATGTTTCCATCAGTAGAATAAAGTGGCGTGCCTTCCTCATCTGGGTGGTAATACGTAAGCTTTCCTGGTTGATTTAGGATTTCTATTTGCGAGAAAGCAATGAATTTATTGATTTCTTTATTAAATAAAAATACTGTAAATATATAAGTATTAAAGTATTTTCTGTAGGCTCAGTTTAGTGATAACATTTATCTAAAAAAAGAGTATCTACTTGTCTTTCTTTTCTTTTTACCTGAAAAGAAACAGATCCTGCACATAAGAAACTGTCAATATTATACTCTCATCCTTCATTAACAAAGCAGGCCTGGTGGCAGCCATACAGTCAGAAAGGCTGAAATCTAAACCAGAGATGACACTGATTGTGATGATATTATAAACTGAATCATTCTAAATGGTGACTTTCAGTTTTATGTGGAAGCTTTGGAAACACTGTTAACCTAACCAACCTGCCAATACTGAAGACAGAGCAGGGTTACAAAGAAATAAAAGAGAGAGAGAGAGCAAGAGGGAGGCAGAATAAAATAGTTGCCAATTTGTTTGCTGTGTGCTGGAACTGTACTAGACTTCTTTCTGAAGCGCCTGACAAGCAGGTGAGATCAAAGTCATGGGGACAAAAGAGGCTCAGCAGCGATTTGTCAGGAGACGAGAGGCAGCGGCTGGGTTCAGCCCTCTGATCACCGCCTCACCAAAGAAATCTGTCCATGAGAAAAAGTACAGCAGAAAGGGTTCAAAGGTCATTTTGATTTGCTCTGGATTACTGGTACCTCCTTTTTCCTCAGTTAAAAGAGGGGAGGGGGGCAAGAAAAGGACCTGGCTAATAACCTTTGTATTATTGCAGAAAAGAAACCCTTTTGTGCCAAGAGGGTTTTTGGGGTGGTGGTGGGGGGAGATTTTTGGGGAGGTCAATTAAAAAAGGAGCCCTGAAATTCTTTCTTTCATTCAAGCCTGAAGGAGAGAAAGAGGGAAAGTTAAAATGTATGCTTTTGGGTTTTGTCTCAGGGCACTTCATGTGGCTGGGTTTGGATTCATTTATCAAGTGGATGATGGCGAAAGGAATGGTTGGGAATATTTCAGTTGGGTAAATAATCAACAGTTGGCTGAGCTTTTCTCCTGCAGCATTTCCTTCAAACAAAGGTATGAATACATCCAAAATGCACTGAGGACGCAGCAGGACCTGATCAGTCCAGCCACATCAGGAGGTGGTCAGGAATGCAAGTGTGCAGTGTAATGTGAACTCGAATGGCTCCCTGGTCACATTGAAGGACCAATTAGTCAACTTTGTATTGTGTAGATAGCAGAACAAAGCTCGGAAACACAGTTGATTTGCCTCTGCCAATAAGTCGGACAAGCTTCTGAAGTCTGTTCCCTGGCTCAACACTAATGCGTATTTTTTCAGTTTAGCTGCAGTTAAAGTCTCTCCACATTCAAAGCGAGCAGGGAATCCAATACAAGTGATCTCTCAAGATGCATTTGAGATGCAGTCTGATGCCCTAACCCTCAGCTGGCCCCGCTGGAGGTCTTCACGGGTCCACTTGGTTCTCAGTAATTGAGACCCAACCTGGGATTCTAGTCCGTCCAGCTGGGTTGGGACCACAGGTCTCAGGTCTGTGTATTAATATGTTTAATAGTCCAGCATAGCAGTGTAGGCATAATCAGTAGGATCTCTAATCACATGGTACATACACAAAATGTTAATAAATGACTATGATCATTTTTAATGTTAAATTGGCTACAGGTTCAGCTATTTCTATAAATGTGAAGAGGAAGGTTTGTGTGTGTGTGTGTGTGTGTGTGTGTGTGTGTGTGTGTGTGTGTGTGTGTGCCTGTCTGTGCTTCACAAATTGAGAAGGTTTACCCTGCTTATTGCTGGGATGCTTTGTGGGCGGCGTGGAGGGGAGTGTAATTAAAATAGTTTCTGAGAGAAACAGCCAGCCACATCTGAGGTTCCACCCTCTTCCAGCATTTAACCACATCAAGAGTGTCTCACTTAGAAATGGCCACCAGAACAACCGCTGACACACACGGCCCGGCTCATGTTTTGGTGTGTTGTCTGACTTGCGAGGGGTCTCTGAGGCATAATGTGCACACATTTGTAATTAAAACAGAGCTCCTTTTTCTGATGATTGGGGTAAATAAAGTGACAAAGGCTGCTAGCTGGTGATGTATGGGAGGGGAAGACAAATTAACCGTTGACTCTCTGGGGGATTCTTAGCAGAGGCCTTCATAGCAGCAGTGGAGCAGCGCCAAAGGGCAGAGAGATTTGTAGATGATGGTGCTAATTACCAGAATACAAACCATAATGTGACCAAGATGGAAGCAATTTAGGCAGTAGTCATTTAGCCTGCTGCTCTTCCGCCCACCGGCTGCTGCCTAGCCAGAGCCGGGGCATTAGGATGGGAACAGTCTGGGACAAATGCATTGCTCGGGTGGAGGATGAAGAATTAAGGCGCAGCAGAGAGGCTCTGTGGCATGAGGAGCACATGGAGGGAGCCTGTCACAGACCATTCATTTGTCTTTTTTACTTAATCTGAACAGAAACGACCTGAGCATTAGCGGGCAATGCTTTCAGGTCAGGAGGAGGAAGGAGCATCTAAATACTTGAGAACAAAGAAGGCTGCAGACTTTAGAAGTTGGTCACCACCTCTGGAGGAAGTCTGTGGATTTCTGCATCCCATGCAGGACTGATTCAAAGCACGTTACAGAAATACTGACCAGACTCTCCTGATGGGTTCACTGTGTGCTATCACACGGCAAGCACCTGTGCTGCTTGGACAAATATATCTGTTCTTCAGGTAGATGTGGACTGCCCAAAACATTTTTACTTCAGAAGATTTGGAAGATGAACTTGTTTCCCACTGGCCAAATGAAAACATCCAGTATGAGAAACATGAGGCTGACATGTCTAAATTCAGTGAGTGAAGTGCTTTAAGGACATCCAGCAGCAGTCTTATTCCTCACCTGTTGCAGGGCCTGCCACAGGCTCAGCCCGCCTGTATAATTTGGGATGTCTAATTGCTCTTTCAGGATATTTCAGAAGAGGAGTTCAGAGCAGAGAGCTGTTCCGCACTCAGCCACTGTGTAATTTTATCCACGCCGCAGTCTCTCACTTCACACAGGGCCGATACCTTTTGCCTCCCCCTTTCCTTTGTATCAATTGGTCGGAGTTCAGCCTATTGTCGCCACAAGCTTCTTTTATATGTGCGCTCAGCCTGAGCACAGACTGGATTTCCAGGAGCAGAGGCGAGGAGCGGATCCCACCTCAGGGCCGACTGTGCTGTCAGCGGTGCGCTTTGGGGCCCCGACACTTTAATGGGACCCCGAGAGCCAGCCAGGACTTCTCCGTTTTTTCGCCACAACCGTCGCTCCACGGCCATGCCACAATGCTGATGATACCTCTGCTGGTGTTGCTGAGCCTGCTGGATCCCGTTAGTCCCCACGCGCGCTGCGCCTCGGGCCAGGCTTGCGACCCCCGGCAGCGAAGGGACGCCGGGGGTCGCGGAGGAGTTTATGAACACCTCGGAGGAGCTCCAAGACACAGGAAACTCTACTGCGCTACTAAATATCATTTACAAATTCATTCTAACGGGAAAATAGACGGCTCGCTGGAGGAAAACAACCCGCTGAGTGAGTATTCACTGGCTTTTACGCACACAGAAATGCAGCCTCACTGGCACAACCACCACGGTCACATGTTACACTGCATGGAAACGAGACACAGTGTGATCCATTGCCATCAGTGCACATTTTAATTACAAAAGAATTTAATCAGTGAAAAGTTTTTTTTTAATCTACAGATTTGTGGAAGTGAATGAAACACAGTCTTTCGGTTAAAATAATATGCTTTAAATTAAGTGTGTAGTATTAAATATGTTTATGTATTTGCTGTTATGTATTTGTTTGTGATTCTGATTAATCGATCAGATTCCGTCAGTTTCACTGTCAGTCACTCAGCAAAGCGTGTCCATGAGAGGTGTGTGTGAAATCATGTCAGTCAGGTTAATCTCTATTAAAGCAGCCTATCAAAGGCCTGTCCTAACGGATGTATTTATCTAATCAGAGGTCCTTATAGCCTCACATCAATCAAGCACTGATTAAAAAAGACAATAAACAATGAATGCAGAGGAAACTGACTCCCTCATTAGAAGTTTGTGTTTGTTTCAACATGAGTTACTTGTCATGTTTTATATTTGTTCTGTATTTTTGTGGAGTGATCAGTAAATCTAAAGAGCAGAAAAGAAAGAATGTTCTTTTAAAGAACGTTGAATCCTGTTATTAAAGCTCCCTTACAGCCAGCAGAGGCTATCTATCCTCTAACTGGTGGCTGTTTCTGTGTTGCAGGCATCATGGAGATCACAGCAGTGGATGTGGGTGTTGTGGCCATAAAGGGGCTCTTCTCTGGCAGATATCTGGCCATGAATGATAAAGGGCGGCTGTATGCCTCGGTGGGTACATCATCTAATGTGTGACCTCCTCTTCAACACATACAGCTCCTGCTGACACTGACCCAGAGGCAGCAGGCCTCAAACATGGCCATGCTGGACTATGACATGTTGGTGACTCTGGTGCTGATCAGTGTCAGAGGGTGGAAGATGGGAGCTGAGCACCGTGCAAACCCTCAGTGTCTTTGAGAGCATGTTCTGTGAATCAGAAACATACGGCAAGCTGCGTGACAAATGTGGCTCACCCTTTCTTCTCTCTCATCTCCCCAGGAAGTGTTCAACAAAGAGTGTGAGTTTGTGGAGCGGATCCATGAGTTGGGGTACAACACCTACGCATCCCGCCACCACTCTACTGAGCAGCCGCTGCCAGCAGGAGGAAGCAAGCGGCGGGCCAGCGCTAAGCGCCAATGGTACGTTTCCATTAACGGTAAAGGCCGGCCACGGCGAGGCTTTAAAACCAGAAGCACGGACAAAGCCTCACTTTTCCTGCCTCGGGTGCTGGGCAACAAGGACCATGAAATGGTGAGGCGGCTGAGAGAGAGTCAGAGTGCACACCATCACACGCATCACCACAGCCACCGAGGCGACCGCCGCAGACGGCGACATCGTGCCCACAAAGGCAGAGGCCGCCGGTCAGATGACTAAGCAGACTTTTTCTGACCCTGTGGCCTCCTGACACATCCAAATATGGACCCTCATCTTTTGCAGTGGTGGATGGACCGACACTTTGGACCCTCTGGATTAGCTCTGAAGTTTCTGCTGTTGATGCACAGAGAAAGAAGAAGGACAGACAAAGTGTTGGGGTACATATATCAAATCAGAAGACTTTCACACACACACACACACACACACACAGCTGTATAATTTTTTTATTAACTGACATCTGACTTCTTTCAACTGTCATGTAAACAAATGTGTTAATATAGTTAAAAACTTTACTTTACTTTGTAAAAAGTTCTACTTTTATACAAGAAATTATTTTAGCATCAACCTCACATGGAGAAAAAAGCCTTTTAAAAGTGCTTATATTATTGTAAATCCATTATGCACTATGCATGTACAGTGACCTTATCACTTTTCAGTTGACAAACAGTACATCATACAATATTTTTCGAACACAAAGTGCTGACAAATATGACAAATATTGAAGAGAGGACTTTAATCAGCAAAGCACTTTTTGTCAGATTCCCGTTAAGAGGCAAAGCGAACAGTGTGAGAGACATGGGGTTGTTGTTTTGTTACAATGTGATAGGCTACTGTCTGGAAACTGAAAGGTGTACTTTGTATATTTGTACTAATGTTATGAATATTTATTTGGTGCCTGTGTTGTAAGTTATTGATCACACCATTTCTGCATTTTACCATGTTGCTGTTCTCGCTCCCTACCTGGCTCCAGCATAAACACTAAAGTTTGTCTTTCCAGACCTCCGGTGGTGTTATGTTTTCTGTTATCCTGGTTTAGAAGAGCGATAAGAGCTGTGGACCTGCTGCAGCTGAATACTGAAAACAATGTTGTGCCTTAAAGGTGAAACAATTTGTAAAATCACGAACGTTGTGGGGTTTTTTTAATGTTTTTTGTTAATTATTAATTAATTTACAATACCAGACATTTAATTACACCATAAACTAAAAATCTATGATACTGTCAAGACATACTTTATAGTTACTCAGTAGTTTTAGTATTAAAATACACATATAGGGCATCTATATTCAGCCTACTGTGATAGAGCTGTTGGTGTGGTTGCTAGCTGCAACAGGTTAGCTACAGTAGGTTTATTACAATTTAAGATGTCCTGTCTCTCTCTCTCTCTATGTATCTGACATTCTCCCTCTCCCCTGCTGCAGCTCATTTGTTAAAGTGCTGCACCTGTTGCTGCCAAACGGCCGAGCACAAACTACAAAGACAGCCATCAATGCAAAGTTCATCTCAAGCAGCGTCACGACTATTTTGGATGCTCAGGCTTTGCCTTGCCTTGCTCCCATCTATAGGTAGCTGCATATAAAGCTTTGTCATTCTATACCTGCGGGCTGGGGAGGCTTCCTGGCCTGGACAATAGCTCCTCCCAAGGGGGGCCTGGGAAGCGATGTCGCCTGAGACTTTTGGGCTTTTTTTGAAACGCCGACCAAAAGCCACAGAGGTGATAAACAAGGCAGGCCCTGCTGAAAGCAGAAACTGTGTCATACAAAGTATAACACCTTGCTATGGCTTGTTATGAATGCCAAACTCTAATATTACTCAACAGGAATGCAGTGCTTCAGAGGGGTTAGGGCCTTTTGTGGCTTCTTTCCTATGTGTTTCCTTTAAAATGAATCTAATGAATCTCTTTCATCCACATGTAAACAACATTCATCTGCTGGATGTGCTGTGCTGACAGTGTGCAGAATTCTTTAGAGAGCATTTTAATGTGAATTTCATATAACCTAAATCATTCCAAGCCCATCATAAAGTAATATAGGCTACACAAATACATATCTTTTGGCTAGAGAGGATCTGGACCAAAATGTATTCATTATAAAGCAACTTATTTATCAATTTAAATGTCAATTTATTAATTAATATTTAGTGAAAATTAATGTCCTATTAAAATGTGTGACATATCTGAAAAGCACTAGTTCACAAGTTATAAACTATTCATGAAGTTGTTATTTACAATTTACAAACCCTCGAAGTAAAAAAAAAAAAGGATTTCTGAATGGAAAATGATACTATTTTTCAACACAAATGATGGGTGTCAGTTATGCTATCATCCTCATCCTCATCATGTGAGATGGGCTCGCCCCCTTTTCATACTGAATGTGCCAAATGGAGCTTTTGATATAGCAAAGCAGTCATCTTACAAACATGTTTGTTCATTTAGTTACTGTGTTATTAGCACTTCCCATAAACATGGTCTGTGAGTTGATGGGCTGACTGCAGCACGGCAGTGTTCACTTGTAAATAGTGACCCCTAGAGGTGGATACCCATCTCTTTCCAGACACCAGGGGCCTGTTGATTCCTGTGAAGGTGCATCTAATTTGACCAGTCTCAGTTTGGTGGAGCTGCTCAATGCCCTCTGCAGGCAGCCCCCAGTCAGTGAGCAGGAAGTATCTAACCATTTGAGACTTTTTAGTGGTATGAATAAAGCAAAGTAATTTACATGATATCCTTCATGACCAAAGTGGTGTTTCAACACACATCAGGATGCCAATCCTTTCACGGACAGAATAAAAAAGCATTTAAAAGCTCCCCTTATGGACAACACTTCTAATCAAAACCTTTAACCACAGTTGAACACAATTTTGCCATATTTACCCCAGCAAGCAGAATTCGTCAAACACTCTTGCCACTTTAATGTTTTGCTATTGAAAAGCACACATAAGCCTGGATAATAAATCATTCTACAGAATGCCATTTAAAAGGCAAGGAGTAAAGTTGCCCTTTTCCCACAGGGAATTACATAACGTAGACAAACTCAATGGGACAAGTCACTTAGTGGATCCAGTCTGGCAGCAGCAACAGTGGCAGCTGTCTAGCTGGCTAGCATCCAGGCAGACCGTGCCAACACTATCAGAGGAACTATCACTCCACTTCTGTTTGGATACACAGCTCATGACAGTGGACACACACACTAACAGGTAAGGACACCTTCCATACATTTGACATAAATCCACGTTGATCTCTGACCAGATCCATGTTTAGTGTCTGACACCATATAACTTATGATACTGCAGTGTATATTCAAGGAATAAATGAATAACGGAAAGAAATAATGAATTGAATTCTGCCATAATAATGATTGAAATATGTTTTCATGAACACAACATTAAGAAGATGAATTCACTCTCTGTAAACTTTATGTACACCACATGTTCAGTGTTGGACTTTTTCTCATTGATTTTTGGTTTAAACAAAAAAACGAGAGAGTGTGCTGTGCTGGGTCATTTCAAACACAGTTCCCACAGCTATATTTTTCAATGAAAATATTTTTTGGTTAAACTAAATCTGAAAAGCATTGCATAACTGAAGATGCAGTGCATAACTGTGGACGTGTTGAATAAACAACTGAACTGAATGAATGAATGAATGCTTGTGCTGGTTGTTGAGACATTTTAGGATCTGAATTGCAGCTGCCATCCAGTGAAATTTAAAACCTCTTTCCCTCAGCATAATTCATTGCATACATGCAACCTAAAACCACAATGACTTCAGCGCAACATAAACAAAGAATTAAACAGTACATACAAACCCTGCTGTGACTGGGAAGAAATATTGCAACCTAATTTTATTTATAGTGGTGATAGGAGATTACAGAACCATGGACAGCGACAGCACAGGCCCTGCTGGTTGACACAAACATCTGAAGGTCTTCAGTTCCAGGGAAATAATGAATCATTCAGCTCAGATTCTGGAGGTCCATGTTCATTCAGTGACTCACAAACTGTGGCAACTCGGGAGAGACTTGCTTCCTATCCGGAACATAACTACTAGATATCTGCATCTAACATTAACTATTAGAGCTCCGTGTCTAACGTTAACTATTAGAGATCAATGTCGAACATTAACTATTAGAGATCACTGTCTAACCTTAACTATTAGAGCTCAGTGTCTAACATTAACTATTAGAGATCAGTGTCTAACCTTAACTATTAGAGATCAATGTCTAACATTAACTATTAGAGATCAGTGTCTAACATTAACTATTAGAGATCAATGTCTAACCTTAACTATTAGAGCTCAGTGTCTAACCTTAACTATTAGAGATCAGTGTCTAACATTAACTATTAGAGATCAGTGTCTAACCTTAACTATTAGAGATCAGTGTCTAACATTAACTATTAGAGATCAATGTCTAACATTAACTATCACAGATCAGTGTCTAACATTAACTATTAGAGATCAATGTCTAACATTAACTATCACAGATCAGTGTCTAACATTAAGTATTACAGATCAGTGTCTATCATTAACTATTAGAGATCAGTGTCTAACATTAACTATTAGAGATCAGTGTCTAACATTAACTATTAGAGCTCAGTGTCTGACATTAACTATTAAAGATCAGTGTCTAACCTTAACGATTAGAGATCAGTGTCTAACATTAACTATTAGAGATCAGTGTCTGACATTAACTATTAAAGATCAGTGTCTAACCTTAACTATTAGAGCTCAGTGTCTGACCTTAACTATTAGAGATCAGTGTCTAACCTCATCTATTAGAGATCAGTGTCTAACATTAACTATTAGAGATCAGTGTCTGACATTAACTATTAAAGATCAGTGTCTAACCTTAGCTATTAGAGCTCAGTGTCTGACCTTAACTATTAGAGATCAGTGTCTAACCTCATCTATTAGAGATCAGTGTCTAACATTAACTATTAGAGATCAGTGTCTAACCTCAACTATTAGAGATCAGTGTCTAACATTAACTATTAGAGATCAATGTCTAACATTAACTATTAGAGATCAGTGTCTAACATTAACTATTAGAGATCAATGTCTAACATTAACTATTAGAGCTCAGTGTCTGACCTTAACTATTAGAGATCAGTGTCTAACCTCAACTATTAGAGATCAGTGTCTAACATTAACTATTAGAGATCAGTGTCTAACATTAACTATTAGAGATCAATGTCTAACATTAACTATTAGAGATCAGTGTCTAACATTAACTATTAGAGATCAATGTCTAACATTAACTATTAGAGCTCAGTGTCTGACCTTAACTATTAGAGATCAGTGTCTAACCTCATCTATTAGAGATCAGTGTCTAACATTAACTATTAGAGATCAGTGTCTAACCTCAACTATTAGAGATCAGTGTCTAACATTAACTATTAGAGATCAATGTCTAACATTAACTATTAGAGATCAGTGTCTAACATTAACTATTAGAGATCAATGTCTAACCTTAACTATTAGAGATCAGTGTCTAACATTAACTATCACAGATCAGTGTCTAACATTAAGTATTACAGATCAGTGTCTATCATTAACTATTAGAGATCAGTGTCTAACATTAACTATTAGAGATCAGTGTCTAACATTAACTATTAGAGATCAATGTCTAACATTAACTATTAGAGATCAGTGTCTGACATTAACTATTAGAGCTCAGTGTCTAACCTTAACTATTAGAGCTCAGTGTCTAACATTAACTATTAGAGCTCAGTGTCTGACATTAACTATTAAAGATCAGTGTCTAACCTTAACTATTAGAGATCAGTGTCTAACATTAACTATTAGAGATCAGTGTCTGACATTAACTATTAAAGATCAGTGTCTAACCTTAACTATTAGAGATCAGTGTCTGACATTAACTATTAAAGATCAGTGTCTAACCTTAACTATTAGAGCTCAGTGTCTGACCTTAACTATTAGAGATCAGTGTCTAACCTCATCTATTAGAGATCAGTGTCTAACATTAACTATTAGAGATCAGTGTCTAACCTCAACTATTAGAGATCAGTGTCTAACATTAACTATTAGAGATCAATGTCTAACATTAACTATTAGAGATCAGTGTCTAACATTAACTATTAGAGATCAATGTCTAACATTAACTATTAGAGCTCAGTGTCTGACCTTAACTATTAGAGATCAGTGTCTAACATTAACTATTAGAGATCAGTGTCTAACATTAACTATTAGAGATCAGTGTCTAACATTAACTATTAGACATCAATGTCTAACCTTAACTATTAGAGATCAGTGTCTAACATTAACTATTAGAGATCAGTGTCTAACATTAACTATTAGAGATCAATGTCTAACATTAACTATTAGAGATCAGTGTCTAACATTAACTATTAGAGATCAATGTCTAACATTAACTATTAGAGATCAATGTCTAACATTAACTATTAGAGAACAGTGTCTAACCTTAACTATTAGAGATCAATGTCTAACATTAACTATTAGAGGTCAATGTCTAACATTAACTAGTAGAGATCAGTGTCTAACATTAACTATTAGAGATCAGTGTCTAACATTAACTATTAGAGATCAGTGTCTAACATTAACTATTAGAGATCAGTGTCTAACATTAACTATTAGAGATCAGTGTCTAACATTAACTATTAGAGATCAGTGTCTAACATTAACTATTAGAGATCAATGTCTAACATTAACTATTAGAGATCAATGTCTAACATTAACTATTAGAGATCAGTGTCTAACATTAACTATTAGAGCTCAATGTCTAACATTAACTATTAGAGCTCATTGACTAACATTAACTATTAGAGATCAATGTCTAACATTAACTATTAGAGATCAATGTCTAACATTAACTATTAGAGATCATTGTCTAACCTTAACTATTAGAGATCAGTGTCTAACATTAACTATTAGAGATCAGTGTCTAACATTAACTATTAGAGATCAATGTCTAACATTAACTATTAGAGATCAGTGTCTACCATTAACTATTAGAGATCAGTGTCTATCATTAACTATTAGAGATCAGTGTCTAACATTAACTATTAGAGATCAGTGTCTAACATTAACTATTAGAGATCAATGTCTAACATTAACTATCACAGATCAGTGTCTAACATTAAGTATTAGAGATCAATGTCTAACATTAACTATTAGAGATCAGTGTCTAACATTAACTATTAGAGATCAGTGTCTAACATTAACTATTAGAGATCAGTGTCTAACATTAACTATTAGAGATCAGTGTCTAACATTAACTATTAGAGATCAGTGTCTAACATTAACTATTAGAGATCAGTGTCTAACATTAACTATTAGAGATCAGTGTCTAACATTAACTATTAGAGATCAATGTCTAACATTAACTATTAGAGATCAGTGTCTAACATTAACTATTAGAGATCAGTGTCTAACATTAACTATTAGAGATCAGTGTCTAACATTAACTATTAGAGATCAGTGTCTAACATTAACTATTAGAGATCAGTGTCTAACATTAACTATTAGAGATCAGTGTCTAACATTAACTATTAGAGATCAGTGTCTAACATTAACTATTAGAGATCAGTGTCTAACATTAACTATTAGAGATCAGTGTCTAACATTAACTATTAGAGATCAGTGTCTAACATTAACTATTAGAGATCAGTGTCTAACATTAACTATTAGAGATCAGTGTCTAACATTAACTATTAGAGATCAGTGTCTAACATTAACTATTAGAGATCAATGTCTAACATTAACTATTAGAGATCAGTGTCTAACATTAACTATTAGAGATCAGTGTCTAACATTAACTATTAGAGATCAGTGTCTAACATTAACTATTAGAGATCAGTGTCTAACATTAACTATTAGAGATCAGTGTCTAACATTAACTATTAGAGATCAGTGTCTAACATTAACTATTAGAGATCAGTGTCTAACATTAACTATTAGAGATCAGTGTCTCACAATAACTATTACAGATCAGTGTCTAACATTAACTATTAGAGATCAGTGTCTGATATTAACTATTATAGATCAGTGTCTAACATTAACTATTAGAGCTCAGTGTCTTACCTTAACTATTAGAGATCAGTGTCTAACATTAACTATTGGAGATCAGTGTCTAACATTAACTATTAGAGATCAGTGTCTAACCTTAACTATTAGAGGTCAATGTCTAACACTAACTATTAGAGATCAATGTCTAACCTTAACTATTAGAGATCAGTGTCTAACATTAACTATTAGAGGTCAGTGTCTAACATTAACTATTAGAGATCAATGTCTAACCTTAACTATTAGAGATCAGTGTCTAACATTAACTATTAGAGATCAGTGTCTAACATTAACTATTAGAGATCAATGTCTAACCTTAACTATTAGAGATCAGTGTCTAACATTAACTATTAGAGATCAGTGTCTAACCTTAACTATTAGAGATCAGTGTCTAACATTAACTATTAGAGATCAATGTCTAACATTAACTATCACAGATCAGTGTCTAACATTAAGTATTACAGATCAGTGTCTATCATTAACTATTAGAGATCAGTGTCTAACATTAACTATTAGAGATCAGTGTCTAACATTAACTATTAGAGATCAATGTCTAACATTAACTATTAGAGATCAGTGTCTGACATTAACTATTAGAGCTCAGTGTCTAACCTTAACTATTAGAGCTCAGTGTCTAACATTAACTATTAGAGATCATTGTCTAACATTAACTATTAGAGCTAATTGTCTAACATTAACTATTAGAGATCAGTGTCTGACATTAACTATTAAAGATCAGTGTCTAACATTAACTATTAGAGATCAGTGTCTAACCTTAACTATTAGAGATCAGTGTCTGACATTAACTATTAAAGATCAGTGTCTAACCTCAACTATTAGAGATCAGTGTCTAACATTAACTATTAGAGGTCAATGTCTAACAATAACTATTAGAGATCAATGTCTAACCTTAACTATTAGAGATCAGTGTCTAACATTAACTATTAGAGGTCAGTGTCTAACATTAACTATTAGAGATCAATGTCTAACCTTAACTATTAGAGATCAGTGTCTAACATTAACTATTAGAGATCAGTGTCTAACCTTAACTATTAGAGATCAGTGTCTAACATTAACTATTAGAGATCAGTGTCTAACCTTAACTATTAGAGATCAGTGTCTAACATTAACTATTAGAGATCAATGTCTAACATTAACTATCACAGATCAGTGTCTAACATTAAGTATTACAGATCAATGTCTAACATTAACTATTAGAGCTCAGTGTCTGACATTAACTATTAGAGATCAGTGTCTAACATTAACTATTAGAGATCATTGTCTAACATTAACTATTAGAGATCAGTGTCTATCATTAACTATTAGAGATCATTGTCTAACATTAACTATTAGAGATCAGTGTCTAACATTAACTATTAGAGATCAGTGTCTAACATTAACTATCACAGATCAGTGTCTATCATTAACTATTAGAGATCAGTGTCTAACATTAACTATTAGAGATCAGTGTCTAACATTAACTATTAGAGATCAATGTCTAACATTAACTATCACAGATCAGTGTCTAACATTAAGTATTACAGATCAGTGTCTATCATTAACTATTATAGATCAGTGTCTAACATTAACTATTAGAGATCAGTGTCTAACATTAACTATTAGAGATCAGTGTCTAACATTAACTATTACAGATCAGTGTCTAACATTAACTATTAGAGATCAGTGTCTTATATTAACTATTACAGATCAGTGTCTAACCTTAACTATTAGAGATCAGTGTCTAACATTAACTATTAGAGATCAGTGTCTAACATTAACTATTAGAGATCAGTGTCTAACATTAACTATTAGAGATCAGTGTCTAACATTAACTATTAGAGATCAGTGTCTAACATTAACTATTAGAGATCAGTGTCTAACATTAACTATTAGAGATCAGTGTCTAACATTAACTATTAGAGATCAGTGTCTAACATTAACTATTAGAGATCAGTGTCTAACATTAACTATTAGAGATCAGTGTCTAACATTAACTATTAGAGATCAGTGTCTAACATTAACTATTAGAGATCAGTGTCTAACATTAACTATTAGAGATCAGTGTCTAACATTAACTATTAGAGATCAGTGTCTAACATTAACTATTAGAGATCAGTGTCTAACATTAACTATTAGAGATCAGTGTCTAACATTAACTATTAGAGATCAGTGTCTAACATTAACTATTAGAGCTCAGTGTCTAACATTAACTATTAGAGATCAGTGTCTAACATTAACTATTAGAGATCAGTGTCTAACATTAACTATTAGAGATCAGTGTCTAACATTAACTATTAGAGATCAGTGTCTAACATTAACTATTAGAGATCAGTGTCTAACATTAACTATTAGAGATCAGTGTCTAACATTAACTATTAGAGATCAGTGTCTAACATTAACTATTAGAGATCAGTGTCTAACATTAACTATTAGAGATCAGTGTCTAACATTAACTATTAGAGATCAGTGTCTAACATTAACTATTAGAGATCAGTGTCTAACATTAACTATTAGAGATCAGTGTCTAACATTAACTATTAGAGATCAGTGTCTAACATTAACTATTAGAGATCAGTGTCTAACATTAACTATTAGAGATCAGTGTCTAACATTAACTATTAGAGATCAGTGTCTAACATTAACTATTAGAGATCAGTGTCTAACATTAACTATTAGAGATCAGTGTCTAACATTAACTATTAGAGATCAGTGTCTAACATTAACTATTAGAGATCAGTGTCTAACATTAACTATTAGAGATCAGTGTCTATCATTAACTATTAGAGATCAGTGACTAACCTTAACAATAAGAGAACAGTGTCTAACATAAACTATTATAGATAAATGTCTAACATTAACTATATCAGATCAGTCTCTAAAATAAACAATTAGAGATCAATGTCTAACATTAACTATTAGAGATCAGTGTCTATCATTAACTATTAGAGATCAGTGTCTAACATTAACTATTAGAGATCAGTGTCTAACATTAACTATTAGAGATCAATGTCTAACATTAACTATTAGAGATCAGTGTCTAACCTTAATTATTACATATCAGTTTCTATCATTATCTATTAGAGATCTGTGTATAACATTAACTATTAGTGATCAGTGTCTGACATTAACTATTAGAGATCAATTTCTAACATTAACTATTAGTGATCAGTTTCTGTCATTAACTATTAGAGATCAGTGTCTAACATTAAGTATTACAGATCAGTGTCTATCATTAACTATTAGAGATCAGTGTCTAACATTAACTATTAGAGATCAGTGTCTAACATTAACTATTAGAGATCAATGTCTAACCTTAACTATTAGAGATCAGTGTCTAACATTAACTATAAGAGATCAGTGTCTAACATTAACTATTAGAGATCAGTGTCTTACATTAATTATCTGAGATCAGTTTCTATCATTAACTTTTAGAGATCTGTTTCTAACATTAAATATTAGAGATCAGTGTCTAACATTAACTATTAGAGATCAATGTCTAACATTAACTATTAGAGATCAGTGTCTAACATTAACTATTAGAGATCAATGTCTAACATTAACTATTAGAGATCAGTGTCTAACATTAACTATTAGACATCAATGTCTAACCTTAAGTATTAGAGATCAGTGTCTAACATTAACTATTAGAGATCAGTGTCTAACATTAACTATTAGAGATCAGTGTCTAACATTAACTATTAGAGATCAGTGTCTAACATTAACTATTAGAGATCAGTGTCTAACATTAACTATTAGAGATCAGTGTCTAACATTAACTATTAGAGATCAGTGTCTAACATTAACTATTAGAGATCAGTGTCTAACATTAACTATTAGAGATCAGTGTCTAACATTAACTATTAGAGATCAGTGTCTAACATTAACTATTAGAGATCAGTGTCTAACATTAACTATTAGAGATCAATGTCTAACATTAACTATTAGAGATCAGTGTCTAACATTAACTATTAGAGATCAGTGTCTAACATTAACTATTAGAGATCAGTGTCTAACATTAACTATTAGAGATCAATGTCTAACATTAACTATTAGAGATCAGTGTCTAACATTAACTATTAGAGATCAGTGTCTAACCTCAACTATTAGAGATCAGTGTCTAACATTAACTATTAGAGATCAATGTCTAACATTAACTATTAGAGATCAGTGTCTAACATTAACTATTAGACATCAATGTCTAACAATAACTATTAGAGATCAGTGTCTAACATTAACTATTAGAGATCAATGTCTAACATTAACTATTAGAGATCAGTGTCTGACATTAACTATTAGAGATCAATGTCTAACATTAACTATTAGAGATCAGTGTCTAACATTAACTATTAGACATCAATGTCTAACCTTAAGTATTAGAGATCAGTGTCTAACATTAACTATTAGAGATCAATGTTTAACATTAACTATTAGAGGTCAATGTCTAACAATTATTAGAGCTCAGTGTCGAACATTAACTATTAGAGATCAATGTCTAACATTAACTATTAGAGATCAATGTCTAACATTAACTATTAGAGATCAGTGTCTAACATTAACTATTAGAGATCAGTGTCTAACATTAACTATTAGAGCTCAATGTCTAACATTAACTATTAGAGATCAGTGTCTAACATTAACTATTAGAGCTCAGTGTCTAACATTAACTATTAGAGATCAATGTCTAACATTAACTATTAGAGATCAGTGTCTAACATTAACTATTAGACATCAATGTCTAACCTTAAGTATTAGAGATCAGTGTATAACATTAACTATTAGAGATCAGTGTCTAACATTAACTATTAGAGGTCAATGTCTAACAATTAACTATTAGAGATCAGTGTCGAACATTAACTATTAGAGATCAATGTCTAACATTAACTATTAGAGATCAATGTCTAACATTAACTATTAGAGATCAGTGTCTAACCTTAACTATTAGAGCTCAGTGTCTAACATTAACTATTAGAGGTCAGTGTCTAACATTAACTATTAGAGATCAATGTCTAACATTAACTATTAGAGATAAGTGTCTAACATTAACTATTAGAGATCAATGTCTAACATTAACTATTAGAGATCAGTGTCTAACATTAACTATTAGAGATCAATGTCTAACATTAACTATTAGAGATCAATGTCTAACATTAACTATTAGAGCTCAGTGTCTAACATTAACTATTAGAGATCAATGTCTAACATTAACTATTAGAGATCAGTGTCGAACATTAACTATTAGAGATCAATGTCTAACATTAACTATTAGAGATCAGTGTCGAACATTAACTATTAGAGATCAATGTCTAACATTAACTATTAGAGGTCAATGTCTAACATTAACTATTAGAGATCAATGTCTGACATTAACTATTAGAGATCAATGTCTAACATTAACTATTAGAGATAAGTGTCTAACATTAACTATTAGAGATCAATGTCTAACATTAACTATTAGAGATCAGTGTCTAACATTAACTATTAGAGATCAATGTCTAACATTAACTATTAGAGGTCAATGTCTAACAATTATCAGAGCTCAGTGTCGAACATTAACTATTAGAGATCAGTGTCTAACATTAACTATTAGAGATCAGTGTCTAACATTAACTATTAGAGATCAGTGTCTAACATTAACTATTAGAGATCAGTGTCTAACATTAACTATTAGAGATCAGTGTCGAACATTAACTATTAGAGATCAATGTCTAACATTAACTATTAGATATCAATGTCTAACATGAACTATTAGAGATCAATGTCTAACATTAACTATTAGAGATCAGTGTGTAACATTAACTATTAGAGCTCAGTGTCTAACATTAACTATTAGAGATCAATGTCTAACCTTAACTATTAGAGCTCAGTGTCTAACATTAACTATTAGAGATCAGTGTCGAACATTAACTATTAGAGATCAATGTCTAACATTAACTATTAGAGATCAGTGTCTAACATTAACTATTAGAGATCAGTGTCTAACATTAACTATTAGAGATCAGTGTCTAACATTAACTATTAGAGATCAATGTTTAACATTAACTATTAGAGGTCATTGTCTAACATTAACTATTAGAGATCAATGTCTAACATTAACTATTAGAGCTCAGTGTCTAACATTAACTATTAGAGATCAATGTCTAACATTAACTATTAGAGATCAGTGTCGAACATTAACTATTAGAGATCAGTGTCTAACATTAACTATTAGAGATCAGTGTCTAACATTAACTATTAGAGATCAATGTCTAACATAAACTATTAGAGATCAATGTCTAACATTAACTATTAGAGAACAGTGTCTAACCTTAACTATTAGAGATCAGTGTCTAACATTAACTATTAGAGCTCAGTGTCTAACATTAACTATTAGAGATCAGTGTCTAACATTAACTATTAGAGCTCAGTGTCTGACATTAACTATTAGAGATCAGTGTCTAACATTAACTATTAGAGATCAATGTCTAACATTAACTATTAGAGATCAATGTCTAACATTAACTATTAGAGAACAGTGTCTAACCTTAACTATTAGAGATCAATGTCTAACATTAACTATTAGAGCTCAGTGTCTAACATTAACTATTAGAGATCAATGTCTAACATTAACTATTAGAGATCAGTGTCTAACCTTAACTATTAGAGATCAGTGTCTAACCTTAACTATTAGAGCTCAGTGTCTAACATTAACTATTAGAGCTCAGTGTCTAACAATAACTATTAGAGATCAGTGTCTAACATTAACTATTACAGATCAGTGTCTAACATTAACTAGTATAGATCAGTGTCTAACAATAACTATTAGAGATCAGTGTCTAACATTAACTATTAGAGATCAGTGTCTAACATTAACTATTAGAGATCAGTGTCTAACATTAACTATTAGAGATCAGTGTCTAACATTAACTATTAGAGATCAGTGTCTAACATTAACTATTAGAGATCAGTGTCTAACATTAACTATTAGAGATCAGTGTCTAACATTAACTATTAGAGATCAGTGTCTAACATTAACTATTAGAGATCAGTGTCTAACATTAACTATTAGAGATCAGTGTCTAACATTAACTATTAGAGGTCAATGTCTAACACTAACTATTAGAGATCAATGTCTAACCTTAACTATTAGAGATCAGTGTCTAACATTAACTATTAGAGATCAGTGTCTAACATTAACTATTAGAGATCAATGTCTAACCTTAACTATTAGAGATCAGTGTCTAACATTAACTATTAGAGATCAGTGTCTAACCTTAACTATTAGAGATCAGTGTCTAACATTAACTATTAGAGATCAATGTCTAACATTAACTATCACAGATCAGTGTCTGACATTAAGTATTACAGATCAGTGTCTATCATTAACTATTAGAGATCAGTGTCTAACATTAACTATTAGAGATCAGTGTCTAACATTAACTATTAGAGATCAGTGTCTAACCTCAACTATTAGAGATCAGTGTCTAACATTAACTATTAGAGATCAGTGTCTAACATTAACTATTAGAGATCAATGTCTAACATTAACTATTAGAGATCAGTGTCTAACCTCATCTATTAGAGATCAGTGTCTAACATTAACTATTAGAGATCAGTGTCTAACATTAACTATTAGACATCAATGTCTAACCTTGAGTATTAGAGATCAGTGTCTAACATTAACTATTAGAGATCAGTGTCTAACATTAACTATTAGAGGTCAATGTCTAACAATTATTAGAGCTCAGTGTCGAACGTTAACTATTAGAGATCAATGTCTAACATTAACTATTAGAGATCAATGTCTAACATTAACTATTAGAGCTCAATGTTTAACATTAAGTATGAGAGCTCAATGTCTAACATTAACTATTAGAGATCAGTGTCTAACATTAACTATTAGAGATCAGTGTCTAACATTAACTATTAGAGATCAGTGTCTATCATTAACTATTAGAGATCAGTGTCTAACATTAACTATTAGAGCTCAGTGTCTAACATTAACTATTAGAGATCAATGTCTAACATTAACTATTAGAGATCAGTGGCTAACATTAACTATGAGAGATCAGTGGCTAACATAAAGTATTAGAGATCAGTGTCTAACATTAACTATTAGAGATCAGTGTCTAACATTAACTATTAGAGATCAGTGTCTAACATTAACTATTAGAGATCAGTGTCTAACATTAACTATTAGAGCTCAGTGTCTGACATTAACTATTAAAGATCAGTGTCTAACCTTAACTATTAGAGATCAGTGTCTAACATTAACTATTAGAGATCAGTGTCTAACATTAACTATTAGAGGTCAGTGTCTAACATTAACTATTAGAGATCAAAGTCTAACATTAACTATTAGAGATAAGTGTCTAACATTAACTATTAGAGATCAATGTCTAACATTAACTATTAGAGATCAATGTCTAACCTTAAGTATTAGAGATCAGTGTCTAACATTAACTATTAGAGATCAGTGTCTAACCTCATCTATTAGAGATCAGTGTCTAACATTAACTATTAGAAATCAGTGTCTAACCTCAACTATTAGAGATCAGTGTCTAACACTAACTATTAGAGATCAGTGTCTAACCTTAACTATTAGAGCTCAGTGACTAACATTAACTATTAGAGGTCAGTGTCTAACACTAACTATTAGAGATCAATGTCTAACATTAACTATTAGAGATCAATGTCTAACATTAACTATTAGAGATCAGTGTCTAACATTAACTATTAGAGATCAGTGTCTAACATTAACTATTAGAGATCAATGTCTAACATTAACATTAACTATTAGAGGTCAGTGTCTAACATTAACTATTAGAGATCAATGTCTAACATTAACTATTAGAGATCAGTGTCTAACATTAACTATTAGAGATCAGTGTCTAACATTAACTATTAGAGAGCTCAATGTCTAACATTAACTATTAGAGATCAATGTCGAACATTAACTATTAGAGATCAATGTCTAACATTAACTATTAGATATCAATGTCTGACATTAACTATTAGAGATCAATGTCTAACATTAACTATTAGAGATAAGTGTCTAACATTAACTATTAGAGATCAATGTCTAACATTAACTATTAGAGATCAGTGTCTAACATTAACTATTAGAGATCAATGTCTAACATTAACTATCACAGATCAGTGTCTGACATTAAGTATTACAGATCAGTGTCTATCATTAACTATTAGAGATCAGTGTCTAACATTAACTATTAGAGATCAGTGTCTAACATTAACTATTAGAGATCAATGTCTAACATTAACTATCACAGATCAGTGTCTAACATTAAGTATTACAGATCAGTGTCTATCATTAACTATTAGAGATCAGTGTCTAACATTAACTATTAGAGATCAGTGTCTAACATTAACTATTAGAGATCAATGTCTAACATTAACTATTAGAGATCAGTGTCTGACATTAACTATTAGAGCTCAGTGTCTAACCTTAACTATTAGAGATCAGTGTCTAACATTAAGTATTACAGATCAGTGTCTATCATTAACTATTAGAGATCAGTGTCTAACATTAACTATTAGAGATCAGTGTCTAACATTAACTATTAGAGATCAATGTCTAACATTAACTATCACAGATCAGTGTCTAACATTAACTATTAGAGATCAGTGTCTAACATTAACTATTAGAGATCAGTGTCTAACATTAACTATTAGAGATCAGTGTCTAACATTAACTATTAGAGATCAGTGTCTAACATTAACTATTAGAGATCAGTGTCTAACATTAACTATTAGAGATCAGTGTCTAACATTAACTATTAGAGATCAGTGTCTAACATTAACTATTAGAGATCAGTGTCTAACATTAACTATTAGAGATCAGTGTCTAACATTAACTATTAGAGATCAGTGTCTAAAATTAACTATTAGAGATCAGTGTCTAACATTAACTATTAGAGATCAGTGTCTAACATTAACTATTAGAGATCAATGTCTAACATTAACTATTAGAGATCAGTGTCTAACCTTAACTATTAAAGATCAGTGTCTAACCTTAACTATTAGAGATCAGTGTCTAACATTAACTATTAGAGATCAGTGTCTGACATTAACTATTAGAGATCAGTGTCTAACATTAACTATTATAGATCAGAGTCTATCCTTATCTATTAGAGATCAGTGTCTAACATTAACTATTAGAGATCAGTGTCTAACATTAACTATTTGAGATCATTGTCTAACATTAACTATTAGAGATCAGTGTCTAACATTAACTATTAGAGATCATTGTCTAACATTAACTATTAGAGATCAGTGTCTAACATTAACTATTAGAGATCAATGTCTAACATTAACTATTAGAGATCAGTGTCTAACATTAACTATTAGAGATCAGTGTCTAACATTAACTATTAGAGATCAGTGTCTAACATTAACTATTAGAGATCAGTGTCTAACATTAACTATTAGAGATCAGTGTCTAACATTAACTATTAGAGATCAATGTCTAACATTAACTATTAGAGATCAATGTCTAACATTAACTATTAGAGAGATCAGTGTCTAACATTAACTATTAGATCAGTGTCTAACATTAACTATTAGAGATCAATGTCTAACATTAACTATTAGAGATCAATGTCTAACACTAACTATTAGAGATCAGTGTCTAACATTAACTATTAGAGATCAGTGTCTAACATTAACTATTAGAGATCAGTGTCTAACATTAACTATTAGAGATCAATGTCTAACCTTAACTATTAGAGATCAGTGTCTAACATTAACTATTAGAGATCAGTGTCTAACATTAACTATTAGAGATCAATGTCTAACATTAACTATTAGAGATCAGTGTCTACCATTAACTATGACAGATCAGTGTCTAACCTTAACTATTAGAGATCAGTGTCTAACATTCAATATTAGAGATCAATGTCTAACATTAACTATTAGAGATCAGTGTCTAACATTATTTATTACAGATAAGTGTCTATCATTAACTATAAGAGATCAGTGTCTAACATTAACTATTAGAGATCAGTGTCTAACATTAACTATTAGAGATCAGTGTCTAACATTAACTATCACAGATCAGTGTCTAACATTAACTATTAGAGATCAGTGTCTAACATTAACTATTAGAGATCAGTGTCTAACATTAACTATTAGAGATCAGTGTCTAACATTAACTATTAGAGATCAATGTCTAACATTAACTATTAGAGATCAGTGTCTAACATTAACTATTAGAGATCAGTGTCTAACATTAACTATTAGAGATCAATGTCTAACCTTAACTATTAGAGATCAGTGTCTAACATTAACTATTAGAGATCAGTGTCTAACATTAACTATTAGAGATCAGTGTCTAACATTAACTATTAGAGCTCAGTTAGAGATCAGTGTCTAACATTAACTATTAGAGATCAATGTCTTACATTAACTATTATAGATCAGTGTCTAACCTTAACTATTTTAGATCAGTGTCTAACATTAACTATTAGAGATCATTGTCTAACATTAACTATTAAAGATCAGTGTCTAACCTTAACTATTAGAGCTCAGTGTCTGACCTTAACTATTAGAGATCAGTGTCTAACCTTAACTATTGGAGATCAGTGTCTAACATTAACTATTAGAGATCAGTGTCTAATCGTAACTATTGGAGATCAATGTCTAACCTTAACTATTAAAGATCAGTGTCTAACCTTAACTATTAGAGATCAGTGTCTAACATTAACTATTAGAGATCAGTGTCTAAAATTAACTATTATAGATCAGAGTCTAACAATAACTATTAGAGCTCAGTGTCTAACATTAACTATTAGAGCTCAGTGTCTAACAATAACTATTAGAGATCAGTGTCTAACATTAACTATTAGAGATCAATGTCTAACCTTAACTATTAGAGATCAGTGTCAAACATTAACTATTAGAGATCAATGTCTAACATTAAATATTAGAGATCAATGTCTAACATTAACTATTAGAGCTCAATGTTTAACATTAACTATTAGAGCTCAATGTCTAACATTAACTATTAGAGATCAATGTCTAACATTAACTATTAGAGCTCAGTGTCTAACATTAACTATTAGAGATCAATGTCTAACATTAACTATTAGAGATCAGTGTCGAACATTAACTATTAGAGATCAATGTCTAACATTAACTATTAGAGGTCAATGTCTAACATTAACTATTAGAGATCAATGTCTAACATTAACTATTAGAGATCAGTGTCTAACATTAACTATTAGAGATCAGTGTCTAACATTAACTATTAGAGATCAGTGTCTAACATAAACTATTATAGATCAATGTCTAACAATAAATATAATATATCAATATCTAACATTAACTATTAGAGATCAGTGTCTAACATTAACTATTAGAGATCAGTGTCTAACATTAACGATGAGAGCTCAGTGACTAACATTAACTATTAGAGGTCAATGTCTAACACTAACTATTAGAGATCAATGTCTAACCTTAACTATTAGAGATCAGTGTCTAACATTAACTATTAGAGATCAGTGTCTAACATTAACTATTAGAGATCAATGTCTAACCTTAACTATTAGAGATCAGTGTCTAACATTAACTATTAGAGATCAGTGTCTAACCTTAACTATTAGAGATCAGTGTCTAACATTAAGTATTACAGATCAGTGTCTATCATTAACTATTAGAGATCAGTGTCTAACATTAACTATTAGAGATCAGTGTCTAACATTAACTATTAGAGATCAATGTCTAACATTAACTATCACAGATCAGTGTCTAACATTAAGTATTACAGATCAGTGTCTATCATTAACTATTAGAGATCAGTGTCTAACATTAACTATTAGAGATCAGTGTCTGACATTAACTATTAAAGATCAGTGTCTAACCTTAACTATTAGAGATCAGTGTCTAACATTAACTATTAGAGATCAGTGTCTGACATTAACTATTAAAGATAAGTGTCTAACCTTAACGATTAGATATAAGTGTCTAACATTAACTATTAGAGATCAGTGTCTAACATTAACTATTAAAGAGCAGTGTCTAACATTAACTATTAGAGATCAGTGTCTAACATTAACTATTAGAGATCAGTGTCTAACATTAACTATTAGAGATCAGTGTCTAACATTAACTATTAGAGATCAGTGTCTAACATTAACTATTAGAGATCAGTGTCTAACATTAACTATTAGAGATCAGTGTCTAACATTAACTATTAGAGATCAGTGTCTAACATTAACTATTAGAGATCAGTGTCTAACATTAACTATTAGAGATCAGTGTCTAACATTAACTATTAGAGATCAGTGTCTAACATTAACTATTAGAGATCAGTGTCTAACATTAACTATTAGAGATCAATGTCTAACCTTAACTATTAGAGATCAGTGTCTAACTTTAACTATTAGAGATCAGTGTCTAACATTAACTATTAGAGATCAATGTCTAACCTTAACTATTAGAGATCAGTGTCTAACATTAACTATTAGAGATCAATGTCTAACATTAACTATTAGAGATCAGTGTCTAACATTAACTATTAGAGATCAGTGTCTAACCTCAACTATTAGAGATCAGTGTCTAACATTAACTATTAGAGATCAGTGTCCAACATTAACTATCAGAGATCAATGTCTAACATTAACTATTAGAGATCAGTGTCTAACATTAACTATTGGAGATCAATGTCTAACCTTAACTATTAAAGATCAGTGTCTAACCTTAACTATTAGAGATCAGTGTCTAACATTAACTATTAGAGATCAGTGTCTAACCTCATCTATTAGAGATCAGTGTCTAACATTAACTATTAGAGATCAGTGTCTAACCTCAACTATTAGAGATCAGTGTCTAACATTAACTATTAGAGATCAATGTCTAACATTAACTATTAGAGATCAGTGTCTAACCTTAACTATTAGAGATCAGTGTCTAACATTAACTATTAGAGATCAGTGTCTAACATTAACTATTAGAGATCAGTGTCTAACATTAACTATTAGAGATCAATGTCTAACATTAACTATTAGAGATCAGTGTCTAACATTAACTATTAGAGATCAATGTCTAACATTAACTATTAGAGATCAGTGTCTAACATTAACTATTAGAGATCAATGTCTAACCTTAACTATTAGAGCTCAGTGTCTAACCTTAACTATTAGAGATCAGTGTCTAACATTAACTATTAGAGATCAGTGTCTAACCTTAACTATTAGAGATCAGTGTCTAACATTAACTATTAGAGATCAGTGTCTGATATTAACTATTAAAGATCAGTGTCTAACCTAAACTATTAGAGATCAGTGTCTTACATTAACTATTAAAGATCAGTGTCTAACATTAACAATTAGAGCTCAGTGTCTAACATTAACTATTAGAGATCAGTGTCTAACATTAAATATTAGAGATCAATGTCTAACATTAACTATTAGAGATCAGTGTCTAACATTAACTATTAGAGATCAGTGTCTAACCTCAACTATTAGAGATCAGTGTCTAACATTAACTATTAGAGATCAGTGTCTAACATTAACTATAAGAGATCAATGTCTAACATTAACTATTATAGCTCAGTGTCTAACATTAACTATTAGAGATCATTGTCTTACTTTAACTATTAGAGATCATTGTCTAACATTAACTATTAGAGAACAGTGTCTAACCTTAACTATTAGAGATCACTGTCTAACATTAACTATTAGAGGTCAATGTCTAACATTAACTATTAGAGATCAGTGTCTAACATTAACTATTAGAGATCAGTGTCTAACCTCAACTATTAGAGATCAATGTCTAACATTAACTATTAGAGATCAGTGTCTAACATTAACTATTAGAGATCAATGTCTAACCTTAACTATTAGAGCTCAGTGTCTAACATTAACTATTAGAGATCAATGTCTAACATTAACTATTAGAGATCAATGTCTAACATTAACTATTAGAGATCAGTGTCTAACATTAACTATTAGAGATCAAAGTCTAACATTAACTATTAGATATCAATGTCTAACATGAACTATTAGAGATCAATGTCTAACATTAACTATTAGAGATCAGTGTGTAACATTAACTATTAGAGCTCAGTGTCTAACATTAACTATTAGAGATCAATGTCTAACCTTAACTATTAGAGCTCAGTGTCTAACATTAACTATTATAGCTCAGTGTCTAACATTAACTATTAGAGATAAGTGTCTAACATTAACTATTAGAGATCAGTGTCTAACATTAACTATTAGAGCTCAGTGTCTAACATTAACTATTAGAGGTCAGTGTCTAACATTAACTATTAGAGATCAATGTCTAACCTTAACTATTAGAGCTCAGTGTCTAACCTTAACTATTAGAGCTCAGTGTCCAACATTAACTATTAGAGATCAATGTCTAACATTAACTATTAGAGATCATTGTCTAACCTTAACTATTAGAGATCAGTGTCTAACGTTAACTATTAGAGATCAATGTCTAACATTAACTATTAGAGATCAGTGTCTAACATTAACTATTAGAGATCAGTGTCTAACATTAACTATTAGAGATCAGTGTCTAACATTAACTATTAGAGATCAGTGTCTAACATTAACTATTAGAGATCAGTGTCTAACATTAACTATTAGAGATCAGTGTCTAACATTAACTATTAGAGATCAGTGTCTAACATTAACTATTAGAGATCAGTGTCTAACATTAACTATTAGAGATCAGTGTCTAACATTAACTATTAGAGATCAATGTCTAACATTAACTATTAGAGATCAGTGTCTAACATTAACTATTAGAGATCAATGTCTAACATTAACTATTAGAGCTCAGTGTCTAACATTAACTATTAGAGATCAGTGTCTAACATTAACTATTAGAGATCAGTGTCTAACATTAACTATCACAGATCAGTGTCTAACATTAAGTATTACAGATCAGTGTCTATCATTAACTATTAGAGATCAGTGTCTAACATTAACTATTAGAGATCAGTGTCTAACATTAACTATTAGAGATCAATGTCTAACATTAATTATTAGAGATCGGTGTCTAACATTAAGTATTAGAGATCAGTGTCTATCATTAACTATTAGAGATCAGTGTCTAACATTAACTATTAGAGATCAGTGTCTAACATTAACTATTAGAGATCAATGTCTAACATTAACTATTAGAGATCAGTGTCGAACATTAACTATTAGAGATCAATGTCTAACATTAACTATTAGAGGTCAATGTCTAACATTAACTATTAGAGATCAATGTCTGACATTAACTATTAGAGATCAATGTCTAACATTAACTATTAGAGATCAATGTCTGACATTAACTATTAGAGCTCAATGTCTAACATTAACTATTAGATATCAATGTCTGACATTAACTATTAGAGATCAATGTCTAACATTAACTATTAGAGATAAGTGTCTAACATTAACTATTAGAGATCAATGTCTAACATTAACTATTAGAGATCAGTGTCTAACATTAACTATTAGAGATCAATGTCTAACATTAACTATTAGAGGTCAATGTCTAACAATTAACTATTAGAGATCAATGTCTAACATTAACTATTAGATATAAATGTCTAACATTAACTATTAGATATAAATGTCTAACATTAACTATTAGAGATCAATGTCTAACATTAACTATTAGAGATCAGTGTGTAACATTAACTATTAGAGCTCAGTGTCTAACATTAACTATTAGAGATCAATGTCTAACATTAACTATTAGAGATCAGTGTCTAACATTAACTATTAGAGATCAGTGTCTAACATTAACTATTAGAGATCTCAGTGTCTAACATTAACTATTAGAGATCAGTGTCTAACATTAACTATTAGAGATCAGTGTCTAACATTAACTATTAGAGATCAGTGTCTAACATTAACTATTAGAGATCAATGTCTAACATTAACTATTAGAGATCAGTGTCTAACATTAACTATTAGAGATCAGTGTCTAACATTAACTATTAGAGATCAATGTCTAACATTAACTATTAGAGATCAATGTCTAACATTAACTATTAGAGATCAATGTCTAACATTAACTATTAGAGATCAGTGTCTAACATTAACTATTAGAGCTCAGTGTCGAACATTAACTATTAGAGATCAATGTCTAACATTAACTATTAGATATCAATGTCTGACATTAACTATTAGAGATCAATGTCTAACATTAACTATTAGAGATAAGTGTCTAACATTAACTATTAGAGATCAATGTCTAACATTAACTATTAGAGATCAGTGTCTAACATTAACTATTAGAGATCAGTGTCTAACATTAACTATTAGAGATCAGTGTCTAACATTAACTATTAGAGATCAGTGTCTAACATTAACTATTAGAGATCAGTGTCTAACATTAACTATTAGAGATCAGTGTCTAACATTAACTATTAGAGATCAATGTCTAACATTAACTATTAGAGATCAGTGTCTAACATTAACTATTAGAGATCAGTGTCTAACATTAACTATTAGAGATCTATTAACTATTAGAGATCAGTGTCTAACATTAACTATTAGAGATCAGTGTCTGACCTTAACTATTAGAGATCAGTGTCTAACATAAACTATTAGAGATCAGTGTCTAACATTAACTATTAGAGATCAGTGTCTAACATAAACTATTAGAGATCAGTGTCTAACATTAACTATTAGAGATCAATGTCTAACATTAACTATTAGAGCTCAGTGTCTAACATTAACTATTAGAGCTCAGTGTCTAACATTAACTATTATATTTAATTGTCTAACATTAACTATTAGATCTCAGTTTCTAACATTATCTAATAGAGCTCAGTTTCTGACATTTACTATTATAGATCATTGTCTAACATTAACTATTAGAGATCAGTGTCTAACATTAACTATTAGAGATCAGTGTCTAACCTTAACTATTAGAGCTCAGTTTCTAACATTAACTATTAGAGATCAGTGTCTAACCTCAACTATTAGAGATCAGTGTCTAACATTAACTATTAGAGATCAATGTCTAACATTAACTATTAGAGATCAGTGTCTAACATTAACTATTAGAGATCAGTGTCTAACATTAACTATTAGACATCAATGTCTAACCTTAAGTATTAGAGATCAGTGTCTAACATTAACTATTAGAGATCAATGTCTAACATTAACTATTAGAGGTCAATGTCTAACATTAACTATTAGAGATCAGTGTCTAACCGTAACGATTGGAGATCAATGTCTAACCTTAACTATTAAAGATCAGTGTCAAACCTTAACTATTAGAGATCAGTGTCTAACATTAACTATTAGAGATCAGTGTCTGACATTAACTATTAAAGATCAGTGTCTAACCTTAACTATTAGAGATCAGTGTCTAACCTCAACTATTAGAGATCAGTGTCTAACATTAACTATTAGAGATCAATGTCTAACATTAACTATTAGAGATCAGTGTCTAACATTAACTATTAGACATCAATGTCTAACCTTAAGTATTAGAGATCAGTGTATAACATTAACTATTAGAGATCAGTGTCTAACATTAACTATTAGAGGTCAATGTCTAACAATTATTAGAGCTCAGTGTCGAACATTAACTATTAGAGATCAATGTCTAACATTAACTATGAGAGCTCAATGTCTAACATTAACTATTAGAGGTCAATGTCTAACAATTATTAGAGCTCAGTGTCGAACATTAACTATTAGAGATCAATGTCTAACATTAACTATTAGAGATCAATGTCTAACATTAACTATTAGAGCTCAATGTTTAACATTAAGTATGAGAGCTCAATGTCTGACCTTAACTATTAGATATGAATGTCTAACATTAACTATTAGAGGTCAATGTCTAACATTAACTATTAGAGATCAATGTCTAACCTTAACTATTAGAGCTCAGTGTCCAACATTAACTATTAGAGATCAATGTCTAACATTAACTATTAGAGATCATTGTCTAACCTTAACTATTAGAGATCAGTGTCTAACATTAACTATTAGAGATCAGTGCCTAACATTAACTATTAGAGCTCAATGTCTAACATTAACTATTAGAGATCAATGTCTAACATTAACTATTAGAGATCAATGTCTAACATTAACTATTAGAGATCAATGTCTAACATTAACTATTAGAGATCAATGTCTAACATTAACTATTAGAGATCAATGTCTAACATTAACTATTAGAGATCAGTGTCTAACATTAACTATTAGAGATCAGTGTCTAACATTAACTATTAGAGATCAATGTCTAACATTAACTATTAGAGATCAGTGTCTAACATTAACTATTAGACATCAATGTCTAACCTTAAGTATTAGAGATCAGTGTCTAACATTAACTATTAGAGATCAATGTCTAACATTAACTATTAGAGGTCAATGTCTAACAATTATTAGAGCTCAGTGTCGAACATTAACTATTAGAGATCAATGTCTAACATTAACTATTAGAGATCAATGTATAACATTAACTATTAGAGGTCAATGTCTTACATTAACTATTAGAGATCAATGTCTAACATTAACTATTAGAGCTCAGTGCCTAACATTAACTATTAGAGCTCATTGACTAACATTAACTATTAGAGCTCAGTGTCGAACATTAACTATTAGAGATCAATGTCTAACATTAACTATTAGAGATCAATGTCTAACATTAACTATTAGAGCTCAATGTTTAACATTAAGTATGAGAGCTCAATGTCTGACCTTAACTATTAGATATGAATGTCTAACATTAACTATTAGAGGTCAATGTCTAACATTAACTATTAGAGATCAATGTCTGACATTAACTATTAGAGATCAATGTCTAACATTAACTATTAGAGATCAATGTCTGACATTAACTATTAGAGCTCAATGTCTAACATTAACTATTAGAGATCAATGTCTAACATTAACTATTAGAGATCAATGTCTGACATTAACTATTAGAGCTCAATGTCTAACATTAACTATTAGAGGTCAGTGTCTAACATTAACTATTAGAGCTCAGTGTCTAACAATAACTATTAGAGATCAGTGTCTAACATTAACTATTACAGATCAGTGTCTAACCTTAACTATTAGAGATCAATGTCTAACATTAACTATTAGAGATCAATGTCTAACACTAACTATTAGAGATCAGTGTCTAACCTTAACTATTAGAGCTCAGTGACTAACATTAACTATTAGAGGTCAGTGTCTAACACTAACTATTAGAGATCAATGTCTAACCTTAACTATTAGAGATCAGTGTCTAACATTAACGATGAGAGCTCAGTGACTAACATTAACTATTAGAGGTCAATGTCTAACACTAACTATTAGAGATCAATGTCTAACCTTAACTATTAGAGATCAGTGTCTAACATTAACTATTAGAGCTCAGTGTCTAACATTAACTATGAGAGATCAATGTCTAACATTAACTATTAGAGCTCAGTGTCTAACATTAACTATCACAGATCAGTGTCTAACATTAAGTATTACAGATCAGTGTCTATCATTAACTATTAGAGCTCAGTGTCTAACATTAACTATCACAGATCAGTGTCTAACATTAAGTATTACAGATCAGTGTCTATCATTAACTATTAGAGATCAGTGTCTAACATTAACTATTAGCGGTCAATGTCTAACATTAACTATTAGAGCTCAGTGTCTAACCTTAACTATTAGAGCTCAGTGTCTGACATTAACTATTAAAGATCAGTGTCTAACCTTAACTATTAGAGCTCAGTGTCTGACCTTAACTATTAGAGATCAGTGTCTAACCTTAACTATTGGAGATCAGTGTCTAACATTAACTATTAGAGATCAATGTCTAACATTAACTATTAGAGATCAGTGTCTAACATTAACTATTAGAGATCAATTTCTAACATTAACTATTAGAGATCAATGTCTAACCTTAAGTATTAGAGATCAGTGTCTAACATTAACTATTAGAGATCAATGTCTAACATTAACTATTAGAGGTCAATGTCTAACAATTATTAGAGCTCAGTGTCGAACATTAACTATTAGAGATCAATGTCTAACATTAACTATTAGAGATCAATGTCTAACATTAACTATTAGAGCTCAATGTTTAACATTAAGTATGAGAGCTCAATGTCTAACATTAACTATTAGAGATCAATTTCTAACATTAACTATTAGAGATCAATGTCTAACCTTAAGTATTAGAGATCAGTGTCTAACATTAACTATTAGAGATCAATGTCTAACATTAGCTATTAGAGGTCAATGTCTAACAATTATTAGAGCTCAGTGTCGAACATTAACTATTAGAGATCAATGTCTAACATTAACTATTAGAGATCAGTGTCTAACCTTAACTATTAGAGATCAGTGTCTAACCTTAACTATTAGAGCTCAGTGTCTAACATTAACTATTAGAGCTCAGTGTCTAACCTTAACTATTAGAGCTCAGTGTCTAACCTTAACTATTAGAGCTCAGTGTCTAACCTTAACTATTAGAGATCAATGTCTAACACTAACTATTAGAGATCAGTGTCTAACCTTAACTATTAGAGCTCAGTGTCTAACCTTAACTATTAGAGCTCAGTGTCTAACCTTAACTATTAGAGATCAATGTCTAACACTAACTATTAGAGATCAGTGTCTAACCTTAACTATTAGAGATCAATGTCTAACCTTAACTATTAGAGCTCAGTGTCTAACATTAACTATTAGAGCTCAGTGTCTAACATTAACTATGAGAGATCAATGTCTAACATTAACTATTAGAGCTCAGTGTCTAACATTAACTATCACAGATCAGTGTCTAACATTAAGTATTACAGATCAGTGTCTATCATTAACTATTAGAGCTCAGTGTCTAACATTAACTATCACAGATCAGTGTCTAACATTAAGTATTACAGATCAGTGTCTATCATTAACTATTAGAGATCAGTGTCTAACATTAACTATTAGCGGTCAATGTCTAACATTAACTATTAGAGCTCAGTGTCTAACCTTAACTATTAGAGCTCAGTGTCTGACATAAACTATTAAAGATCAGTGTCTAACCTTAACTATTAGAGCTCAGTGTCTGACCTTAACTATTAGAGATCAGTGTCTAACCTTAACTATTAGAGATCAGTGTCTAACCGTAACTATTGGAGATCAGTGTCTAACATTAACTATTAGAGATCAATGTCTAACATTAACTATTAGAGATCAGTGTCTTACATTAACTATTAGAGATCAATTTCTAACATTAACTATTAGAGATCAATGTCTAACCTTAAGTATTAGAGATCAGTGTCTAACATTAACTATTAGAGATCAATGTCTAACATTAGCTATTAGAGGTCAATGTCTAACAATTATTAGAGCTCAGTGTCGAACATTAACTATTAGAGATCAATGTCTAACATTAACTATTAGAGATCAGTGTCTAACCTTAACTATTAGAGATCAGTGTCTAACCTTAACTATTAGAGCTCAGTGTCTAACATTAACTATTAGAGCTCAGTGTCTAACCTTAACTATTAGAGCTCAGTGTCTAACATTAACTATTAGAGCTCAGTGTCTAACCTTAACTATTAGAGCTCAGTGTCTAACCTTAACTATTAGAGCTCAGTGTCTAACCTTAACTATTAGAGATCAATGTCTAACACTAACTATTAGAGATCAGTGTCTAACCTTAACTATTAGAGCTCAGTGTCTAACCTTAACTATTAGAGCTCAGTGTCTGACCTTAACTATTAGAGATCAGTGTCTAACATTAACTATTAGAGATCAATTTCTAACATTAACTATTAGAGATCAATGTCTAACCTTAAGTATTAGAGATCAGTGTCTAACATTAACTATTAGAGATCAATGTCTAACATTAACTATTAGAGATCAGTGTCTAACCTTAACTATTAGAGATCAGTGTCTAACCTTAACTATTAGAGCTCAATGTCTAACATTAACTATTAGAGGTCAGTGTCTAACATTAACTATTAGAGCTCAGTGTCTAACAATAACTATTAGAGATCAGTGTCTAACATTAACTATTACAGATCAGTGTCTAACCTTAACTATTAGAGATCAATGTCTAACATTAACTATTAGAGATCAATGTCTAACACTAACTATTAGAGATCAGTGTCTAACCTTAACTATTAGAGCTCAGTGACTAACATTAACTATTAGAGGTCAGTGTCTAACACTAACTATTAGAGATCAATGTCTAACCTTAACTATTAGAGATCAGTGTCTAACATTAACGATGAGAGCTCAGTGACTAACATTAACTATTAGAGGTCAATGTCTAACACTAACTATTAGAGATCAATGTCTAACCTTAACTATTAGAGATCAGTGTCTAACATTAACTATTAGAGCTCAGTGTCTAACATTAACTATGAGAGATCAATGTCTAACATTAACTATTAGAGCTCAGTGTCTAACATTAACTATCACAGATCAGTGTCTAACATTAAGTATTACAGATCAGTGTCTATCATTAACTATTAGAGCTCAGTGTCTAACATTAACTATTAGAGATCAATGTTTAACATTAACTATTAGAGGTCAATGTCTAACAATTATTAGAGCTCAGTGTCGAACAATAACTATTAGAGATCAATGTCTAACATTAACTATTAGAGATCAATGTCTAACATTAACTATTAGAGATCAGTGTCTAACCTTAACTATTAGAGCTCAGTGTCTAACATTAACTATTAGAGGTCAGTGTCTCACATTAACTATTAGAGATCAATGTCTAACATTAACTATTAGAGATAAGTGTCTAACATTAACTATTAGAGATCAATGTCTAACATTAAATATTAGAGATCAATGTCTAACCTTAAGTATTAGAGATCAATGTCTAACCTTAACTATTAGAGGTCAATGTCTAACAATTATCAGAGCTCAGTGTCGAACATTAACTATTAGAGATCAATGTCTAACATTAACTATTAGATATCAATGTCTAACATGAACTATTAGAGATCAATGTCTAACATTAACTATTAGAGATCAGTGTCTAACATGAACTATTAGAGCTCAGTGTCTAACATTAACTATTAGAGGTCAGTGTCTAACATTAACTATTAGAGATCAATGTCTAACCTTAACTATTAGAGCTCAGTGTCTAACATTAACTATTATAGCTCAGTGTCTAACATTAACTATTAGAGATAAGTGTCTAACATTAACTATTAGAGATCAGTGTCTAACATTAACTATTAGAGGTCAGTGTCTAACATTAACTATTAGAGATCAATGTCTAACCTTAATTATTAGAGCTCAGTGTCTAACATTAACTATTAGAGATCAATGTCTAACATTAACTATTAGAGATCAATGTCTAACATTAACTATTAGAGGTCAATGTCTAACATTAACTATTAGAGATCAGTGTCTAACCTTAACTATTAGACATCAATGTCTAACAATAACTATTAGAGATCAGTGTCTAACATTAACTATTGGAGATCAATGTCTAACATTAACTATTAGGCATCAATGTCTAACCTTAAGTATTAGAGATCAGTGTCTAACATTAACTATAGAGATCAATGTCTAACATTAACTATTGGAGGTCAATGTCTAACAATTATTAGAGATCAGTGTCTAACATTAACTATTAGAGATCAATGTCTAACATTAACTATTAGAGATCAATGTCTAACATTAACTATTAGAGCTCAGTGTCTAACATTAACTATTAGAGGTCAGTGTCTAACATTAACTATTAGAGATCAATGTCTAACCTTAACTATTAGAGCTC
Organism: Synanceia verrucosa; assembly: GCA_029721515.1. Classification (NCBI taxonomy): domain Eukaryota; kingdom Metazoa; phylum Chordata; class Actinopteri; order Perciformes; family Synanceiidae; genus Synanceia; species Synanceia verrucosa. The sequence continues at coordinate 34,872,274 of CM056549.1, forward strand.
AGTGTCTAACATTAACTATTAGAGATCAGTGTCTAACCTTACCTAACCTTACCTATTAGAGCTCAGTGTCTAACATTAACTATTAGAGATCAGTGTCTAACATTAACTATTAGAGCTCAGTGTCTAACATTAACTATTAGAGATCAGTGTCTAACCTTAACTATTAGAGATCAGTGTCTAACATTAACTATTAGAGATCAATGTCTAACATTAACTATTAGAGCTCAGTGTCTAACATTAACTATTAGAGGTCAGTGTCTAACATTAACTATTAGAGGTCAATGTCTAACAATTATTAGGGCTCAGTGTCGAACATTAACTATTAGAGATCAATGTCTAACATTAACTATTAGAGATCAATGTCTAACATTAACTATTAGAGATCAGTGTCTAACATTAACTATTAGAGCTCAGTGTCTAACATTAACTATTAGAGGTCAGTGTCTAACATTAACTATTAGAGATCAATGTCTAACCTTAACTATTAGAGCTCAGTGTCTAACATTAACTATTAGAGATCAATGTCTAACATTAACTATTAGAGAACAGTGTCTAACCTTAACTATTAGAGATCAATGTCTAACATTAACTATTAGAGGTCAATGTCTAACATTAACTATTAGAGATCAGTGCCTAACAACTATTAGAGCTCAATGTTTAACATTAACTATTAGAGATCAATGTCTAACATTAACTATTAGAGATCATTGTCTAACCTTAACTATTAGAGATCAATGTCTAACATTAACTATTAGAGATCAGTGTCTAACCTTAACTATTAGAGATCAGTGTCTAACATTAACTATTAGAGATCAGTGTCTAACATTAACTATTAGAGCTCAGTGTCTAACATCAACTATTAGAGATCAATGTCTAACCTTAACTATTAGAGCTCAGTGTCCAACATTAACTATTAGAGATCAATGTCTAACATTAACTATTAGAGATCATTGTCTAACCTTAACTATTAGAGATCAGTGTCTAACGTTAACTATTAGAGCTCAGTGCCTAACAACTATTAGAGCTCAATGTTTAACATTAACTATTAGAGGTCAATGTCTAACATTAACTATTAGAGATCAATGTCTAACATTAACTATTAGAGCTCAGTGCCTAACATTAACTATTAGAGCTCATTGACTAACATTAACTATTAGAGATCAATGTCTAACATTAACTATTAGAGCTCAGTGCCTAACATTAACTATTAGAGCTCAATGTTTAACATTATGTATGAGAGCTGAATGTCTGACCTTAACTATTAGATATGAATGTCTAACATTAACTATTAGAGGTCAATGTCTAACATTAACTATTAGAGATCATTGTCTAACCTTAACTATTAGAGCTCAGTGTCTAACATTAACTATTAGAGATCAATGTCTAACATTAACTATTAGAGATCATTGTCTAACCTTAACTATTAGAGATCAGTGTCTAACATTAACTATTAGAGATCAGTGCCTAACAACTATTAGAGCTCAATGTTTAACATTAACTATTAGAGATCAATGTCTAACATTAACTATTAGAGATCATTGTCTAACCTTAACTATTAGAGATCAATGTCTAACATTAACTATTAGAGATCAGTGTCTAACCTTAACTATTAGAGATCAGTGTCTAACATTAACTATTAGAGATCATTGTCTAACCTTAACTATTAGAGCTCAGTGTCTAACATTAACTATTAGAGATCAATGTCTAACCTTAACTATTAGAGCTCAGTGTCCAACATTAACTATTAGAGATCAATGTCTAACATTAACTATTAGAGATCATTGTCTAACCTTAACTATTAGAGATCAGTGTCTAACATTAACTATTAGAGCTCAGTGCCTAACAACTATTAGAGCTCAATGTTTAACATTAACTATTAGAGGTCAATGTCTAACATTAACTATTAGAGATCAATGTCTAACATTAACTATTAGAGCTCAGTGCCTAACATTAACTATTAGAGCTCATTGACTAACATTAACTATTAGAGATCAATGTCTAACATTAACTATTAGAGCTCAGTGCCTAACATTAACTATTAGAGCTCAATGTTTAACATTAAGTATGAGAGCTCAATGTCTGACCTTAACTATTAGATATGAATGTCTAACATTAACTATTAGAGGTCAATGTCTAACATTAACTATTAGAGATCAATGTCTGACATTAACTATTAGAGATCAATGTCTAACATTAACTATTAGAGATCAATGTCTGACATTAACTATTAGAGCTCAATGTCTAACATTAACTATTAGAGGTCAGTGTCTAACATTAACTATTAGAGCTCAGTGTCTAACAATAACTATTAGAGATCAGTGTCTAACATTAACTATTACAGATCAGTGTCTAACCTTAACTATTAGAGATCAATGTCTAACATTAACTATTAGAGATCAATGTCTAACACTAACTATTAGAGATCAGTGTCTAACCTTAACTATTAGAGCTCAGTGACTAACATTAACTATTAGAGGTCAGTGTCTAACACTAACTATTAGAGATCAATGTCTAACCTTAACTATTAGAGATCAGTGTCTAACATTAACGATGAGAGCTCAGTGACTAACATTAACTATTAGAGGTCAATGTCTAACACTAACTATTAGAGATCAATGTCTAACCTTAACTATTAGAGATCAGTGTCTAACATTAACTATTAGAGCTCAGTGTCTAACATTAACTATGAGAGATCAATGTCTAACATTAACTATTAGAGCTCAGTGTCTAACATTAACTATCACAGATCAGTGTCTAACATTAAGTATTACAGATCAGTGTCTATCATTAACTATTAGAGCTCAGTGTCTAACATTAACTATCACAGATCAGTGTCTAACATTAAGTATTACAGATCAGTGTCTATCATTAACTATTAGAGATCAGTGTCTAACATTAACTATTAGCGGTCAATGTCTAACATTAACTATTAGAGCTCAGTGTCTAACCTTAACTATTAGAGCTCAGTGTCTGACATTAACTATTAAAGATCAGTGTCTAACCTTAACTATTAGAGCTCAGTGTCTGACCTTAACTATTAGAGATCAGTGTCTAACCTTAACTATTGGAGATCAGTGTCTAACATTAACTATTAGAGATCAATGTCTAACATTAACTATTAGAGATCAGTGTCTAACATTAACTATTAGAGATCAATTTCTAACATTAACTATTAGAGATCAATGTCTAACCTTAAGTATTAGAGATCAGTGTCTAACATTAACTATTAGAGATCAATGTCTAACATTAGCTATTAGAGGTCAATGTCTAACAATTATTAGAGCTCAGTGTCGAACATTAACTATTAGAGATCAATGTCTAACATTAACTATTAGAGATCAATGTCTAACCTTAACTATTAGAGATCAATGTCTAACATTAACTATTAGAGATCAGTGTCTAACATTAACTATTAGAGATCAATTTCTAACATTAACTATTAGAGATCAATGTCTAACCTTAAGTATTAGAGATCAGTGTCTAACATTAACTATTAGAGATCAATGTCTAACATTAGCTATTAGAGGTCAATGTCTAACAATTATTAGAGCTCAGTGTCGAACATTAACTATTAGAGATCAATGTCTAACATTAACTATTAGAGATCAGTGTCTAACCTTAACTATTAGAGATCAGTGTCTAACCTTAACTATTAGAGCTCAGTGTCTAACATTAACTATTAGAGCTCAGTGTCTAACCTTAACTATTAGAGCTCAGTGTCTAACCTTAACTATTAGAGCTCAGTGTCTAACCTTAACTATTAGAGATCAATGTCTAACACTAACTATTAGAGATCAGTGTCTAACCTTAACTATTAGAGCTCAGTGTCTAACCTTAACTATTAGAGCTCAGTGTCTAACCTTAACTATTAGAGATCAATGTCTAACACTAACTATTAGAGATCAGTGTCTAACCTTAACTATTAGAGATCAATGTCTAACCTTAACTATTAGAGCTCAGTGTCTAACATTAACTATTAGAGCTCAGTGTCTAACATTAACTATGAGAGATCAATGTCTAACATTAACTATTAGAGCTCAGTGTCTAACATTAACTATCACAGATCAGTGTCTAACATTAAGTATTACAGATCAGTGTCTATCATTAACTATTAGAGCTCAGTGTCTAACATTAACTATCACAGATCAGTGTCTAACATTAAGTATTACAGATCAGTGTCTATCATTAACTATTAGAGATCAGTGTCTAACATTAACTATTAGCGGTCAATGTCTAACATTAACTATTAGAGCTCAGTGTCTAACCTTAACTATTAGAGCTCAGTGTCTGACATAAACTATTAAAGATCAGTGTCTAACCTTAACTATTAGAGCTCAGTGTCTGACCTTAACTATTAGAGATCAGTGTCTAACCTTAACTATTAGAGATCAGTGTCTAACCGTAACTATTGGAGATCAGTGTCTAACATTAACTATTAGAGATCAATGTCTAACATTAACTATTAGAGATCAGTGTCTTACATTAACTATTAGAGATCAATTTCTAACATTAACTATTAGAGATCAATGTCTAACCTTAAGTATTAGAGATCAGTGTCTAACATTAACTATTAGAGATCAATGTCTAACATTAGCTATTAGAGGTCAATGTCTAACAATTATTAGAGCTCAGTGTCGAACATTAACTATTAGAGATCAATGTCTAACATTAACTATTAGAGATCAGTGTCTAACCTTAACTATTAGAGATCAGTGTCTAACCTTAACTATTAGAGCTCAGTGTCTAACATTAACTATTAGAGCTCAGTGTCTAACCTTAACTATTAGAGCTCAGTGTCTAACATTAACTATTAGAGCTCAGTGTCTAACCTTAACTATTAGAGCTCAGTGTCTAACCTTAACTATTAGAGCTCAGTGTCTAACCTTAACTATTAGAGATCAATGTCTAACACTAACTATTAGAGATCAGTGTCTAACCTTAACTATTAGAGCTCAGTGTCTAACCTTAACTATTAGAGCTCAGTGTCTGACCTTAACTATTAGAGATCAGTGTCTAACATTAACTATTAGAGATCAATTTCTAACATTAACTATTAGAGATCAATGTCTAACCTTAAGTATTAGAGATCAGTGTCTAACATTAACTATTAGAGATCAATGTCTAACATTAACTATTAGAGATCAGTGTCTAACCTTAACTATTAGAGATCAGTGTCTAACCTTAACTATTAGAGCTCAATGTCTAACATTAACTATTAGAGGTCAGTGTCTAACATTAACTATTAGAGCTCAGTGTCTAACAATAACTATTAGAGATCAGTGTCTAACATTAACTATTACAGATCAGTGTCTAACCTTAACTATTAGAGATCAATGTCTAACATTAACTATTAGAGATCAATGTCTAACACTAACTATTAGAGATCAGTGTCTAACCTTAACTATTAGAGCTCAGTGACTAACATTAACTATTAGAGGTCAGTGTCTAACACTAACTATTAGAGATCAATGTCTAACCTTAACTATTAGAGATCAGTGTCTAACATTAACGATGAGAGCTCAGTGACTAACATTAACTATTAGAGGTCAATGTCTAACACTAACTATTAGAGATCAATGTCTAACCTTAACTATTAGAGATCAGTGTCTAACATTAACTATTAGAGCTCAGTGTCTAACATTAACTATGAGAGATCAATGTCTAACATTAACTATTAGAGCTCAGTGTCTAACATTAACTATCACAGATCAGTGTCTAACATTAAGTATTACAGATCAGTGTCTATCATTAACTATTAGAGCTCAGTGTCTAACATTAACTATCACAGATCAGTGTCTAACATTAAGTATTACAGATCAGTGTCTATCATTAACTATTAGAGATCAGTGTCTAACATTAACTATTAGCGGTCAATGTCTAACATTAACTATTAGAGCTCAGTGTCTAACCTTAACTATTAGAGCTCAGTGTCTGACATTAACTATTAAAGATCAGTGTCTAACCTTAACTATTAGAGCTCAGTGTCTGACCTTAACTATTAGAGATCAGTGTCTAACCTTAACTATTGGAGATCAGTGTCTAACATTAACTATTAGAGATCAGTGTCTAACCGTAACTATTGGAGATCAATGTCTAACCTTAACTATTAAAGATCAGTGTCTAACCTTAACTATTAGAGATCAGTGTCTAACATTAACTATTAGAGATCAGTGTCTAACCTCATCTATTAGAGATCAGTGTCTAACATTAACTATTAGAGATCAATGTCTAACATTAGCTATTAGAGGTCAATGTCTAACAATTATTAGAGCTCAGTGTCGAACATTAACTATTAGAGATCAATGTCTAACATTAACTATTAGAGATCAGTGTCTAACCTTAACTATTAGAGATCAGTGTCTAACCTTAACTATTAGAGCTCAGTGTCTAACATTAACTATTAGAGCTCAGTGTCTAACCTTAACTATTAGAGCTCAGTGTCTAACATTAACTATTAGAGCTCAGTGTCTAACCTTAACTATTAGAGCTCAGTGTCTGACCTTAACTATTAGAGATCAGTGTCTAACATTAACTATTAGAGATCAATTTCTAACATTAACTATTAGAGATCAATGTCTAACCTTAAGTATTAGAGATCAGTGTCTAACACTAACTATTAGAGATCAGTGTCTAACCTTAACTATTAGAGCTCAGTGTCTGACCTTAACTATTAGACATCAGTGTCTAACATTAACTATTAGAGATCAATTTCTAACATTAACTATTAGAGATCAATGTCTAACCTTAAGTATTAGAGATCAGTGTCTAACACTAACTATTAGAGATCAGTGTCTAACCTTAACTATTAGAGCTCAGTGTCTGACCTTAACTATTAGAGATCAATGTCTAACATTAGCTATTAGAGGTCAATGTCTAACAATTATTAGAGCTCAGTGTCGAACATTAACTATTAGAGATCAATGTCTAACATTAACTATTAGAGATCAGTGTCTAACCTTAACTATTAGAGATCAGTGTCTAACCTTAACTATTAGAGCTCAGTGTCTAACATTAACTATTAGAGCTCAGTGTCTAACCTTAACTATTAGAGCTCAGTGTCTAACCTTAACTATTAGAGCTCAGTGTCTAACCTTAACTATTAGAGATCAATGTCTAACACTAACTATTAGAGATCAGTGTCTAACCTTAACTATTAGAGCTCAGTGTCTGACCTTAACTATTAGAGATCAGTGTCCAACATTAACTATTACAGATCAGTGTCTAACCTTATCTATTAGAGATCAATGTCTAACGTTAACTATTAGAGATCAATGTCTAACATTAACTATTAGAGATCAATGTCTGACATTAAACCATTATGATTGCCAAAATATTTTTAATGTCATCTTCAATGCTAAAATATAATTATTGTTGTTTTCCGCTAATTTTCAAAATTTCCTGTTTTATAAAAAAAAAGTAGTAAAAACATCAAAGCAAATTCTTATTATATTTGATTGACATGTTGAATTCCAGTTATTTCCTGAACAGAAAAAGTTGTTGTAGTGGTTGTTTGTTCTTCTGGATTTATTTCTGACTTCTCAGTGAATTCCAGTGTTCTGGCTCAAATTTGGGTCTAAATTTGGGTGAATTCAGTTTAAATTCCTCACTCCTGTTCAATATGATGAAGAGTAGACAATTCAGTGAGAAACAAAGAGTCCGGTTAAAGTGAAGGAGATGATGCTGGAGGCTCTCTGGTGCTCTGATAAGCACAGTAAATGGCTAAGCTTATCCATCTTGCAATGTCTGTGTTAAATTTTAGACAGATCCTCTTTCTGGTCACATGGCTCCTATAAATCCAGGGATTCACCAGTCCCCCAGAAGTTTCAGTGGTCCTCTGCTGCAGAGATTCAGGATGGATCAGTTGTCCTGGTGGTCCCATGATCCATCAGTTTCCCTCAAAGGTTTTGATGTCAGTCATCCTGTTTCCAGTATATGATGGGATTCAGAAGTCATCCAGATAAAGTGGAGTTCAGAAGTGTAGTTGAGAGTTGTCCAGTAGTCAGTGAGTTGGTCAAAACATTGATCTGGAGGTCCAGTGGTCAATAAGTTGTTGGAGGTCTAGCAATACCTGGCTGGTACGTTGGCCATTTCTGAGGCTTGGTATTCATCATTCAGGCGCCTCAACACCACAGGATTGTCTCTGAGGTCTGACTGCATTCATGGAGCCATTTTGCAGAACACAAAGAAACAATGTTGTTGTACATTGAAGATCAGCCAAATGTGAACGTGAGAAAACGTTTCATGCGTGGTCAATGAGGAGCAGGAGCGAGCCACCCCAGAGATCAAAGACCTCCAGAGCTCCAACATAGAGATAAATAATAGGATACTCACCAAAGAGGGTAAATGGCAGTGCTCAGCATATATGGCAGGGACAATAGCGGTGATGAAATGGTGAAATAAAAGCACGATAAACTATTTAGCTTGCTTAATTTCAATGAACATCAAAAGCGATGCACCGGTGCATCTGAATAACTGTCAGGGATGACACATCAAAGACATGCTGCTATGACATCAGTTAGTTATTAATAACAACAAGTGACTTAAAAAACAACATTTTTTGTTTAAAACAACATGTTAATTCAAGTTCAAAGGTTGTTCCTACAAATAAAATGGTGAGCACTGGGTTTCCTGCATGCCATCAACAACTCCCTAAATATCACACGAAATTAAATATTAAAATATCATTCCCAGCACAGGACCAGGAGCAGTCAAGACATTTAAGTTTCTAATGAGTCTCTTTCTTCTGGAGCTTGAACCATTTCACTGCATATACAGAGTTTTAGGGCAAAAATGGATCCATAACTGTGGTCACAGACTTGACAAGTGGTTCAGTTGTGACATCAGAACTGTGTAAAGTTTTGGCCAACAATGACAGCCATACTTATTCTCTATTTAGTCCTACCATTGTTCTGTATAAGGGCCGGGACATGATTTCCCTCCTACCAGTCTTAAGTTAGCGCTTTTTTTTTCATTTGGCTGAATTGGACCTGTGTTTTTTCCTGTTATTGTTCATTTATAGATCTGTCTCCTGTCTCGACACCACGGTCTGTTAACTTGGCCGTTTCCTATTTGACATCCTCCCATACATAAATTATGATATTCTGCTGCTGATAATGAAAGCCTCACACAAAGAAGTTTTTTCAATCATAGCAACGTCTTTATTCATGTATTTTCTGCAAACTCCTGACTTCTATCTCAGATAACACAGCTATTATTTGATTTGTGTTTGGTCGCCAGATTGTGAAAATGGAGTTTGTAGATTTCTTCTAAGTATGGGGCTGTGATGTAATGTGCCTGCAGGTATAAATATAGAGGCATGGCTGCACAGTGCCCATGCAGATCAATGTCGCTCCGGGGCTGAAGTCAGTGCGCCTGTCGGTCTGGGAATGAGCGCACCTTCCACTCGCTCCTCTCTGCCGCGCTGCTGCTGCTTCTTATATTCGCTTCATTGGAAAGGCAAACGCCGGGAGGCTGCTTTCAGAGCCAGACCCGGGATGGGCTCTCTGGCGGCCCTACGGACAGTCCTGGTCCTGGGACTGGTGGCCGGACTAGCGGGATGCGCCCCCGGCTTGAACGGCACGGCGGACCGCTGGGAGGCCCTCTACTCCCGGTCCCTGGCACGGATCCCAGGGGAGAAACGGGAGGAGATCAGCCGGGACAGCGACTATCTCCTGGGCATTAAAAGGTTGCGGCGCCTCTATTGCAACGTGGGCATCGGCTTTCATATTCAGGTGTTACCGGACGGCAGAATAACAGGGGTGCACAGCGAAAACCGCCATAGTAAGTTATTCAGTTACTTATTCATTCCACAAGCAGAAGAATATTTATTGATTATTAGTTGATTATCTTTTGACTTGTTTATCCTGTCTCACAGTGTCATGGTTAGAGACAACAACAGCACAGAAGTTACAATTAAAGTTGACACTTTGATACTATTTTTAATAATTAAATTAAATAACTGAAAATGACTATACAGGACGTTTTAGCACCTCCTCATCCAAACTTTCCAAATTTTTCACTCCAGTCTCTGGGCCCATAAGGATTCTGTTCATGTTGTCAATCTATTGATCCACATCTGGAGACCTTCTGTAGTGGCTCAGCATTTGTCCTGGTGTTTTCTACCTCCATTTGCGTGTAACCAGAGCTAGCTGTGATCCAAGCCAGCGGTCAGCCAGCACCTAAAGTTAGGACACAGCGCATAGACCCATCTGTTAAGACAGATTAACCCCAGCAGTCTGGCCAAGACACACTGCGACACTACCTCACATTTGCAGACACAAAGAATAACAATATTTATTTACTGTTCATGTCAAGTCTGATCCCTGTCATCCTGGGTCTGTGAAGTATGATCCTATTGGAATGACAGGAAAGCATGTCGGAGAACATAAAGCATGTTGGAGAGCTTACAGTATGTCGGAAAACTTAAAGCATGTCGGAAAAGTTAAAGCATGTAGGAGAACTTAAAGCATGTAGGAGAACTTAAAGCATGTCGGAGAACTTAAAGCATGTCGGAAAAGTTAAAACATGTAGGAGAACTTAAAGCATGTAGGAGAACTTAAAGCATGTAGGAGAACTTAAAGCATGTAGGAGAACTTAAAGCATGTAGGAGAACTTAAAGCATGTCGGAGAACTTAAAGCATGTCAGAGAACTTAAAGCATGTGGGAGAACTTAAAGGATGTCAGAGAACTTAAAGCATGTGGCAGAACTTAAAGGATGTCGGAGAACTTAAAGCATATTTAAGAACTTAAAGCATGTGGGAGAACTTAAAACATGTAGGAGAAATTAAAGTATGAAGGAGAACTTAAAGCATTTAGGAGAACTTAAAGCATGTTTGACAACATAAAGCATGAAGGACAACTTAAAGCATGCAGGAGAACCTCAAGTATGTTGGACAACTTAAAGCATGTTGGAGAACTTAAAGCATGTTGGAGAACTTAAAGCATGTAGGAGAACTTAAAGCATGTTTGAAAACATAAAGCATGAAGGAGAACTTAAAGCATGTAGGAGAACCTCAAGTATGTTGGACAACTTAAAGCATGTTGGAGAACTTAAAGCATGTTGGAGAACTTAAAGCATGTAGGAGAACTTAAAGCATGTAGGAGAACTTAAAGTATGTAGGAGAACTTAAAGCATGTAGGAGAACCTCAAGCATGTAGGACAACTTAAAGCATGTAGGACAACTTAAAGCATGTAGGACAACTTAAATCATGTAAGAGAACTTAAAGTATGTTTGAGAAATTAAAGCATGTAGGAGAACTTAAATCATGTAGTAGAACTTAAATCATGTAAGAGAACTTAAAGTATGTTTGAGAAATTAAAGCATGTAGGAGAACTTAAAGCATGTAGGACAACTTAAATCATGCAGGAGAACTTAAAGTATGTAGGAGAACTTAAAGCATGGAGGACAACTTAAAGCATGTAGGAGAACTTAAAGTATGTAGGAGAACTTAAAGCATGTTGGACAACTTAAAACATGTAGGAGAACTTAAATCATGTAAGAGAAATTAAAGTATGTTTGGAAAAAGCATGTAGGAGAAATTAAAACATGATGGACAACTTAAAGCATGTAGGGAAACTTAAAGCATGTTGGAGAACTTAAAGCATGTAGGAGAACTTAAAGCATGTAGGAGAACTTAAAGCATGTTGAAGAACTGAAAGCATGTAGGAGAACTTAAAGCATGAAGGAGAACTTGAAGCATGTAGGAGAACTTAAAGCATGTTGGAGAACTTAAAGCATGTAGGAGAACTTAAAGCATGTTGGAGAACTTAAAGCATGTAGGAGAACTGAAAGCATGTTGGAGAACTGAAAGCATGTAGGAGAACTGAAAGCATGTTGGAGAACTGAAAGCATGTTGGAGAACTTAAAGCATGTAGGAGAACTGAAAGCATGTTGGAGAACTTAAAGCATGTTGGAGAACTTAAAGCATGTAGGAGAACTGAAAGCATGTTGGAGAACTGAAAGCATGTTGGAGAACTTAAAGCATGTAGGAGAACTGAAAGCATGTTGGAGAACTTAAAGCATGTTGGAGAACTTAAAGCATGTAGGAGAACTGAAAGCATGTTGGAGAACTGAAAGCATGTTGGAGAACTTAAAGCATGTAGGAGAAATTAAAGCATTTTGGAGAACTTAAAGCATGTAGGAGAACTGAAAGCATGTTCGAGTACTTAAAGCATGTAGGAGAACTGAAAGCATGTTGGAGAACTGAAAGCATGTTGGAGAACTTAAAGCATGTAGGAGAACTGAAAGCATGTTCGAGTACTTAAAGCATGTAGGAGAACTGAAAGCATGTTCAAGAACTTAAAGCATGTAGGAGAACTTAAAGCATGTTGGAGAACTTAAAGCATGTAGGAGAACTTAAAGCATGTTGAACTTAAAGCATGTTGGAGAACTTAGAGCATGTAGGAGAACTTAAAGCATGTTGAACTTAAAGCATGTTGGAGAACTTAAAGCATGTAGGAGAACTTAAAGCATGTTGGAGAACTTAAAGCATGTTGGAGAACTTAAAGCATGTAGGAGAACTTAAAGCATGTTGGAGAACTTAGAGCATGTAGGAGAACTTAAAGCATGTTCGAGAACGTAAAGCATGTAGGAGAACTTAAAGCATGTAGGAGAACTTAATGCATGTAGGAGAACTTGAAGCATGTTGGAGAACTTAAAGCATGTTGGAGAACTTAAAGCATGTAGGAGAACTTAAAGCATGTTGGAGAACTTAAAGCATGTAGGAGAACTTAAAGCATGTAGGAGAACTTAAAGCATGTAGGAGAACTTAATGCATGTAGGAGAACTTGAAGCATGTAGGAGAACTTAAAGCATGTTGGAGAACTTAAAGCATGTAGGAGAACTTAAAGCATGTTGGAGAACTTAAAGCATGTAGGAGAACTGAAAGCATGTTCGAGAACTTAAAGCATGTAGGAGAACTTAAAGGATGTTGGAGAACTTAAAGCATGTAGGAGAACTTAAAGCATGTTGGAGAACTGAAAGCATGTTCGAGAACTTAAAGCATGTAGGAGAACTTAAAGCATATAGGAGAACTTAAAGCATGTTCGAGAACTTAAAGCATGTTCGAGAACTTAAAGCATGTAGGAGAACTTAATGCATGTAGGAGAACTTAAAGCATGTTGGAGAACTTAAAGCATGTAGGAGAACTTAATGCATGTAGGAGAACTTGAAGCATGTAGGAGAACTTAATGCATGTAGGAGAACTTGAAGCATGTAGGAGAACTTAAAGCATGTAGGAGAACTTAAAGCATGTTGGAGAACTTAAAGCATGTAGGAGAACTTAAAGCATGTAGGAGAACTTAAAGCATGTGTGTTTTTTGTGCTGCCTTTGTACTATTTTGAGATAAGGCATAAATATTCAGGGAGATACATTACAGAAAGCCAGTGTAAAGCAGTTTAAAATGAAAGCAGGAACAAAACACACACACTGTTTGCTGTTGCTGCAGCAGTAAACCTTCTTTTAGTTCTCTGCAGACGTCCGCAACAGCACAATAATAATGACTAACGACTGATACAAAATGGTTATTTGGTCAGTTACATTACGTGTCAGCAATCAGACCTCAGAGGAAATAAGCTAAACTTGACAGCTCTATTTTTCATCAAATATTCTGAGATTTTTTTTTAGAAATGTTGAAGACCAGTTTGGGGTAAAGTTAGATTGTCTTGTCTTGGTTAACTATAACCAGCTGTGGATTAGTGGTTGAGCAAGTCGGCCATCAATCAGAAAGTCGGTGGTTTGATTCTCACCTCCAGCTGTGCTGTTGTGTCCTTGAGCAAGATCCTTAACCCCAAATTGTATTGGTGTGTGAATGTGTAAAACTTAATGGTTGTCCCTCACCATGAGTATGAATATGTGCCTAAATGTAATATGTAGGTTAAAGTGCTTTGAATGGTCAGCTGAGCAGAAAGGCTTCATTACAACCAATTCAGTTTGAATTGACACTTTGAGTCCTCATAGTCCACCACTGACAAAAACTAAAAGTGAATGTACTTGTGTTTCTCAGCATCAAATAGCTGACTCACTTTATCACTTGTAAGCACTCACCTGCATTAACAGCTTGAGTCTCAGATGAGTTTTCTCCATCACACCTGATGTTTGAAAGTGTGCTTTGTTCTCCCTGAAGGTCTTCTGCAGATCTCTCCGGTGGAGAGAGGAGTGGTGACTCTACTAGGGGTTCGCAGCAGACTCTTTGTGGCCATGAACCGACGAGGAAAGCTGTATGGATCTGTGAGTGTTCAGACGTTGTGGCTTACTGACACAATGTTTATTCATATGACTAACAAGAGTGCACTGGATTTGAAAATGACAGAAAGACAGACAGGTATACAGACGGGTTGACAGACAAGTTGACAGACAGGAATACAGGTAGGCAAACAGACGGGTAGATAGACAGGTTGACAGACAGGTGGACAGGTAGATAGGCAGGCAGACAGACAGGTGGATAGACACACAGGCAGACAGACAGGTGGATAGACACAAAGGCAGACAGACAGGTGGATAGACAGGTGGATAGACACACAGGCAGACAGACAGGTAGGTAGACAGGTGGATAGACACACAGGCAGACAGACAGGTAGGTAGACAGGTGGATAGACACACAGGCAGACAGACAGGTAGGTAGACAGGTGGATAGACACACAGGCAGACAGACAGGTAGATAGACAGGTGGATAGACACACAGGTAGACACACAGGTAGACAGACAGGTGGATAGACACACAGGTAGATAGACAGGTGGATAGACACACAGGTAGACAGACAGGTGGATAGACACACAGGTAGATAGACAGGTGGATAGACACACAGGTAGATAGACAGGTGGATAGACACACAGGTAGACACACAGGTAGACAGACAGGTGGATAGACACACAGGTAGATAGACAGGTGGATAGACACACAGGTAGACAGACAGGTGGATAGACACACAGGTAGATAGACAGGTGGATAGACACACAGGTAGACAGACAGGTGGATAGACACACAGGTAGATAGACAGGTGGATAGACACACAGGTAGATAGACAGGTGGACAGACACACAGGCAGACAGACAGGTAGGTAGACAGGTGGATAGACACACAGGCAGACAGACAGGTAGATAGACAGGTGGATAGACACACAGGCAGACAGACAGGTAGGTAGACAGGTGGATAGACACACAGGCAGACAGACAGGTAGGTAGACAGGTGGATAGACACACAGGCAGACAGACAGGTAGGTAGACAGGTGGATAGACACACAGGCAGACAGACAGGTAGATAGACAGGTGGATAGACACACAGGCAGACAGACAGGTAGATAGACAGGTGGATAGACACACAGGCAGACAGACAGGTAGATAGACAGGTGGATAGACACACAGGCAGACAGACAGGGAGGTAGACAGGTGGATAGACACACAGGCAGACAGACAGGGAGGTAGACAGGTGGATAGACACACAGGCAGACAGACAGGGAGGTAGACAGGTGGATAGACACACAGGCAGACAGACAGGGAGATAGACAGGTGGATAGACACACAGGCAGACAGACAGGTAGATAGACAGGTGGATAGACACACAGGCAGACAGACAGGTAGGTAGACAGGTGGATAGACACACAGGCAGACAGACAGGTAGATAGACAGGTGGATAGACACACAGGCAGACAGACAGGTAGATAGACAGGTGGATAGACACACAGGCAGACAGACAGGTAGGTAGACAGGTGGATAGACACACAGGCAGACAGACAGGTAGATAGACAGGTGGATAGACACACAGGCAGACAGACAGGTAGGTAGACAGGTGGATAGACACACAGGCAGACAGACAGGGAGGTAGACAGGTGGATAGACACACAGGCAGACAGACAGGGAGATAGACAGGTGGATAGACACACAGGCAGACAGACAGGTAGGTAGACAGGTGGATAGACACACAGGCAGACAGACAGGGAGATAGACAGGTGGATAGACACACAGGCAGACAGACAGGTAGGTAGACAGGTGGATAGACACACAGGCAGACAGACAGGTAGATAGACAGGTGGATAGACACACAGGCAGACAGACAGGGAGGTAGACAGGTGGATAGACACACAGGCAGACAGACAGGGAGGTAGACAGGTGGATAGACACACAGGCAGACAGACAGGGAGATAGACAGGTGGATAGACACACAGGCAGACAGACAGGGAGGTAGACAGGTGGATAGACACACAGGCAGACAGACAGGGAGGTAGACAGGTGGATAGACACACAGGCAGACAGACAGGGAGATAGACAGGTGGATAGACACACAGGCAGACAGACAGGGAGGTAGACAGGTGGATAGACACACAGGCAGACAGACAGGGAGGTAGACAGGTGGATAGACACACAGGCAGACAGACAGGGAGGTAGACAGGTGGATAGACACACAGGCAGACAGACAGGGAGGTAGACTGGTAGACAGACAGGTAGACAGACAGATAGTGATGAAATTAAATGACTGGATGTTGCACTATCCACCTTGCTGCTAGAACACTGTACATTTCCCTATCTGTGGGATGAATCAATGATGATGAATTATGCAATTAGAATTTTTATATAAAAAAGGAGCACTACCAGCCATATAGGGCTTTATAATGTAAAAATACTAGATTTACTTACAGGCAGCTGTTACTTAACTGTGAATGGAAACATGTTACATTAGGTATCTCAGATATGGTCCGTCTAGAGTGAAGATTACAAAAGATCACATGGAACTGATGTGTTATTGGGAACGTTTTAAGACCAACTGACAAAAGTAACACAGTATATCTCCAAAAGTATACACTAATAAGATCAGACTAAATGACTAAATCACAGCTGTTGCTCACTAATGATATGCAGACATGAAAAAATTATTCATTTTATTTATAAAGGATGAGCAAAAGAGTTTACAGCATGATGTGTCCATTGCAGCTGTTATTTTTTGGGTGTAATGCAGCTTCTTTTGATGCTGCTGTGAAACCAGCTGTTTCCACACCTAGGAAGGACCTTACAAACACATTCTGTGATGAAATTACAAATACATGGTGCAACCCAGTGAGCCTCAAGCAGCTCTTTAAAGAATACAACACAATATATGAACCTGAGAGTAGTTAACTCAACTGGTAAGATATTATTACTCCTCTGAGCAGAGCATAGCATTCTGTGCCACCTCACTCACATCATTCATTTCACAATCTCATTTTTGTACAAACCTCTGTACAATAGTCTAGTGGTCAGAAATAAAGCTATTGTTTGATAGTAATCACAATGAACAATACAGACTTGACCCCCCACCCCCACCCCAACCCTCTCCACCACATCACACACAAAATATGTCCCAGCATCTTTGTTCTGTGTCTATCTGTCTGTGTCTAACAATCAGCATGCTCACATACTCCTCACAGTGTAAATGTGTCTCTTTTGTCTTTTAGTTACACTACAGCAGCGAGTGTAAGTTCAGAGAGAAGCTCCTCGCCAACAACTACAACGCCTACGAGTCAGTGGCCTACCCGAGGATGTACATCGGCCTGAGTAAGAACGGCAAAACAAAAAGAGGAAACCGAGTGTCACCCGCCATGACAGTGACACATTTCTTGCCAAGAATCTAGTGGCCTCATAAATAGACTTCACCTCACTATGGAGACAGAAGGCGGGGGCTCCTAAACCATGATGCACTTTCACATATGCAAGTGCTTCATATTGCTTTTGCTTTGTATATATTAGTATTATTATTATTATTATTATTTTTAACTTATGTTTGTTTTGTATTTTTTTAGCAGGGGTTGTGTATTCATGTGGTGGTGGTGGTGTGGGGGGAAGGGGCTGAGTAAGAGGGGATCAAAGATGCTAGAGACATTATTTATGTTTTCATTTTCTAATTTATGAGATATTTGCTGCTACTAATTGATATCCTTTGGATGTTGGTTTTCTTTGCACTGATGGGAGAAAAGGCAACAGTGCACAGGAGGCGTTTATGGCTGTACTCAGTTTTTTATTAACAAAACAAACCGTTTTTGAGTCTTAGACTAAAGAATAAATGAGGCGTGAGTGTCTTTGGTGTCAGGAGTGACACTGATTGCTAATGCTCCAGCTCCTTTGTGTGGCACTGGAGTCTAATTGAAACAGTATCATCTTACTGGCAGGGAGAGGAGAGTTGGGGGGGCGGAGTTGAAAAACCCCCACAACCTCCGCTGGTCTGTTTATAGATCTGCTTGGGGGGGTGAACTCTGAACTTTTCTGCTGTCAATCTCAGTCAGACCTATAAGACTACAGATAGAGAGCGGCATCCTCTTTGATATTATATAAGTGGGGAATTTGGAAATTTAAAGGCAAGGTCAAAGTTCTGAAATGTAAAGGAGGCACTGTAGCCTTGACTGTGGAATTGGACTATTCATTCTGTCAGTGTCACTCACTAAGTGCATTTCCCCTCCAGTCATTTCCTTGTGTGGTGATGGACAACAACACATTGAAGATAAAGCCATTTTGTTGAGGATATAACGTTGGCACAGTTGACCAGTTTCCCTCTTGTGTACCTTGTCTTCTCTAAAAACTACCAGTGTTTCCTAAGCTTGGCTTCACCAGCTCAGCTGAGTGCACATATTTCCCAGACTCCTTCATTCTGGTTCAGGTCTCCTCTCTGTCTCTGAGTCTCTGCAGTCCAGCTCTGGTCGCCATGTTGTCCTAGTTGCGCCTTGTCACGTTCCGGCTATCTTTACCCTGTGATTTACTTTTAGAAAGGATAATCATGGGAGAAATATTTAAAGACAGCTGTTGGACTGCACTATATGGGCCAGTAACCCTATATTTTTCTTTATATATTTTGTAAATATAACCTCTAAGTAACTGAAGGTGCTGGTATTCCTTTCGGGGGGAGGACAGTTTGAAACCAACAGAGCTGAGTGGCAGTTGCTGTCTGAAGGTGTGAGGTGCGTTGAGGTTGCTTTGATGCAACTGATGAATGAATCCACCGGTCATCTACAACCCAGGTCTAAAAGGGGACTGGTGACATTTTACCTGTTTTCTTTTTTTATTTTTTTGTTAAGTGTTTTATCTTGAAATCTTGCTTTCAACATTCCAACGACAATAGCATACTGTATACTGTAACCAGCCCAACTGTTGTTTGGTAATGTACTGTTTTTCTCTGCTGAGTGAGAGTCAGCCTGTCCTGCAGTGGACGTGGTGATGCATTAGCGCAGAGGCCAGCCACCCTGACTGTACGCACATGCTAGGTATTAAGTTGCAAATACCTCAAGCAAATATCATGCAAACTGTCGCTGTTGAGGCTGTAGGCTGTGATTCCTGCAAACAGCATGGATGAGGTACAAGCCAAGCAGACTCATTACTGTCAGATATACATCAACTTGTCAGAATAAGTGCAAAAGACAGTGTCTGCTAGTTCAGTGACATGTCTTGTTACTGTGAGGCTGTGTCATTTCCTCTCCAGCCTCTCAGCTGGTCAGCAGTGATGCATGCAGGTATACTGATGTGTCTGGCACTCACAGCTGTGCTCTGTGCTCTCCGGTATCACTGCTTTGCATGGCAGGCATGATGTTTACTGTAGCATTGCTTTCTGCCCTTGTCACTGACCCAGGGCCAGTCCTCTGATGGCTTATTTGGTTATTCAGCTATGGTCCAAGCAAAAACAGTCAGCAGTCTGTGATTGGTGTGGCAAGCTCCAAATGGTTCCCATCCACATGCAGGTTAGCTGACCATGTGGACTTTGAGAGAACACATGGTAGTACACAGTACACTCCTTGAATTATTACACTTCGTCAACACCACACAGCCGCAAATTACCTCCCATGTCACTGTTAAAAGGTCAGTTCACCCTGATTAATTTCTTACCTATGTAGTGATATCTAGTCATCAATATAGTTTTGCTTTTATATGACTCAGTTTTTTATATCCTTCTCTGAGACCCCCTCCTTAAAACACTGGAACTGCTTTCTACTAAAGTAACAGTCCCTATTACAACTAACAGGATGTTATGAGAATAATCTAGAGTCTCTAGATGTTGATGTGAAGTTATTTAAATGTATTTTTTAAATTGTGTACGTACAAGAGATGGATGGGAAAACAACTCTGGACATAATTAAAGTTCTGGCTATATGACAGTGAAAATTTAGTTTTTGTAATTTGCGTGAACAGACCATTTAAATATAAACCAGTAAGCTGGAGTGCTAATGTCATCATGTTGCAGTGATGCGGGGTGTGTGTCAGGGAGTGCACCTTTAAACACACTCCATTCACTGACTGGATGTCATTGTTCAAACTGATTCTGACGCAAGTCTGTATGAACTGTGAACTGTGGATGTATTTCCTTCTCACTCTGCTGCCTGGACATCAGCGTTCAGGGGGAAACAAAGCATATTTTCTATTAATCTGAGTCCTGTGGTCTTATGACAATTTTGTATGAGCCAATTTTAGCAGCTGTCCTGTAGTTCTATACAGGGCCTGATAAAATGTCCCAGTAGGCGATATGTGCTGTGCACATGGCTAAGTTTAAAGTGAGCTGACAATAAAATCATGATACCTATATGTAAAGTGTGTTGTTATCTGTATTGTTGTAACAAGATTTTCTTTTATCATATAGTACTCAATAAATAATGTGTGACACTGAGTGTCAAGTCAAGTCAAGTCAAGTTTATTTGTATAACCCAATATCACAAATTATGAATTTGCCCCATTGGGCTTTACAATCTGTACAGGATATGACACCCTCTGTCCTTTACAAATGACCCTCACATCAACTAAGGAAAAACTCCCCAAAAACTCTTTTAACAGGGAAAAAGAAATGGAAGAAACCTCAGGAAGAGCAACAGAGGAGGGATCCCTCTTCAGGATGGACAGACATGGCATGTGTACCGAATGTGTGTTGATGGAATAATACAAATGCTTTCTGGAAATATAAATAACAAAAAGCAACTGTCAGTAATCAAGTGTTTGACTAGCTAAGTTTCTATATCCCAATGAGTGACAGAATATTAAATGTACATGATGGGATTCAGGTTACACATCATATGTGTTTAGTCACATCACTCTCCAGTTTGTAAATGGTGCTAATTCACACATTCATACATCTACACTGAACAATCACAGTGTATAAATCTGTCTTCAAGGACAAGACAAACTCAAATTTCTGTTATGTAATGAACTGACAGAACACAGCTTTTTCATTTTGAGGTTTGTTCCTGAAGGAAACATTTACAACAATTAGCATCCTGGGAATGTAGTAACCCAGGCTTTGTAGCTAACATTATAGAGAAACATTGGAAATCAAGATAGTGTCTGACAGAGATGCTTTAAGTTAGTGTTCACATTAAATGCCAGCAGACAGCAGTGGTACTCTGACAATTTATAGTTTATATGCACAGGGAGAGAGGGCACAGCAAGCACCAGTCTATGGCCCCATGAGCCACCGCTACCTCTGGGCCTGTGGAGAAGAAGCAGGCCCACCAGGTGAGAAGTGGAAGTAATAAATATTCAACAAAGTTTCCAGCAAAATGCATGGGAGGTTCTCTACGTGAGGCAATAAATTCTGACTAAATGGGATTTATCACATAGACACTCCTTTTTCAACATCAGACAGCTATTTAATGTGTTGAAATCGCTCAGGACACAGAGGCAGTATCATTTGATGGAGAGAAAGCATTTGATCGTGGGGCTAATTTGACTCCTGACTTGGATCAAAATCCCACATCTTTCCCTTTTGTGCATTTGTCAGTGTGTTTCCCTCCTCACCGTGGCACAAAACATGGGCACCCCTGGCCGACCCTACTATTTGTTTTAGTGGACAAGTCTTGCGCCTTTACATTATGGATGTACAGTGATACTCAGGGTATTTCTCGTGGGACTTTCCTTGAATGTTGATGATCTTCTTTTGTTTATTTCAAATTCAAATCATTCTCTGCCCAGGGCCTTATCTGTTCGGGAAGTTTATGACAAAATGTCAGAGTATAAGCTGAACATGAGAAAAAGTGACCTTAGGCTGCTTTAAACTAGAGAAAATTTAATTCAGCTCGTGTGTTAAACTTGTGTTTCCAATAACAATGAAAAAAATCACCCTAGATGAAAAATGCTTGACAGACAGTGACAAAAATATCTCTTAGTAAGGGAGAAAACATGTAGCAAAGTAAAATCTCTGTTGATGATTGATGATGGAAATAACAATCTAAAATCTACACAAGGAAAAATCTGAACGATAACAATACAAAATATAACAAAACACAACATGAATCAAGGGCTTGGAACCAAGGATGCTGGGACATTTTTAATCTTGCCCACCCCACACACCTTATGGAAGTGTAATACTAAATTATTGACCTTTAAAGTGTTCATTTTGGGTTTTTTAGGAGGAAATCAGAAATGAAGTAATTCAGAATGTGTTTTATATGAAATGCTAGCAGGTTTTCATCCAATGAAAAGACAGCTTGTGTTGTGTTGAGATCCAAAAATAGTATCATAACAATAAAACTTATTATTCTTTATCACAGAATTATTATTTGATAATCAAGAGAAACAACTAAGGCCTCTGCAGCCTTTCGTAAAATACCTATGATGGGATTCTCTGACTTTTTCCTTACAGTCTCCCTAGGTGTCTCGCACTTTGATGGTGTATCTTTTGCACTATGGCTTTGCCCAGAGCAGGACAGGTGTCCACATAGATTCTAAACATGTAAGTATTTCTGGACATCCATTCACCAGCAAGCTGGGCTAAAACAGTCATGTCACAGCTTTAAAAAAAATGACAGAATGATGGTTTACCAGACAGTAAACCAAAGATAGACTGCAGCCTTCTGCATCCTCTTTGTCTACAAGCTGCAAACATTTTAAGGGTCATGGTTGTTTTTATGAATTTTCCTTTAAGCCAACCAATGCATGATCTGGACTTAAAGATAAACTAGAACAAGTCTTGTCTACTGGCTGACAGCATTATTAATCCATCAATTAGTAAAGCAAACAAGGTCAAACTGGTGTTAGTAGTCCAGAGGCAAATTAGGTCCTTACTGGGAGTATTCAAATGTCCTCACCGTCTGTCTGACAGGACACCTGCAGCTGCACAGCTGTCTCACACACAGAGCTTTCATGCATCTGGATGTCCACGTGAGGCAGCAACAGATACAGTCGGCGTTGCATCATAGTTGGGGGAGGTGCATTTCGAGGGGGAATACAATCTTTCCCCCTCGCTCGGAGCACTGTAAATGCACAGACTTCAAATTTTGATATAAAGGCTAAACGAGCATGTAATACATTGACTCGTTGCCGCCCATTGACAGGGATAGATATGTTAAAAAAATATTGGATTCTTGTCTGTATCTTATTAAAGAGTGGACGAATGATCAGACTGAATGGCCTGAAGTTTCATACCCTGATATCTTCTGCTACCTGGTCGAATCACCCAGTAAGAGGCAAACTGGTGAATTAAACCTCACATAATTCCTATGTCCAACAAGGAAATTAGCACGTTTTAGTGAATTTGTTCACCACACAATGGTTTTTATTGCACAATAGCCATCAAGGGCAGCATGTTGACGACTCGGTATATCATGCAGGGATTTACACACACAGCAGCCTATAAGAACTAATTTAAGAAATTTGAACTGCAGTAATCTCTGAAGCTACCACCAGTGTTGTTAGCATAGCTGTGATTTTGTATACTCGTTAACTTTTGTAATGAGGCAATGTAGCCCGCATAACGTAGTAGGTAACTACTGTTAAAACTAGTAATTGAACATTCATGTTAACTACGAAACAATCTAACACTGCTACTGTGTGAATAACATTGTCATATCTGTAATGAAGTGCTGACTACAGATGTACACGTTTGGATTTTGGATCCCACAGGTGGCCAAACTCATCCTCGCGGATCGCTTGAAGCCACCAGGTCCTTTTTTTTATCTTATCTTGCAAAAGGGCACATAGCAGCTACGGAGCATTGTACAAACTGGTTCGTTTTCCCCCTCGGTTCAAACCAGATGTGACGTCTTGTGGGCGTTCCCTTGCCTGCCGACTGTATCTATGGTCCTGTCATTCTGTTTTTATGCTGTCTGGCTCTCTCTTTCAGACAAATATACATTCCTTTCATGTATCTTAAGATGGACCTAGGACCAGTTTAGAGTCAACAGTTAACCTTGCTCATGTGAGTTGTTGGTAGTGGTGTCATTTTGTAGTCTTTGATCACTCATTGCTGTAAGTGTTATAGTTTTAGGTTAATTTCAGTTTCCAATATCATCCATCCATACCAACCATCCATAGAAGCTTGAATGTCCTTGTGTCATTTCCTTGTGTCCAGTTTAGCTAGTTGGCAGTTCCAATTATTACACACCTGTGTTCCTGCCTAGTACTGACTCCTTATGTTCCTGTTCTCCACTCAACATCAAGATCTCAATGTCTAATTCTTTAATCATTTATTTTGTGGCTTCGGCCCTGTGTTTTGGTCAGTTTTTGCTGGCCGTCTCCTCAAACATTGCTTTGGTTTTTGTTTACAGGGTGGCTATTTGTTAGTTGATGGAGTTTGGATGCATTTTAGGCTGTTGTTAAGTTTGTAAGGCAGAATTCTGCAAGTTTGAAATTAAAGGAAATTGTTCCTTTCATGTAGATCTCAGATGAAATATGTTTCTACATCACTACTCCTCTCAAGACAGAGTATGCAGCAGATTTTTCTGACACATCCACTGTGGAGAGCATCAACCTTTTTCATCTCGTGTGATGTTACCCTAATTTACACTGGATGCGGAACGATGCCATCAATAACCACCAGATCTGCCTGCTGTGGCTCCGCTGGACAGCTGGAAACTCGATAATAAGATCTTGCTGGCTAACAAGATCTCAGGAATTATCACAATATAGTGGGTTGTAGCGGTGCGTCAGTGAAAGAGAACCACCTCGTGTCCACTGAGTAGAAGGAAATCAATTATATGATCCCCGTGAACACGGATGATTTTATCTTGAAAATAAACTGGATGTTTTATTTTGTGTCTGAACACAACTTCCTGTCTCAAACGATCATGCACCGATGCCCGAAAAAACATAGAAGCTCTGTCAATATGTTTCGGCGGCATTCCACGATCAGTGGAAATTGACACATTGATTTGGATGGAAATGTATCGGGTCCAGCAAAACATTGACGTCATTCCGCATCCAGTGGAAATTAGAGGTTACATTTCACATTGCTACTATAGAGTCAGACCTTTGTTCCTAGGCTGTACTCCTTAAATCTTCCCTAGCCTTGCTCTGATGTCCTCTTGTACTGTGTTGGCTCTGCTCACAAGACTGTCCAGGTAAGTGAACTCTTTGACATAGTCAAGGGTATCCCCATTTACCGTCACTTTGGTTTTGGGAGCACTGATGTTCAAGTCTGTTTGTTTTCCTAACCTGGTGAGTCTGTCAGTTTTCTCCTGCAGATGGCTGTGTTTTGAGGAAAGCACAGCTAGGTCATCAGCAAAGTCTAGAGATCCTCCAGTTGAGAGAGTGGAGTCCACTGAAAGTCCCTGGGTTTGTTGGCTGTTGTCTTCTCTTGACCCAGTCCATGGCAGGACGGATCAAGAGGAGGATAGAGGACATGGTGCACCCCTGCCATACCCCAGACTCTACAGTGAGGTGTTCAGATGTTTCTCTATTGACAGTGGCCGCGTTTCCCAGATTCACTTAAGAGGTTCGTAGCGCTAAGAGTTTCGTAGGAACGCTCTTAGGGCTCCCGTGAAAGAAAAATGCATTTCCCAGAGCGCACGTAGAGCTAAGAGGCTCTTTCACTAAGAAGGAACTCTACGATCAGCTGACCCATTGTAACAGTCTCCATAGTGACTCACAGATCCAGCCATGACAGTGAAATTAATATTACAATAAGCAGGGAGTTATTAAAATATTCATATGTTTATCTATTTTATACTTCAGATTTATATTATTTAGTTTTAATTGGTGACAGAATAGAATGAATTTCATTTGGAGACTGTCTCTACTGCTGTAGCTCCTCATTGAAGGCATCTCTATCCCCCTCTTCAGCTTCATTAGATGGTGCACATCAATGGATGATGGTAAGCTTACAGTGCTTGGAGTTGAAGCAGGCTCTAATCAGCCTGTCATTGAGGGGTTCCCACTCCAGTAAGGTGTTGGACTTCTCCTTGGAGACAGTGATGGCTACACTGCACAAGTGTTGGTCAAGGTGTCCAGAGTATAAAATGATTGAGCTGTCACTTGTCACCTGCCATCCAGGGCTGGTCCATCGACATTCACTGATACCCAGCATGTCCAGTCTTTGTCTTTTCATCTTATGAATGCCCTGGGCTGTTTTTGATGTCTCAAACATGGTGCAGACACTCCATGTTCCCAAGTGGATGTTATCTTTGAGCCTAAGTAGGCTACTTTTTGCTCCCCTGACTTCCTGTGACAGGCTTTCATCAGGGGAGGTCATACTGCCAACAGGTTGGCTCGAGTCTACTGCGAGGTCCGTCATATTAGTCGTCATAAGTAATTTCCGTAACACAGTGTGGTTTTCTGGAGTGGGATTGTTAGCCTCATGACCAACCCCCAACCTGGAGGACCAGGTGCTGATTTTGGTCTGATCTCCGCAGAATACCTGCCCAACATGGTTGAACCTGCTGGGAGTCAGGGGCCACTATCATTATAGCTATGCAGGTCATAGGGGCGCCACAAGGTTCCTCTCCTCAACAAGGGCAACAAGGTCAGCTGAAATATGTAATACAAATAATAAGACAAAGTATGTGATTTAGAACAATTAATGTAGTACAGACATTTTGGCAGGATGACTGAAGTTTATAGGACCGCTAAAAAAAACCAGCAGAGTTACAGCAAACACTTGCCTCTTGTACATGCTAAAGTTGTGATTTTAGATGAAAATCATTGTTGCACATTTTGCACTGTAGCTCATCGTTGTTTTTGGCTGGATGGCTGGACCAGCTTTTTTTTTTTGGGGGGGAGTTTTTCCTTAGTCGATGTGAGGGTCATTTGTAAAGGACAGAGGGTGTCATATCCTGTACAGATTGTAAAGCCCAATGGGGCAAATTCATAATTTGTGATATTGGGCTATACAAATAAACTTGACTTACTTGACTTGGCTTACATGTAATTGGGTTTTTGTTTACAGGGTGGCTATTTGTTAGTTGATGTCTATCGGAGCAGAGTTTGGACAGCAGTGTTCCTCTCCCTGGTGTCTCCAAAACTCATCATGAACCCACTAACTCTAACGTCTTAGCTGGCTGCTGAATGGTTGAAGAAATCATAATGTTTGATTGCAAACATTCTTCCTCAGCATGCAACTTGGCAACAGAGTTGGAGCCAAGCACAGGTTTGTATTAGCCCTTTTATCAAGCACAACATTTTAGTCAGGTGAAGCTACAGTACTCTGGGTAAAATGTTTTGCAATGTTTTATAGATAATTCTGTATTTTTGTTTTGTACAAAGATTTAGTTCATTTGCATATTTAGACAAAACAAGGTTAGTCATAAATGGAAAATGGCAACCATAAATAACAACATTAATTACGTCTTTTGTAATTCCAGCATGTTTCCATCCATCTGTTTAATTTTCTGTCACTTGCGATTGTATACTTGTGTTGTTCACGCACAACAGACAAACATAGGAAAAAACTGGATGTTTATATTTGAGTTATTCATTTGTTTATTCCTCATGAATCATATTGAGGAAGACATTTAGAAGCCCCAGCACCACAGCTTTATGGCTATCGCTCTCTCTGTTGCTGGACTCCTGCAGCGCATTATTTTTGAAGCATCACCACTGCCCTCTGTTGGCCGAGGATTGTTTTAGATGACACTGAGCATACTAATGGAAATCCACCATGGAGACTTATGATAGAGCTTAAAATAAAAGTGACATAAGTCCATTTAGTTTTTGATGGTGGCTTGGTTTTGTCAACACTCTTATATAATTTATGTTTTGATTTATTTAATGTCTGCATATTTAGTATATTGTAAAAAAAAAATGAATGCTAATGAATCTAGCTTGGATCAGCTCATTTGGAAACCTAAGGAAAAACAGTTTGACTCTTAGGCACATGTGCAAAGGTGTGACTGTCTTCCTATGTTGGTTGCTTGCATGGCTGTAACATCCACTGCACACACATTTTGTGGCCTGACATAATTATATTAAGTGCTACAGTTTCTTTGAGCCAACAAATATCTCAGTCCAGCTCTGACCAAAAACAGCATCATCAGCATCATAAGGCAACCATGCTTCTCAAATGTCAGAAGCTGTAGCAGTTCACTTCATCAGCTGGACTGCAGAGCCTGTAACTAAGTAAACAGATCTTCACAAACAGCTCTGTGTCATACCTCCAGTGTATAGTCATTGCATTCTTAATAAAGTATCACACAGTCTGCAAATATGGTGAGTAAGATGACGATAAGTTGTTCCTTCAATGGCTGATAAAATGATTACCGTTTATACTCATGATACTCTCTGGATCATTGAAAAATGTATTGTAACCAGTGGTGTCATTAGGCCTATTTTATATAGATAGATCAAAAATATTCTTAAGCCCCCCACCCCCAAATAATTTGGTGTTGTTTTATTTATCTATCCATCCATCCATTATGTACAGCTTATCCTCATAGGGTCACAGGGGGGCTGGAGTCTATCCCAGCTGTCTTAGGGTGAAAGGCACTGTACACCCTGGACAAGCCGCCACCTCATGTCAAGTCAAGTCAACTTTATTTGTATAGCCCAATATCACAAATTATGAATTTGCCCCATTGGGCTTTACAATCTGTACAGGATATGACACCCTCTGTCCTTTACAAATGACCCTCACATCGACTAAGGAAAAGCTCATTAACACTACATACAAAATTGTATGGAAATGTCCAAATCAATATAACAACAGCTAATATACAGTGTGTATATATAGAATTGTATGAGAGTGTCCAAGGGGATGAAGAGCATCATCAAGCTATCAGCAAAGGATGAGAAGCATGTCTTCCTCTCTCCACCACGCCAACCAGAAGAAGCCTGAACAGCACAACTTCCTCTCCACCACACCAAACAGGAGAAACCTCCGCAGGATGACCTCATCACCACCACGTCACTCAGAACCAGAAGATGAAGCCTGACTGGTCTGCACAACCACTACTCCACCAGGTAGACTGGATCCATGGATACCTGTGAGATGAGAACGCACAGGGACTACGAGGCACAAAACTAATCTGCAGCATGTGTTAAAGGGAGGAAGAGTAAACACATCCTCTTCTCCACTACCCTCACAGATACAACCTGAGCAGCATCGCCTCTTCTCCATCTCACCACCATCACGACAGACAAAGCCTGGATGACACCACCTCCTTCTCACCAAGTAGCCTCAGCTCACTGACACCTGGGAGCTGAGAGCACAGGGACTCCAGGGAAGAAGATGAGTTAGTGAAATGACTTAATGGAGGCATCGAAATGAAGAAGAAGAGAAGCTCAGTGTGTCAGAGGAAGTCCCCCGGCAGTCTAGACCTATAGCAGCATAACTAAGGATTGATCCAAGGCAGCCTGAGTCAACCTTGGATCAGTCCTAACTATAAGCACTATCAAAAAGTCTTAAGCCTACTCTTGAATAAGGGGATGGTGTCTGCCTCCCGGACTGAAAGAGGGAGTTGGTTCCACAGAAGAGGAGCTTGATAACTGAAAGCTCTAGCTCCCATTCTACTTTTATAAACCCTAGGAACCTCTAATAGTCCTGCATTCTGAGAGCGTAGAGTTCTAGCAGGATTATAAGGCACTATTAGCTCTTTAAGATAAGATGGTGCCTGACCATTCAGTGCCTTGTAGGTGAGGAGGAGGATTTTAAATTCTATTCTAGATTTTACAGGGAGCCAGTGCAGAGAGGCTAACACAGGAGAAATATGGTCTCTTTTCCTGGTTCTGGTCAGAACACGTGCTGCAGCGTTCTGGACCAGCTGGAGAGTCTTGATAGACTTATTAGGGCAGCCTGATAATAAGGAATTGCAGTAGTCCAGCCTAGAAGTTACAAAAGCATGGACTAATTTTTCTGCATCGTAGTCACCATGGTCTCAGGACACATAGAGACAGACAATCACTCACACCTACAGACAATTTAAATTAACCAATTAACCTAATCTCGATAATTTTTTTCGGACAGTGGGAGGAAGCCACATGAGAACATGTAAACTCCACACAGAAAGACCCGGGCCAGGAATCAAACCTGGAACCTTCTTGCTGTGAGGCAACAGTGCTAACCACTACACCACCGTGCCACCCTTGTTTTATTTATTTATTTATTTATTTCTACAAAAAAATGCTTACAAATTCAACATAAAGCAGCCACAATATGAGTTTCAATATACTGTAACCTGTAATCATTTCAATGTGTGCACTAAAGTGCCCTCCTGGGAGGCAAAAAAACACATCTTTTTCTTTATGAATAAAAACACCCTCCCGTCTTTAAAACATAGTGATGCCCTTGATTATAACCAACCTTAATACAATTCAGGTTTTTGTGTGCTAAAATGTGTATTACTGTTGCCATGGTTATGTATAGGGATATTTACAGATTATTGGTCCAGGCTGCTCTGTCTAACCCTCCCACCCCAACACACACAAACACAAACACACACACACACACACTTTATCTGCATTGTTCTCATTGTTAAACACCACAAGAAATGTCAACCTTTTATGAGATTATGCAAATTTTAGTCTTGCAGCAAAAGCTATTAATATTTGGTGCGTGTGTGTGACCTCCCTGGAGTCTAAGCTTACATTCTTTATAGGAATTTCCTGTTATAAGCCAGAGAGGGAAGTGCTGCACCTGTGTGACAAGAGAGGGAAACAAATGACAGATGGGGAGATAAGACAAAAAAGGAGAGGGTACAGACAGGCAGTGCTATTGGAATAAAAGAATGTAAGCTGCTGTGTCATTCCTATCATCTTCACCCCAACACCCAACCATACTGAACACCAGAGTTGTGGAAGTCCTGAAAGAATAGAGTGGGCCACCAGAGAACACAAGTAAGAGAGGTATGTGGAGAAGACATGAGTTTAGTGAGAAGTCGAATGATTCGGCACATTCTGGCAGTTCACATCAGTACTCAGCAATGTGACTCGCATCTGGATAAAGCATGCAGGTGTGAAGAACACTGAAGCCCAGAGCGTCTACCATGACCCCTCATGGCCAGATCGGCCAGGTGTCCACAACACCCCAGGGAAGCGGGAGCACCGACGATGCCAAACCCAGAGAGCCACCCGGGCCACCGAGAACCACGCAGATCCAGCGACCAGGAGGAGACAGAAACCAGGACAAGGACAAGGGGCCAGGGATATGAGCACCTGCCCATCCCCAACCACCCCACCATCCACCCCCATCACCTACCCCCACCCCTCGCTGGCTGCTCTGTCTATAACCCACATGATTGTGAACATGCAGAGATGCCACAAAGGATGTGCAAGTAATGCAGTATAAAGTCAGAATTTTATGTAGAACATTTTCACATCCAAACACATCAACTTTAACCCTAAGTAGGGTCTTTTTCTTAAATCCAGTGCCTCATGAACACGTCTTTGATTTGCTCCATCACTGACAATCTCCTCCCTTCTTCCCTTCTTCTATTGGCATTTTAGCCCACTCTTTTTCAGTTTTACTGAAGGTGTGTGCTAGCCATCATTTGTCATTTCAGCTTCTTATTTTATATTTCTGTTCATATATTTTATTTCAAACGTGTTGCTCTGGTCAAGATATAAAACATAAAGTTGTCTGCTTCATAAAATTTAAGATTCTTATTGTAGGCTGCTAGTTAGTGACAGATATGAAATAAACCTCTGTGTCACAGGGGACCAGTTTAGAACTTTAAAGGTAAAGGTAAGCTTTTGAAATGTGAGCCCCAGGTTGCGTTTTGGTGAATACTGATGTTTGCTCTCTGTTACAGTTTAACTTGTATGTAAATGCAGTCTGAGGAGCGGAAGCACAGGCCACAATGAGATAAGAGCGGAAAGAATTGTGTTACTTTAGTGTGGAGTGACCCAATCTCACAGCTCTGCTTGGATTCAGACCAATCTGTAGACTTTACCCTGTCCACAAATAAAACACATGCAATTTGACAGAGCACATTTGGTAGCACTTTATGCAATGTAATTATGCAACGTGATCATCAATGTAAGACACACGGCGTCTGTAGGCATGAGCCAAGGTTCAGTCAGTCTAGAGCTGGAAGTTCTGCCACACAGGGCTTTATTTTCAGCAACAAAACACTACTGCTCTCCTTACTACCACGATTGCTACCAGCTCTATAAATACTACTGCTACAACAGCTATTACTGCTATCAGTGCAACTATGCTTACAACTGTTACCTCTAATAATCAACTACTCTTACTACTATGACTACTAATAGGATACTGCTACTACTATTACTGCTACTGCAACTACTACTACTACTACTACTACTGCAACTACTACTACTACTACTGCAACTACTACTACTACTACTGCAACTACTGCAACTACTACTACTACTACTGCAACTACTACTACTACTACTGCAACTACTGCAACTACTACTACTACTACTGCAACTACTGCAACTACTACTACTACTACTGCAACTACTACTACTACTACTGCAACTACTGCAACTACTACTACTACTGCTACTACTACTAGGTGAGACTATCGCTACAACTACTACTAAAAGGCTACCACTGTTTGTACTACTACTACTAGTATCATGCTATCTACTATTAACAGTGGTGGCTTTTTAGTAGTAGTGGTACTAGTAGTCACACATAAGTAATAGCAGTATCATATCAGTAGTATTAGTAGTAGTAGTCAATAGCAGAAATAGTAGTAGCAGCACTATCCCATCAGCAGTCATGCTTGTAACAGCAGTAGTAGTAGCAGTAGCAGTAGTACTACCACTAATAGGCTACTACTTTCTACTACTTCTACTACAGTGATAACTAACATTACTAAAAGGCTACTACTGTTATTACTATGACTGCTGATAGGATACTGCTACTACTACTATGTGAGATTACTGCTACCACTACTACTAAAAGCCACCACTGTTACTGCTACTAATAGTACAACGCTATCTGCTATTAATGGGCTACTACTGTTAGTACTCTAACTGTTGATAGAATACTGCTGCTACTACTTTACTACTATGGCTTTTTAACCCAACACAACATCCATGAAAGGTTTCAGTCCTGTTTTACACACAGACACAGCACAAAAACTTAACTAAAATATTTTTTGACTCCTCTAGATGGTGGTCTTGGTTGGCTAGTGTAATGCGAATTTAGTAAATTTCCATTGAACTGTCCTTTTCTTTGAACTGAGAGTGCCATCTAGAGGAGTCAAAAAATATCACAAGTGCTTCATGAAGCTTCATTTTTCCATCACTACAGAAACTGCACTGCTAAAAGTTTTTAATGATTTCCTCTTCATTGTTGACTCAGGTATCCTGCCATCCTGATGCTCTTAAACCTGTCCACCATCTTCAACATTGTTGACCACTGCAGGGTAGGCATCACAGGCCCTCTGCTGGTTCAGGTCCTCCCTGGCAGGTCACACTTCGTCCGATGTGGCCCTGCTGACCTGTGGAATCCCTCAAGGTTCCATCCTGGGTCCGATCTGTTAAATATACCATTTTAGTCTTCTGCCTGCATGTTGTCTTGTCTCTTCCTGTTTTATTTTGAAGGTAACCCTGTCTCCCTCTCATTTCAGATCTCTTGATCCCTGCCTCCTGTGTCTTCCTGCGTCTGTGAAACCCCGCCCTAATTGTCTCCACCTGTCTTCCTCTTCCTCATGTATAAATAGTCCTGTCACGTGTTGTTTGTGGCGAGATCGTCTTGTCAGAACCTGTCTCTTGAGTTTGCCTGTCCCCCATCTCCAGAGCCTACCCCTCGTCTCCAGAACCTGTCCCTCATCTCCACGACCTATCCCTCATCTCCAGAGCCCGTCCCTCGTCTCCCGCTCCTGTCCCGTGTCTCCAGAGCCCGTCCCTCGTCTCCCGCTCCTGTCCCGTGTCTCCAGAGCCTGTCCTCGTCTCCAGAGCCTGTTCCTCATCCCTAGAGCTCCTGCCCGTCTCCTGTTCCTCATCTCCAGAGCGGGTCCCTCGTCTCCGTAGCCTGCCTCGTTCTGCCCGTCTCCAGTTTCCCTCCTGTCTGATTATTCTGCCTGTTGATATAAAAACACCTGTTGTTTGCATCATCCTCCTGTCTCGAGTTCTGAGTTTGGGCTCTCACCAGAATTGAGCCCTCACACTGACGACTTTCCATTGTGACAGGGCCTTCGCGGCAGTTACTCCTAGACTCTGGACCAGTCTCTCCATGTGCATAAGAACCTCCCAGACCCTAGAGACTTTTAAACCTTCACTGAAAACTCTCCTCTTCTCCCTGGCGTTTCATAAATGAGCACACTCTAATCATAGGCACTGTAGTTCTTTTTTTGTTTTAATTTTACTGTTCTTATTTTACTGTTTTAATTTTATTGTTCTTATTGTAATCTATTTATTTGCTTATTTTTTTATGTATCCTGCTGTCATCTTAAATGTGCTCTGTAAATAAATTTGACTTGACTACTACTACTACTGATATGATACTATTACTATTACCACTGCTACTACATGTACTACTACACTATCTACTACTAATGGGCTACTACTGTTACTACAGTGACTTCTAACTACTAATAGGCTACTGCAGTTTCTACTACTGTTACTACTGTGACTACTGCTAGGATACTGCCGCTACGATTATTACTACTATACATCTGGCATGCCAGTGAATCACCATGCAGAGCTTCGAGTGGCTGAATGTTGTGAATGTGAAATACTAAACTGTTCCTCCTAACCTTTGAGGCAAATTCATAATTTGTGATATTGGGCTATACATATAAAATTGACTTGACTTGAACCTCAGACTAAATCCTTTGGGTTTAGGAACATATTGTGACTTGACAGGGGGCCTGTGACCGGGCTCGTCTCGGGCCAGTGGAGAGCTATGATTCAGTTGGATGTCATGCAGGGGTGTGTTGTGGTGTGCTTCCTGGAACTGGATTTGGGAAAGAGGGTTATCTGCTGCTGATAAGAGCCATATTTAAAGGACTGGCTTCGGATGAGAACCCACTTCACATTGTCAACTGGAGGGAGGAGCAGCACAGCACGTCCAAGGGATTTGGTGAATCATGTTTCTGCTCATGGTCTCCGTCTCTGTTGCCTACATGTTTTTTGCTGTTGGAGTTGTTTGTGTGCCCCTGTCGGACCAGGGCCCCTACATCACCCACAACTGGGGAGAGCTTGTCCGGCTCAGGCACCTGTATGCCGCCAGACCAGGACTGCATCTGTTGATCAGTGGTGATGGACAGATCCACGGCTCGACACACCAAACTCCATACAGTAAGTCAGGCATTTTAACAACACAAACTTTACACGCTGTCTGGAGAAGGTTTGGTGGGATTTTTTATTCTGATGAACGTTTGAACTGCAGGCCTGCTGGAGATCCGTCCAGTGGATCCAGGCTGTGTTGTCATCAGAGGAGTAGCAACCGCTCACTTTCTGTGCATAGAAGGCGATGGAAGACTGTACTCATCGGTAAGGATTTTATATGACAAGGTGACAACCTACCTAGCTATTGTTTATTATTAACATGGGAAAATAAGTTGCAAATGTTATTATTCAGCAAAAAAAAAAATCATCGAAGGTAGTCTATAATTTATATTTATGAAAATGAAATAATAATGAATGAAAGTGAAGTATAGATAATTTGTCTAATTGCCACTGCCGAATATAATAATTAGGCTAGATAATTAAATTGGTAAAATAATCTGATGTACTAATATGTACCATGCTTTTTATCATTTAGTCAAATACATTTTAGTATTAATTAGTATTAGTAGTATTAGTATTAATTTTAGCTGATTATAAATCAGCTAAAATTGTTTTCAAATTAGATCAACATGAGTAACTATCACAAGTGATTTCACTTCAGATAAACCCCAAAAGATAAGCGTGAAATTAGTGAACGTAGAAGAAACATGAGCACCAAAATTAAACAAATAAAGTAAAATAAATAATCACATGAATAAATGTATAAAATAAAGAAATTAATTAATTCATTATGAAATGATTAAATACTATATTAATACTTTAATTATTTATATTCACTACATATTATTAATGTGGCTGTCATTCTTGTTGGAGTTCAGTTTTATGTTGTAGTGCTGTGTCATAAATGTTAGTTGTATTTCATACTGTATTTCAGTGTCACACTTTTCATGTTGGTGCAGTGTTAGCGCTGGTGGGTCACAGGTATGGAGTCTGCACTGCAGAGATCCTGCTGTGTTTCTGCTGATAACTGCAGCTTCTTAAGTCTGAGTCCGTGTTCAGTAGCATCGACAACCTTGTTGCCAAATCAACAGGTTAGCTTCTTCTCTGTATGTTCTCTGCACCGTGTTTATTCTCTGCAGCAGCTCATTGGCTCATTGAATCATTTAGCATAAAATCCACCCTTGTTCAACAGTTAGCATGGTTCCTCATATGTGAAGATTAATATTGTTGCTTAGTTTGGTCCAATAGCTATTTCTAAATTTGTTCAGTGCTTGTTTTTAAGTGAAAACTTTTACTCTAGCTGCCATTTAAAAATTTTCTGCATTTCATCTATTTTTCAATTTATTCCGTTATCATTTGTCTGTTTTGAGTTCAAGCTCATCGATAAGTAGACAGACCACTGAACATGTTACTTCCCAAACAATATGGCTACTAAAATAAAATGAATACTCACTATTAACTATTGCAAACACTAACAGAGTAAACGGTGGTAATGTTTGGCAAATTGCACCTTTGCAAACCTTGCAGCTACAAAAAACATGTGTTTGTAAAAATGATATGGGATATGCAGTGGTTTTTTTGAAGGAGCTTCAAGAAAGCAGACACTGGTGACCTGACGTTTCCTGCTGCTTTTCATATGTTGTTAATCAGCATCCATGTTCAGAAAACATTGCATGCCAGTCAGTCATTCATTCGCACAGACAACCGGTTCATCAACCTTTGTCCAGTGGTTCAGGATAGGATGTGTTTGCAAAGTAAAAAACCTGAATGAAAAGAGCAGCAGCAGCAACAACAACCTTGGCCTCTGGCTGGCTCTCTTTGGCCAAAGTAAACAGCCGTCGAAGAACTTGCAGCATCGTTTACGTATGTTTTTATGATAAAAGGGGCCATCTATCTAAAAACACCATTTACATTATGCAATCCTCTCAAATACATTTTTGTCAGTTACACTTCACAGATGATTCACTTTTGCATTTCAGACTCATTTTCAGTTTCCATTTGCTACAATTATGCACTGAAAAAATATAACTAGATAAAAAGGAACAAATGTGCAAACTAAATCAAAAAAGAAAAAAATAATATGTAATGGAAACTATACCATCCTAATATGGTATATAATATAATATAATATGTGACAATAAAGAAAAAAAATGCCTTTTTAAAGTTCATGTTCATTGTCTTAACCTCTTATTTCTCTCTTCACTGTGCAACATACATGCATGGTTTACTGTGTTTCAAGGGATTTTTGTAACTAATGATTGAGAGATTATTTTCTTGATTTTTTTTTATTGTCATATACAAAAACAGTGACTGTTAGTCATTTGGAGAATAGCAGAGCCAGTGTGTAGAGTTTGTGGAAGAAATGACGGGTGAAGCGAGAGAGAGAGAGAGAGAGAGAGGGACAGTTTCAGCGGTTTAGCTCTGAGAAATATATTAATGAATTAGAAGAAGAAGAACCAACTTTATTGATAATGTTACATATAAACAGGTACATACAGTACATACATGAAATTTAACCTCTGCATTTTACCCATCCCGTAAGGGAGCAGTGGGCTGCCGACAGTAAGGCGCCCAGGGGGCAACATTTAATGGTAGTTTCAATTTGTGCAGAAATAACAGCTGCAGCTCCTCAAAACTATATGGCTCATTCTAAGGTGATGAAAACACAACAACTCTTATTTTCATACTATGCATTGACAGGTGCAGATAATGAGGATGCACATGAAAAGTCACAGAAAAAAAGGCAATACATTCCCAAAGTTACAGTTATTCAAGGAACTTGCTACATGTACCAGTGCCTTTTTCTTTCTTCACAGGGAAGTATCATTTAAAAACTCAGCATTTGCAGAACATGAATATTTGTCCCATCATTTCCAGCACACTTACAGCACAGATGACTGCACCTTCAGAGAGCAGATACTGCCGGACGGGTACAACATCTACATCTCTCATCAACATGGGACCCTACTCAGCCTGGGAAACCATCGACAGAGGCTGCTGGGTCGAGATCGAGGCATACCGGCTCTGGCTCAGTTCCTCCCCAGGATCAATACCCTGGATCAGGCCTCACTCCGTGGACTGGATGTCCCTGAGCAGCTGGGGCAGAGCGCAGCACAGACAGAAGAACCTGTGGACACCATGGACTCGTTTGGAAAGCTCTCTCAGATCATTCACAGTCCGAGCTTCCACAAGAGATGAGCCAGTAGCTCTGAGACACCAAGAATGGCATGTGTCCTGAGGAGACACCAGGAAGCGGTTGTGACGGGAGGAGACACTGTCTGAGGCTCTGTTCACTCCTTCCTGCATGTTGCTCATGGAAAGCTATGGCATTGTCCAGTCATGGACTGAACCTGTAGTGTCCTGCAGAGTGGAGAATGATACCTGCACTGTGGATGTTCATTCACTTTCAGTAACAACATTCACTTTCACTGAACAAACACCTGAAGTGCACTTGTTCCTCTTCCCTAAAAAAGCCGATGGCACACAGGTAACACAGGTGTTTGACAAGGTAACATGACCATCGATTAACTGTTTAGCACCTGCGGAAACTTGAAAAATTAAAGTAATGGCACATGTGTGATGTTAACACAGCAGGAATCTCAGGGCAGACTGCCTCAGTCAGTACGCCTCCTCAGGAGGAAAAGACTTCCTACCTGGAGATGAGGACCAGGACGATGGTCAAGTTCACTGCAACTGGACAGGAAATTAAAAAGATGACTTGCATTAGTTTAGTCTATATTTATTTGTTTATTTAAAAGTCTAGCATTTTGATTGTAAATACCTTGTATGCTTTATTAAATGCACCATTGTATGTTCTGTATGTGTTGATGTTTAATTCATAGGTTTGCAATAAAACCTTTACAGCATTCTAAGCACTGTGAAATTAATGCTTGTTATATTAAAGGTCCCATATTATACACTTTTTTGGCAATTTTCTATAGGTCTCAGACGTCCAGCAATATTGTATTCAAAGTGTATTAGCCCAAACTCAGCCCTGGTCCTGAATTGCAGCCAGTTAAAAATCACTGTATTGAGCTCTGCTGAGAACTCACTGCAGCTAACAGAGCTAGCTAAGATGACAAATATACCACAGGAAATAGTACTGGGAGGATCTGGACTATATAGAATACATTATTCTATGACAGAGCTCATTTAGCACTGCAGCTAACCGCGTTCCAGAGGACTGCTTTCTAAACATGGGCCATGTTTATAAAGTATATAAAGCATAAACCAGAGGTAGCGGAGCTACCATCCAGTAGCTGCAGTGCTAACGTTACAGGGCCATGTTTACAGGCTATCATGCTAACTAGCGCTACAGAGTAAAGCAACACAAAATGGAATAAGTTACAGCTCCATGTTTGTAGCTGTGTCCCAGACAGTTGGTACTGATCCATGCTTCATGTTCAGCTGGTTAGTGAAGCCTGCTTTGTGAGATGATGAGCGCACACATGCTAAACTTTGGGAAGCTCTCTTGCTACATTTCCAGCTAAAATAAATCGATCCACTGGGTCTTCAGAGGACGAACAGAGTAAAAATGTCCTCCTGTACTCGTTGAAGCAGCCAACACACAGAGCAGCTGCCGTGCTTTACTCCTAACTTTGTCAGGTTTGTTTGTGAAAGTTAGAGAGGAGAAACAATGGAGGCCGCTCAGTAACTTTAGAGGAGGGTTATCTATCCAGGGGGAGGCTGGCTCAAAGACAGTGTCCTCTACTGGAGGGAGGGACATTCCTCTTATCTACGTAGATAAGGGGGAGATTTTAGACTCACCTGTTTCAGCACACATTGTCAAAGAAGAGGAGCAAGCAGGGGAAGGAGGTGACAGACTTTTTTCACTCCTGGGGCCTCATTCACAGCCTATGGGGACACATACTACTGTTATACTACCTTCATAAAGTCAATTATGCATAATAGGTGACCTTTAAGATGAAAAGTAAGGCATTATTTTCAACATTTTAATGTATTTATTGCTAAACATCAACATAAAATTTTGTTTTTTGTTTAAAATATTCTGGGGCAATATTAATGTTTTATACAGGCAGTTGATGGATGACAGGGACATCACAGTTCAGCCCAAGCAAATCCCTGAGCAGGAATACTATTCAGCCACGATAACATTCAGCCACTAGATGTCACACCTAATCAGAAGAAACATCCATCCATCCATGACACTGGAGAACACAATTTTTTGTTGAGGTAGGAGTGACAGCGTTTTTTACCTAATTAAAACTAAAATCGGAGGGTTGCCGGTTCAAGGCCAGGTTGGACCAAGCTGGAGAGGTGCCACTTCCTTCTCCTGGGCACTGCCAAGGTGCCCTTGAGCAAGACACCGCACCTCCAACTGCTCGGGGTGCCTGGCGCCCCCTCACTCACTCTGTCACGTCTCCTCTAATGCATGTGTTTGTTTCATAATGTGTGTGTGTGTGTGTGTGTGTGTGTGTACTAACAGAATGAAAATGCAATTTCCCTCATTGAGGGTTAAAATAAAGTACTTCTTCTTCTATAGGATCCCGTTTTCTTAAAAATATGAAAAATACTGGCACTGGAATTTCAGCTGAATGATGCATTGGTCTTATAGCTGACAGTAGATTAGGATAATCTATTTTACCTGTATTTACTTTTTATTTATCTTGTTAAATCCTGATGTTTTCACTAAACAAAAGTAACAGTCTGTGCAGTGATCTTTTTGCTCTCACAAAACCATGGGGATACCAAATGGCAACTTTGGTCCACATCCGTAAACTCTTGACACACTGCTTGCACAATTTGTCACGGGCCCGTGTTTTGTCTCGATCTCCAAGTTTTACTGTAAAATATGCAAAATATTCTTGTTTGACAAATGCACTGATGTCTGCCCTCTGACTTGGAATGGTGAAACTATACCACAAATAAAGCAAAAGGAGTCAACGGTTGTTTAGGCATTGACAACGAGAAGTGGCAGGAGCAGACATGATCTGGAACAAAGGAAATACCTATGTAATAAAACACTAGATAGTTACAAGCTTTGAAACCTAAAAAACAGCATCAAATGAAACAGAACTGTGTATGTCCACGGTTACAAGGTTAAGCGAAAAGCCAGCACAAATCCTCTTAATTCCTACTATGCTAGCTTTCCAATCATAATCAGCTGGGAAGTCTTACTATAGCTAGTGGCTAATTTCCAACCCGGTGTGAGGCGACAGTGCTAACCACTACACCACCCGTACTTCTTTCAATTGTGGCCAAAATATGAAGAAACATATTCATGTTAATACATCTATTTGTTTATTTTGTGAAGGCAGTAATTACAAGCCATTTACAGACAGAAGCCATATGGAGCAGGGTGGAGCACTGAGCGAAGGCCTTGACATGTTAAACATTCACTTTATGTATCTCCTTACTTTTCCTAAATATTGTAGTTCTCTACTCTTCACCATTTTGAACAGGAGTGAAGAATCTAAACTGAATTCACCTTTTTAGACCCAAATTTCAGCCAGAACACTGGAATTCACTGAGAAATCAGGAATGAATCCTGAATAACAAACAACCACTAAAACACTTTTTTTTTTTCTGTTGACAAGAAATAACTTTAACATCTCAATCAAAAAGATATTTTTCTGTTATTCTTTTGTAAAACAAAAATTCATGGATAACAACAATA
This sequence comes from Synanceia verrucosa, assembly GCA_029721515.1. Classification (NCBI taxonomy): domain Eukaryota; kingdom Metazoa; phylum Chordata; class Actinopteri; order Perciformes; family Synanceiidae; genus Synanceia; species Synanceia verrucosa. The sequence continues at coordinate 34,914,203 of CM056549.1, forward strand.
ATTGTATTTTAACATTAAATATATCATTTTGATTAAAGAACGTGCACATACTGATGGAATAATTATTACAGAAACATAACACATATTTTAGTAATCAATAACACTGTTAATTTAGGGCAGTGGCATCAATAAATCTGTTTAGCTCTGTATATACATTTGCCTTCTGCTTTTAACCCACCCTTAGGCTTTGGGGAGCAGAGGGCTGCTGTGTAAAGAGCCCAGGGCAAAACCTGGGGTTTCAATGTCTTGCTCAAGGACAAAAAAACATGTAGACAAGCAGGAACCAGGATCAGACCTGCAACCTTGTGGTTGAGGGATGGCTATCCACTGACCCCCAGCCTGAAGTTATACTGAGGTCAGTAATTGTGTCCTTTGGGAAAGATGTTGGGACTTTACTAAAAATGCAACCTGATAATGACATTGTATCCTTTGTGCCACAGGTATGTAGCCACATCCTCCCCACAAGCAGCATTGATAGGACAACAGCAAATTAGGGGGTGGAGGTATCCAGGTCATCCAGGTGGAGGTAGGTCAAAAAGAGCAAAAAGGAGTCAAGTAGACTGCTTGAAGTTTGTTGAAGACCTTTCACCTCTCCAAGAGGCTTCTTCAGGGATAAAGTGCTATAGTGTGTTACCTGTTTGAAAAAAATCATGGCTTTTGGGAGAAATGTGTCAGTTTTTAGTAAATACCATCAGATGGTAACAACTGACATGAGGAGACGGTTACCTCTGGAATCCCAAATACTGCTGCCTTCTTCATCAGTCTGTCCAGTCCATATACATGTTAACATGTGGCTAAGCTGTTTGTGGCTGTGCTTTTCATTATGTTAGTTATCCCTCTCACTGGACTATCACACCCAGAGGGAAGACAATTTGGCATCTGAAAAAAGAGATGACAGTCTATCCTTTTACGAGTGCATTTTATATATATATATATATATATATATATATATATATATATATATATATATATATACATACATACATATATATATATATATGTATATATGCACATATATATATGAAGCAGATTAAAAGACAAGTAAGTACACTAATTCAGCAAGTGCAAAATGCAATATACACACAAAAAATATTGACTATGCAAGAAAAGAGGACAGTTTAGTGTTTTTTCCACCCAAGGGCATGTAACTGTGTTGTGCCAACCAGGGGGGCACTTTAGCATTTGCACCCCACTGTACTACAGTAACACTTTGTTGAGCTAGTGCTGTAACGATCATAATCTCTCATGTGCACTTCATCGCCGCTCTTCATTTGTGCTATCCATTGTAATTATTTATTATTTATTACACCAGCTGCGCCACTGTGTTCACCTTTTCTCTCTCTTATGTTGTTGAGATGACATGAATATGACTTTTTGCACCTGGTTTGTTGCTTATTTAGACTCGCATACATTGTTTACCTTATTTCTTAAAGACCCAGTTGTAATGTTGTGTGGCTCTATCCACATTGCTGCTGTAACAGTGCATGTCTCCCCATTTGTGGGACTAAAAAGGATTATCTTATCATCTTATTTTGTAATTGTATCATTGGTCAGGCATATATTTACCTGTTGCAGTATGTTCTGCTGCTCTGATCATGACATCCATCCTGGTGATGATGAACTCTTACTCTCTCATTCTGGCCACGCCTGTCCTCTGATAGAGCTCAGAGTTCAGAGCAGACCGTGAAGGCAACATTAATGTGAGTCACATGACAGTCCAGTCTCTCCGACTGATCTGACACACATCGAATAATCATGGTGAGCACTTTTCCAAATACATTATTATTCTGAGCATTTGCATGCTAACCTTAACAATCCGCCTGTGTTCAGTTTCTGTTCATGGAGCTAATGTAAGAGTGTTCCTTAACCGATCTGAAGTCAGGCATGTAGTGAGAGCTACTGTGGCCTAACGCTTCCGTTAGACAGCGGTTAGCTAAGCTAACAAACTGAAGCTGTTTACATGCCAATAGCTAGATGTTTTATTTAAACGTTTGTTTTATTTACATCGTCTGTTACACATTAATCAAACCATGATGGTGTTCTGTTTTGGCAGTAAGTGTAATGTTAGCAATTGAGACAGGGTCAAAACCCAGTAGCTGTGGGAGAACTAAGCTAGCTGTTGTTAGCCTGCTCTTCCGCTTTGCTGTGTCATATTTCACTGAAGCTCAAAGTTTGGCCTGGAAGATAAACACAAGTTCTGTCAGCTGGTTTGCAACAGTGCATTGTCCAAACTGACAAAAGACCGCAACGCTTATGCTACATATATTTTCCTACTATACGACATCTGGTCTGGTTTTAATGGCGGTGATGTGACGGTGTTGAGATCCTCCCACTGTGTTTGTAGTTGAGTCCAGTCCGGAGGTGACCCAACACTGAATGACAACATGTCTGTCCCATTTTTTCTGGATTATGTGTGAAAATTTGTGTTTCCTTTCTTGTTTTATTCAGCCAACCACCCAGCAGTCCCCCCAGGACGAGCAGGAGAAGCTTCTAGATGAAGCTGTGCAAGCTGTCAAGGTCCAGTCTTTCCAGATGAAGCGATGCCTGGTACGGTCAATTCACTGTCTACGTTTACATGCAGTCAATAACCCTTTCTTAACCGGAATATTAGCGATAACCCAGTTGCACACAATCATGTAAACACCAATAACCTTTTTTAAAAAACGGAATATGCTCATATTCCGGTTTTTAAAAACCTGAATATGACCGCTGGGTTACTCCTTTTCTAACCCGTATATTTGGTCATGTATACGCCTATTGGGATATCCCCATCGAAAGGAACATTAATTTGTGTTCTGTGCGTGTTCTATTTGCAAGGAATATTGGTCTTTTGAGTACAAGAACTACTTAAACATGGCGAAACGAAAGACAGTGCTACACTTTTGGAGCTAAGAGGAAACAGACCAGCTCATAAGTGTGTGAAAGAGATGAATATTATGTATTTTGTAGACATAGAAAGCACCGGGATAGCGAAATATACAAGAAGGTGAGCGAAAAGTATTGCGAAGCAGGGTTTGTACGAACGCCAGACCAGATCAAGCACCGCTGGAAGACGCTGAAAAAGGCGTACTACAGGGCTGCTCCACTGCCACCGGCCCCAGGCTGTTCATTATCCACCGTGCTGCTGCTGCTGTTTTTAGATACAGGAAGAAGAAACAGAAATGACACGCATTGCGTCATGACGTTCTCTGTGCGTCGAGAGGTTGTCTGTGCATCACTGTTTTGATCAGGATATCCCAATTGGTTACAATTACCATGTATACAGGAATAACTCTGTTTGCTCATGAATGCAAATGGATTATTCCAAATGTTTCAGACACTGGAATATTGATCTTAACCTGAATATTGACTGCATGTAAACGTAGTCACTGTTACACATACGATGGTTGTTTAAAGTGTTCTCAGCCCCCCACATAATGAGTCTTTAGGTTTGCTGATAAGTTTTCTTCACCTCTCAAATGACAGACTACAGAATCCCCCATATCTCAGATTAGGGCTGAACGATTTATCGTTTTCAGATCAAAATCGTGAGTTCAGACAACGCAGTCCTGTGATCGTCAAAGCTACGGTTTTGTGCAGCGCTTCTGACTGACACAGGGTCTGTTGTTTTAATTATTTTACATATACGTGCCGTCTCCCTACCGTCCTGCCCAGCTCACCAGTCTGAAGCGGCATGCTACTCGTGGACAGATCACGCTAACCAATCAGTGTGTTAACCTGCTGCTCCTGCTTTGTAACGTTAACATGTTTAGAAATGACTTCAGCGGAAACAGAAGTGGAGGAGGGGATGACAAACAGCACTGCTGTCATTAGGTGGTATCTGGGCTTTAAGGCTGCAGACGTGCACCAGAAACAGGAACTGTGCATAAAACCCATCCGTCCATTATCTACCGCATATCCTCATAGGGTCTTTGGGGGGGCTGGAGTCTATCCCAGCTGTCTTAGGGTGAAAGGCAGGGTACACACTGGACAAGTCTCCAGTTCATCACAGGACACATAGAGACAGACAACCACTCACACTCACATTCACACCTACGGTCAATTTAAATTAGCCAATTAACCTAATCCCCATGCATGTTTTTGGATGGTGGGAGGAAGCCGGAGTACCCGGAGAGAAGTGCATAAAACCTGTCGCTCTTAAGTTGTAACATCCAGTGGAAACACAACCAACTTTTACCAGCACTTGAAAAATCACCACAGGCATTTGCATGAGGAGGGTATGACGAAAAAGTCCGGTGAAAAGTCTAATGGAAATGATTCACGTGCTCAGATGTTACTAGAGATGAAGGGACATGTCCCCCTCAGATTGATAGTGATGCTGATCCGTCTCTCCACTTCCCAGCATAAGGAGACAAACAGTGACGGTAAAACAGAGCATTAATGTCATTGCAGCAGCAGTGGGAGCTCAGCATTTGTGTTTAGCCCGCAGTGTATTCAAGAATGTGTGACTTTCCAGGCTCCAAATCAGAATTTAAATCTCCATCTCAGAAAGTCATATTAATCTCCTCAAAAAGATATTCATGCTATCTGCTACTGACGTAAACAGTAAACATGTTTTGTTGTACGTCTATAAGGCTGGAAGCACTGGGAACACTACACTTTGGGGTTATGTTGAACTGAGCTCCAAGTTCCAACTTTCAGTGAACACACCATAATGCAAACGTTCACTCCCCAGGGTCCTAAAGAGAAACAGGTTGCTGCCTGCGGCTGCTGATCATCATCAGAATGTTGTCTAGTATGTCTATGATAGAGCCTTAATTACACAAAAATAACCTATTGAGTTGAAATAAAGTAATAATAATCATTATTGACGACATTAAGTCAATGTGTAATTTTCTGTCATATTTGTAAAGGTCATTGTACACACTGTGAATATGGCACTGAAGTTTCATTTGAAGAAAATCGTGAGGATGGAGGATGTTGCTTTGTGTGTGAATGATTTATTATCGCTTAAAACACTTTATTAAAACACTTCATAACTCTTTATTAGCAGCCAAACTGCATAGTAAAATTGAAGTGGGAAGTGGAGACACATTCTGGACAAAAAGTGGGGATTTTGGTGAAAGTGTCCCCTACCTCTAATAAAACAAGAATAGAACAAGGTAAAAACAAACATTTTTTTCATGATGAAATAGAGTCTCTTCTTTCATTTGAGCTATTTAGTGTGTTTAGAGACATAGTACAAAATATTCTGTGGGTCTTAAAATATGACTCAAAATGGGCAAAAATGCTGGAATAACACACTTTCTGTTTTATGAAACTGCTGGCACTCAATGAGTTAAACAACAACAGTTATAATAATAAGCGTGTGCTCATGTTCTGAGCCCTGATTGTGAGTGTTTTGTGTGTTTATGGCCTGAATGTGTTGTACGCTCTGCAGGACAAGAACAAGCTGATGGATGCTCTAAAGCACGCCTCCAACATGTTGGGTGAGCTGAGGACCTCCATGCTTTCTCCAAAGAGCTACTATGAGCTCTGTATCCTTGACAGTTACACATGTATGAAACTGTTTAAAGTCAGATAGAAGGCTGTGTCACATATGTGCTGTGGTTTGCCATGTTTCAGCCAGCCTAGCTCTTTTTAATGTCTGCAGAAATAGACTGTTACTTTGTTACTCACCATTTGTCACACACAGAATGAGCTCTAGCTGAATGAGAGGCCAGAGCTGCTGTCATGACAGTGTCACACTAGTGTCGAACATCATAAAATGATGAATTGATGATATTTTGTACAGGCCTCCATATAAACTGCAACTGGTTGACAGAGGCACCACAAGACGGTAATCCTAGTTTTGTTTTGTTTTTTTTGGTCATTTGACTAGAACACCATTGTGTCCTCACTTCTATTCTGTTTAAATATTTCAGTCAGGAGGAGACTTAGAAAGGGTCAGGGTGCAGAATGTTACCAAAACGTGACACTTGATGGATTAAAGCAGAGGTTGTTGCACCATCGTCAAGCTGTAATGATTTTTGTGTGAGTCATGGTAGGTTGCGCTGGCCCCTAACAGTCCTTTCAGATATGGCTATCTCTGATGAACTCCACTACCTAGAGGTTTATCTGACTGATGAGTTTGCCAAAGGTCGCAAGGTGGCAGATCTCTACGAGCTTGTCCAGTATGCGGGCAACATCATCCCCAGACTGTGAGTATCACCTTAAAACACAATTTGTCTCTTTTGATGTGGACATCCAGTGTTAATGATAAAGCCTTGAAGCCAAATCAATCAACCTGGTCCGGAGAACCACTGACATCAGTAGAATAAGTAGCAAAACCATGTCCACATAAGTAGTAAAATAAGTAAATAATGTACCTTAAAATCTAGGGAGAGTCCCTCCAAACTGAGCAGCTTGGTCCTCAGCCTTCTCCTCTGCTGGAGTCAGAGACCCTGGAGCCTCCAAAGCCTCGGAGCCTCCCATTCCTCCTCCTCAGTCTCCTCCTCTGCTGGAGTCAGAGACCCTGGAGCCTCCAAAGCCTCCTCCTCAGCCTTCTCCTATGCTGGAGTCAGAGACCCTGGAGCCTCCAAAGCCTCCTCCTCAGCCTCCTCCTCTGCTGGAGTCAGAGACCCTGAAGCCTCCAAAACCTCCTCCTCTGCTGGAGTCAGAGACCCTGGAGCCTCCAAATCCTCGGAGCCTCCCATTCCTCCTCCTCAGTCTCCTCCTCTGCTGGAGTCAGAGACCCTGGAGCCTCCAAAGCCTCCTCCTCAGCCTTCTCCTATGCTGGAGTCAGAGACCCTGGTGCCTCCAAAGCCTCCTTCTCAGCCTCCTCCTCTGCTGGAGTCAGAGACCCTGGAGCCTCCAAAGCCTCCTCCTCTGCTGGAGTCAGAGACCCTGGAGCCTCCAAATCCTCAGAGCCTCCCATTCCTCCTCCTCAGTCTCCTCCTCTGCTGGAGTCAGAGACCCTGGAGCCTCCAAAGCCTCCTCCTCAGCCTCCTCCTCTGCTGGAGTCAGAGACCCTGGAGCCTCCAAAGCCTCCTCCTCAGCCTTCTCCTATGCTGGAGTCAGAGACCCTGGTGCCTCCAAAGCCTCCTCCTCAGCCTCCTCCTCTGCTGGAGTCAGAGACCCTGGAGCCTCCAAAGCCTCCTCCTCTGCTGGAGTCAGAGACCCTGGAGCCTCCAAATCCTCAGAGCCTCCCATTCCTCCTCCTCAGTCTCCTCCTCTGCTGGAGTCAGAGACCCTGGAGCCTCCAAAGCCTCCTCCTCAGCCTCCTCCTCTGCTGGAGTCACAGACCCTGGAGCCTCCAAAGCCTCCTCCTCAGCCTCCTCATCTGCTGGAGTCAGAGACCCTGGAGCCTCCAAAGCCTCCTCCTCAGCCTCCTCCTCTGAGGGGGTCAGAGACCCTGGAGCCTCCTCAGCCTCCTCCTCTGCTCTCCTGGAGCACCTGGAGCCTCCCATTCCTCCTCCTCAGCCTCCTCCTCTGCTGGGGTTAGAGACCCTGGAGCCTCCAAAGCCTCCTCCTCAGTCTTCTCCTCTGCTGGAGTCAGAGACCCTGGAGCCTCCTCAGCCTCCTCCTCATTCTCCTCTGCTGGAGTCAGAGATCCTGGAGCCTCCAAAGCCTCCTCCTCAGCCTCCTCCTCTGCTGGAGTCAGAGACCCTGGAGCCTCCTCAGCCTCCTCCTCTGCTGGAGTCAGAGCACCTGGAGCCTCCAAAGCCTCCTCCTCAGCCTCCTCCTCTGCTGGAGTCAGAGCACCTGGAGCCTCTAAAGCCTCCTCCTCAGCCTCCTCCTCTGCTGGAGTCAGAGCACCTCGAGCCTCCTCAGCCTCCTCCTCAGCCTCCTCCTCTGCTGGAGTCAGAGATCCTGGAGCCTCCAAAGCCTCCTCCTCAGCCTCCTCTGCTGGAGTCAGAGCACCTGGAGCCTCCAAAGCCTCCTCCTCAGCCTCCTCCTCTGCTGGAATCAGAGACCCTGGAGCCTCCTCAGCCTCCTCCTCAGCCTCCTCCTCTGCTGGAGTCAGAGCACCTGGAGCCTCCCATTCCTCCTCCTCAGCCTCCTCCTCTGCTGGAGTCAGAGACCCTGGAGCCTCCAAAGCCTCCTCCTCAGCCTTCTCCTCTGCTGGAGTCAGAGACCCTGGAGCCTCCAAAGCCTCCTCCTCAGCCTCCTCCTCTGCTGGAGTCAGAGACCCTGGAGCCTCCAAAGCCTCCTCCTCAGCCTCCTCCTCTGCTGGAGTCACAGACCCTGGAGCCTCCAAAGCCTCCTCCTCAGCCTCCTCCTCTGCTGGAGTCAGAGACCCTGGAGCCTCCAAAGCCTCCTCCTCAGCCTCCTCCTCTGCTGGAGTCACAGACCCTGGAGCCTCCAAAGCCTCCTCCTCAGCCTCCTCCTCTGCTGGAGTCAGAGACCCTGGAGCCTCCAAAGCCTCCTCCTCAGCCTCCTCCTCTGCTGGAGTCAGAGACCCAGTAGCCTCCAAAGCCTCCTCCTCAGCCTCCTCCTCTGCTGGAGTCACAGACCCTGGAGCCTCCAAAGCCTCCTCCTCAGCCTTCTCCTCTGCTGGAGTCAGAGACCCTGGAGCCTCCAAAGCCTCCTCCTCAGCCTCCTCCTCTGCTGGAGTCAGAGACCCTGGAGCCTCCAAAGCCTCCTCCTCAGCCTCCTCCTCTGCTGGAGTCAGAGACCCTGGAGCCTCCAAAGCCTCCTCCTCAGCCTCCTCCTCTGCTGGAGTCAGAGACCCTGGAGCCTCCAAAGCCTCCTCCTCAGCCTCCTCCTCTGCTGGAGTCAGAGACCCTGGAGCCTCCAAAGCCTCCTCCTCAGCCTCCTCCTCTGCTGGAGTCAGAGACCCTGGAGCCTCCAAAGCCTCCTCCTCAGCATCCTCTGCTGGAGTCAGAGCCCCTGGAGCCTCCAAAGCGTCCTCCTCAGCCTCCTCATCTGCTGGAGTCAGAGACCCTGGAGCCTCCAAAGCCTCCTCCTCAGCCTCCTCCTCTGAGGGGGTCAGAGACCCTGGAGCCTCCTCAGCCTCCTCTGCTCTCCTGGAGCACCTGGAGCCTCCCCTTCCTCCTCCTCAGCCTCCTCCTCTGCTGGGGTTAGAGACTCTGGAGCCTCCAAAGCCTCCTCCTCAGTCTTCTCCTCTGCTGGAGTCAGAGAACCTGGAGCCTCCTCAGCCTCTTCCTCTGCTGGAGTCAGAGATCCTGGAGCCTCCAAAGCCTCCTCCTCAGCCTCCTCCTCTGCTGGAGTCAGAGACCCTGGAGCCTCCTCAGCCTCCTCCTCTGCTGGAGTCAGAGCACCTGGAGCCTCCAAAGCCTCCTCCTCAGCCTCTTCCTCTGCTGGAGTCAGAGACCCTGGAGCCTCCTCAGCCTCCTCTTCTGCTGGAGTCAGAGCACCCGGAGCCTCCAAAGCCTCCTCCTCAGCATCCTCTGCTGGAGTCAGAGACCCTGGAGCCTCCTCAGCCTCCTCTTCTGCTGGAGTCAGAGACCCTGGAGCCTCCAAAGCCTCCTCCTCAGCCTCCTCCTCTGCTGGAGTCACAGACCCTGGAGCCTCCAAAGCCTCCTCCTCAGCCTTCTCCTCTGCTGGAGTCAGAGACCCTGGAGCCTCCAAAGCCTCCTCCTCAGTCTCCTCCTCTGCTGGAGTCAGAGACCCTGGAGTCTCCAAAGCCTCCTCCTCAGCCTCCTCCTCTGCTGGAGTCAGAGACCCTGGAGCCTCCAAATCCTCCTCCTCAGCCTCCTCCTCTGCTGGAGTCAGAGACCCTGGAGCCTCCTCAGCCTCCTCCTCTGCTGGAGTCAGAGCACCTGGAGCCTCCAAAGCCTCCTCCTCAGCCTCTTCCTCTGCTGGAGTCAGAGACCCTGGAGCCTCCTCAGCCTCCTCTTCTGCTGGAGTCAGAGCACCCGGAGCCTCCAAAGCCTCCTCCTCAGCATCCTCTGCTGGAGTCAGAGACCCTGGAGCCTCCTCAGCCTCCTCTTCTGCTGGAGTCAGAGACCCTGGAGCCTCCAAATCCTCGGAGCCTCCCATTCCTCCTCCTCAGTCTCCTCCTCTGCTGGAGTCAGAGACCCTGGAGCCTCCAAAGCCTCCTCCTCTGCTGGAGTCAGAGACCCTGGAGCCTCCAAAGCCTCCTCCTCAGCATCCTCTGCTGGAGTCAGAGCCCCTGGAGCCTCCAAAGCGTCCTCGTCAGCCTCCTCATCTGCTGGAGTCAGAGACCCTGGAGCCTCCAAAGCCTCCTCTTCAGCCTCCTCTCTGAGGGGGTCAGAGACCCTGGAGCCTCCTCTGCTCTCCTGGAGCACCTGGAGCCTCCCATTCCTCCTCCTCAGCCTCTTCCTCTGCTCGAGTCAGAGCACCTGGAGCCTCCTCAGCCTCCTCCTCATTCTCCTCTGCTGGAGTCAGAGATCCTGGAGCCTCCAAAGCCTCCTCCTCAGCCTCCTCCTCTGCTGGAGTCAGAGCACCCGGAGCCTCCAAAGCCTCCTCCTCAGCATCCTCTGCTGGAGGCAGAGACCCTGGAGCCTCCTCAGCCTCCTCCTCTGCTGGAGTCAGAGACCCTGGAGCCTCCAAAGCCTCCTCCTCAGTCTCCTCCTCTGCTGGAGTCAGAGACCCTGGAGCCTCCAAAGCCTCCTCCTCAGCCTCCTCCTCTGCTGGAGTCAGAGACCCTGGAGCCTCCAAAGCCTCCTCCTCAGCCTCCTCCTCTGCTGGAGTCAGAGACCCTGGAGCCTCCAAATCCTCGGAGCCTCCCATTCCTCCTCCTCAGTCTCCTCCTCTGCTGGAGTCAGAGACCCTGGAGCCTCCAAAGCCTCCTCCTCAGCCTCCTCCTCTGTTGGAGCCAAAGACCCTGGAGCCTCCAAAGCCTCCTCCTCAGCATCCTCTGCTGGAGTCAGAGCCCCTGGAGCCTCCAAAGCCTCCTCCTCAGCCTCCTCATCTGCTGGAGTCAGAGACCCTGGAGCCTCCAAAGCCTCCTCCTCAGCCTCCTCCTCTGCTGGAGTCAGAGACCCTGGAGCCTCCAAATCCTCGGAGCCTCCCATTCCTCCTCCTCAGTCTCCTCCTCTGCTGGAGTCAGAGCCCCTGGAGCCTCCAAAGCCTCCTCCTCAGCCTCCTCATCTGCTGGAGTCAGAGACCCTGGAGCCTCCAAAGCCTCCTCCTCAGCCTCCTCCTCTGCTGGAGTCAGAGACCCTGGAGCCTCCAAATCCTTGGAGCCTCCCATTCCTCCTCCTCAGTCTCCTCCTCTGCTGGAGTCAGAGACCCTGGAGCCTCCTCAGCCTCCTCCTCAGTATCCTCTGCTGGAGTCAGAGACCCTGGAGCCTCCAAAGCCTCCTCCTCAGTCTCCTCCTCTGCTGGAGTCAGAGACCCTGGAGCCTCCAAAGCCTCCTCCTCAGTCTCCTCCTCTGCTGGAGTCAGAGACCCTGGAGCCTCCAAAGCCTCCTCCTCAGCCTCCTCCTCTGCTGGAGTCAGAGACCCTGGAGCCTCCAAAGCCTCCTCCTCAGCCTCCTCCTCTGCTGGAGTCAGAGACCCTGGAGCCTCCTCAGCCTCCTCCTCAGTATCCTCTGCTGGAGTCAGAGCCCCTGGAGCCTCCAAAGCATCCTCCTCAGCCTCCTCATCTGCTGGAGTCAGAGACCCTGGAGCCTCCAAAGCCTCCTCCTCAGTCTCCTCCTCTGCTGGAGTCAGAGACCCTGGAGCCTCCAAAGCCTCCTCCTCAGTCTCCTCCTCTGCTGGAGTCAGAGACCCTGGAGCCTCCAAAGCCTCCTCCTCAGTCTCCTCCTCTGCTGGAGTCAGAGACCCTGGAGCCTCCAAAGCCTCCTCCTCAGCCTCCTCCTCTGCTGGAGTCAGAGACCCTGGAGCCTCCAAAGCCTCCTCCTCAGTCTCCTCCTCTGCTGGAGTCAGACACCCTGGAGCCTCCAAAGCCTCCTCCTCAGCCTCCTCCTCTGCTGGAGTCAGAGACCCTGGAGCCTCCAAAGCCTCCTCCTCAGCCTCCTCCTCTGCTGGAGTCAGAGACCCTGGAGCCTCCAAATCCTCGGAGCCTCCCATTCCTCCTCCTCAGTCTCCTCCTCTGCTGGAGTCAGAGACCCTGGAGCCTCCAAAGCCTCCTCTTCAGTATCCTCTGCTGGAGTCAGAGCCCCTGGAGCCTCCAAAGCGTCCTCCTCAGCCTCCTCATCTGCTGGAGTCAGAGACCTTGGAGCCTCCAAAGCCTCCTCCTCAGCCTCCTCCTCTGAGGGGGTCAGAGACCCTGGAGCCTCCTCAGCCTCCTCCTCTGCTCTCCTGGAGCACCTGGAGCCTCCCCTTCCTCCTCCTCAGCCTCCTCCTCTGCTGGGGTTAGAGACCCTGGAGCCTCCAAAGCCTCCTCCTCAGTCTTCTCCTCTGCTGGAGTCAGAGACCCTGGAGCCTCCTCAGCCTCTTCCTCTGCTGGAGTCAGAGCACCTGGAGCCTCCTCAGCCTCCTCCTCATTCTCCTCTGCTGGAGTCAGAGATCCTGGAGCCTCCAAAGCCTCCTCCTCAGCCTCCTCCTCTGCTGGAGTCGGAGACCCTGGAGCCTCCAAAGCCTCCTCCTCATTCTCCTCTGCTGGAGTCAGAGATCCTGGAGCCTCCAAAGCCTCCTCCTCAGCCTCCTCCTCTGCTGGAGTCAGAGCACCCGGAGCCTCCAAAGCCTCCTCCTCAGCATCCTCTGCTGGAGGCAGAGACCCTGGAGCCTCGAAAGCCTCCTCCTCAGTCTCCTCCTCTGCTGGAGTCAGAGACCCTGGAGCCTCCAAAGCCTCCTCCTCAGCCTCCTCCTCTGCTGGAGTCAGAGACCCTGGAGCCTCCAAAGCCTCCTCCTCAGCCTCCTCCTCTGCTGGAGTCAGAGACCCTGGAGCCTCCAAAGCCTCCTCCTCAGTCTCCTCCTCTGCTGGAGTCAGAGACCCTGGAGCCTCCAAAGCCTCCTCCTCAGCCTCCTCCTCTGCTGGAGTCAGAGACCCTGGAGCCTCCAAAGCCTCCTCCTCAGCCTCCTCCTCTGCTGGAGTCAGAGACCCTGGAGCCTCCAAATCCTCGGAGCCTCCCATTCCTCCTCCTCAGTCTCCTCCTCTGCTGGAGTCAGAGACCCTGGAGCCTCCAAAGCCTCCTCCTCAGCCTCCTCCTCTGCTGGAGCCAAAGACCCTGGAGCCTCCAAAGCCTCCTCCTCAGCATCCTCTGCTGGAGTCAGAGCCCCTGGAGCCTCCAAAGCCTCCTCCTCAGCCTCCTCCTCTGCTGGAGTCAGAGACCCTGGAGCCTCCAAAGCCTCCTCCTCAGCCTCCTCCTCTGCTGGAGTCAGAGACCCTGGAGCCTCCAAAGCCTCCTCCTCAGTCTCCTCCTCTGCTGGAGTCAGAGACCCTGGAGCCTCCAAAGCCTCCTCCTCAGCTTCCTCCTCTGCTGGAGTCAGAGACCCTGGAGCCTCCAAAGCCTCCTCCTCAGCCTCCTCCTCTGCTGGAGTCAGAGACCCTGGAGCCTCCAAATCCTCGGAGCCTCCCATTCCTCCTTCTCAGTCTCCTCCTCTGCTGGAGTCAGAGACCCTGGAGCCTCCAAAGCCTCCTCCTCAGTATCCTCTGCTGGAGTCAGAGCCCCTGGAGCCTCCAAAGCGTCCTCCTCATCTGCTGGAGTCAGAGACCTTGGAGCCTCCAAAGCCTCCTCCTCTGAGGGGGTCAGAGACCCTGGAGCCTCCTCAGCCTCCTCCTCTGCTCTCCTGGAGCACCTGGAGCCTCCCCTTCCTCCTCCTCAGTCTCCTCCTCTGCTGGGGTTAGAGACCCTGGAGCCTCCAAAGCCTCCTCCTCAGTCTTCTCCTCTGCTGGAGTCAGAGACCCTGGTGCCTCCTCAGCCTCTTCCTCTGCTGGAGTCAGAGCACCTGGAGCTTCCTCAGCCTCCTCCTCAGCCTCCTCCTCTGCTGGAGTCAGAGACCCTGGAGCCTCCTCAGCCTCCTCCTCTGCTGGAGTCAGAGCACCTGGAGCCTCCAAAGCCTCCTCCTCAGCCTCTTCCTCTGCTGGAGTCAGAGACCCTGGAGCCTCCTCAGCCTCCTCTTCTGCTGGAGTCAGAGCACCCGGAGCCTCCAAAGCCTCCTCCTCAGCATCCTCTGCTGGAGTCAGAGACCCTGGAGCCTCCTCAGCCTCCTCTTCTGCTGGAGTCAGAGACCCTGGAGCCTCCAAAGCCTCCTCCTCAGTCTCCTCCTCTGCAGGAGTCAGAGACCCTGGAGCCTCCAAAGCCTCCTCCTCAGCCTCCTCCTCTGCTGGAGTCAGAGACCCTGGAGCCTCCAAAGCCTCCTCCTCAGCCTCCTCCTCTGCTGGAGTCAGAGACCCTGGAGCCTCCAAATCCTCGGAGCCTCCCATTCCTCCTCCTCAGTCTCCTCCTCTGCTGGAGTCAGAGACCCTGGAGCCTCCAAAGCCTCCTCCTCAGCCTCCTCCTCTGCTGGAGTCAGAGACCCTGGAGCCTCCAAAGCCTCCTCCTCAGCATCCTCTGCTGGAGTCAGAGCCCCTGGAGCCTCCAAAGCGTCCTCCTCAGCCTCCTCATCTGCTGGAGTCAGAGACCCTGGAGCCTCCAAAGCCTCCTCCTCAGCCTCCTCCTCTGAGGGGGTCAGAGACCCTGGAGCCTCCTCAGCCTCCTCCTCTGCTCTCCTGGAGCACCTGGAGCCTCCCATTCCTCCTCCTCAGCCTCTTCCTCTGCTGGAGTCAGAGCACCTGGAGCCTCCTCAGCCTCCTCCTCATTCTCCTCTGCTGGAGTCAGAGATCCTGGAGCCTCCAAAGCCTCCTCCTCAGCCTCCTCCTCTGCTGGAGTCAGAGACCCTGGAGCCTCCTCAGCCTCCTCCTCTGCTGGAGTCAGAGCACCTGGAGCCTCCAAAGCCTCCTCCTCAGCCTCCTCCTCTGCTGGAGTCAGAGACCCTGGAGCCTCCAAAGCCTCCTCCTCAGCCTCCTCCTCTGCTGGAGTCAGAGACCCTGGAGCCTCCAAATCCTCGGAGCCTCCCATTCCTCCTCCTCAGTCTCCTCCTCTGTTGGAGTCAGAGACCCTGGAGCTTCCAAAGCCTCCTCCTCAGCCTCCTCCTCTGCTGGAGTCAGAGACCCTGGAGCCTCCAAAGCCTCCTCCTCTGAGGGGGTCAGAGACCCTGGAGCCTCCTCAGCCTCCTCCTCTGCTCTCCTGGAGCATCTGGAGCCTCCCATCCCTCCTCCTCAGCCTCCTCCTCTGCTGGGGTTAGAGACCCTGGAGCCTCAAAGCCTCCTCCTCAGTCTTCTCCTCTGCTGGAGTCAGAGACCCTGGAGCCTCCTCAGCCTCTTCCTCTGCTGGAGTCAGAGCACCTGGAGCCTCCTCAGCCTCCTCCTCATTCTCCTCTGCTGGAGTCAGAGATCCAAAGCCTCCTCCTCAGCATCCTCTGCTGGAGTCAGAGCCCCTGGAGCCTCCAAAGCGTCCTCCTCAGCCTCCTCATCTGCTGGAGTCAGAGACCCTGGAGCCTCCAAATCCTCGGAGCCTCCCATTCCTCCTCCTCAGTCTCCTCCTCTGTTGGAGTCAGAGACCCTGGAGCTTCCAAAGCCTCCTCCTCAGCCTCCTCCTCTGCTGGAGTCAGAGACCCTGGAGCCTCCAAAGCCTCCTCCTCTGAGGGGGTCAGAGACCCTGGAGCCTCCTCAGCCTCCTCCTCTGCTCTCCTGGAGCACCTGGAGCCTCCCATCCCTCCTCCTCAGCCTCCTCCTCTGCTGGGGTTAGAGACCCTGGAGCCTCCAAAGCCTCCTCCTCAGTCTTCTCCTCTGCTGGAGTCAGAGACCCTGGAGCCTCCTCAGCCTCTTCCTCTGCTGGAGTCAGAGCACCTGGAGCCTCCTCAGCCTCCTCCTCATTCTCCTCTGCTGGAGTCAGAGATCCTGGAGCCTCCAAAGCCTCCTCCTCAGCCTCCTCCTCTGCTTGAGTCAGAGACCCTGGAGCCTCCTCAGCCTCCTCCTCTGCTGGAGTCAGAGCATCTGGAGCCTCCAAAGCCTCCTCCTCTGCTGGAGTCAGAGACCCTGGAGCCTCCTCAGCCTCCTCCTCTGCTGGAGTCAGAGCATCTGGAGCCTCCAAAGCCTCCTCCTCAGCCTCCTCCTCTGCTGGAGTTAGAGCACCCGGAGCCTCCAAAGCCTCCTCCTCAGCATCCTTTGCTGGAGTCAGAGACCCGGAGCCTCCAAAGCCTCCTCCTCAGTCTCCTCCTCTGCTGGAGTCAGAGCACCTGGAGCCTCCAAAGCCTCGTCCTCTGCTGGAGTCAGAGCACCTGGAGCCTCCAAAGCCTCGTCCTCTGCTGGAGTCAGAGCACCTGGAGCCTCCAAAGCCTCGTCCTCAGCCTCCTCCTCTGCTGGAGTCAGAGCACCTGGAGCCTCCTCAGCCTCCTCCTCGTTCTCCTCTGCTGGAGTCAGAGATCTTGGAGCCTCCAAAGCCTCCTCCTCAGCCTCCTCCTCTGCTGGAGTCAGAGACCCTGGAGCCTCCTCAGCCTCCTCTTCTGCTGGAGTCAGAGCACCTGGGGCCTCCAAAGCCTCCTCCTCAGCATCCTCTGCTAGAGTCAGAGACCCTGGAGCCTCCAAAGCCTCCTCCTCAGCATCCTCTGCTGGAGTCAGAGACCCTGGAGCCTCCAAAGCCTCCTCCTCAGCATCCTCTGCTAGAGTCAGAGACCCTGGAGCCTCCAAAGCCTCCTCCTCAGCCTCCTCCTCTTCTGCTGGAGTCAGAGCACCTGGAGCCTCCTCAGAAGAAATAATTCAGCCCTAGTGTCTAGTTCTGGCACTACTGCATTCTGTTTTGTTTTGCTAATTGTTCTATATATGACTGTTCAGCTCTGTCCTTCTAGGAGGAATAAAACCTGCACAGAAAAGATTTGTAGATGGTTAATTATTTGTTTGACTACATTACAAACTGAGTCAGGCCCTGCAAAAAGTATCAGGTTAATTGAGTTGAACAAAACATTTAAGTTAAAAGCAAACAACAACAATAAATGAACCACTCAAAACAGCTTAAATGCTGTATTAGAGAAACTGAAGGACTAATACAGCATTTAACCTTTTTATTTGAAAGCTTTGGGAAATTATTGCATGGCAGAAAAGGGGTCATTCTTAAAGTGTGATGCAGCCTATTGCGGGGGAGTATGAACTGGCCTGAAAAAAAAAATTCAGTCAAAAATATTTTTTTTTTTTGCTTTAATCCCTACGTATTACACAGTTGGAGAAGTATATTCTAGTGTTTCCATACAACAGTAAGAGCGTCCCTAGCAACAACATGGCCTGATGACGTCGCGCCATGCGTATTACGTGAATCGACGTGATGGCATATATTTCGGAGGCAACCGGGCTTGGGCGCGGTTGGATCACAGTAATGTGAGTGCGGGCCAGCGGGGGGGAGGGGAGGGGGGCAATCAGGCTTCAGCACGGCACGGAACAACTGGCCCTAGTGTGAGTGCGCCCTTAGATGCTAAACCTAAAAAAAAAAAAACTCAGTCTATCACCATGACTGGTGGGGCAACCGTTTGCACGGGAAGACGTAGGAATGCCACATGGCATCAAGCCATGTCTCCTGGACTGACTGCACTGTAAACACATGTACAGGTTAATTCTACACTCAAATAGTCCTTAATGTTGTTTTTCAATTCTTTTGACATTTTCTAATACGTTGGTCTCTGCCGTCAGTGAATGAATGGGTGTGAATGGATGAATGCAGACATGAAGTGTGAAGAGCTATGAGTGCTAGGAAGCCTAGAAAGGAGAAATAGAAATGCTGTCCATTTACCATATCTTTTTTTTCTTATCCCTTTGTCTGCATTTGTTCAATTGTTAAACACCACAAAAAGGGTGTCAACCTTTTATGATATTATGCATATTTTAGTCTTGCAGCAAAGTCTATTAATATTTGGTGTGTGTATGTGACCATCACCAGACCTCTCTGGAAACTAAACTATCGATCTTTATTGGAATTTATTTCCTGTTATAAGCCAGAGAGGGAAGTGCTACACCTCGGTGACATGAGGGGAAAACAAATGACAGACACGGGAAAATAAGACAAGACAAAAAAATAATAATATAAAATAAGAAAAGGAAAGAAAAAAATTGATTTCAAAGTGCTCTGAAGCCGCTGTCAGGCTTCAGACTGACTTGTGTCGTGGTTGGCTTTCTGTTTAAAGTATTGGCAAACTTGAATTTTACTAATTTTACAACCTTGAATCAGTCTTTTTTGCTTTCCAGCTACCTGCTCATCACAGTGGGTGTGGTGTACGTTCGCTCCTTCCCTCAGTCTCGTAAGGACATCCTGAAGGACCTGGTTGAAATGTGTCGTGGCGTCCAGCATCCACTCAGGGGCCTGTTCCTCAGAAACTACCTGCTGCAGTGCACCCGCAACATCCTGCCAGATGATGGAGAGCAGTCAGAGTGAGCAAGTCTCTTTAGGGTGGAATATGGGGCCAACTGGAACATCCTTTATTTATTATTATGAAGATAATAACCATGGGCAGGACAGGAAACCAGGCAGAGGTGCAAGAAATGACCAGAAGAGAGATTCAATAATTACATATGAATTACAAATACATTAAAGTCTATGAAAAATTAATGAAATGGAAAATTTAGATGTTTCCCAAAATTTAAATGTACAGATTACTAAAAAAAGAAGTAATATATGTGTTAACTCTGATCAACACAGAAATAAGAGTCATATATTTCATGATATTGTTTTTTTAAACTTTTAGTTTTGGGTTTCAATTTAAGACAGGCATTCAATACTTAACTTGAACCACACAGCTATTATCACCTTAAATCTAAAACTCTAATAGGACTTCAGCATTACTGTACTAGTAAAGAATACTACAGGGTAAACACATATATATATATATATATATATATATATATATATATATATATATATATTAAACAATAAAAGTTGTTTAGTGTTGTAGTAAACTTGTAGCCTCTGCTCCACAGGGGAACAGAGGAGATGACCGGTGACATCAGTGACTCCATTGACTTTGTCCTCCTGAACTTCGCTGAAATGAACAAGTTATGGGTTCGAATGCAGCATCAGGGTCACAGCCGAGACCGAGAGAAGAGAGAAAAGGAACGACAAGAGCTTCGCATCTTGGTGGGAACCAACCTGGTGCGCCTCAGCCAGCTGGATGGCGTCAATGTGGATAAGTATAAGCAGGTGTGATGCCTTCATTCAGGTTTCACTGATTTATTTGGGTTAATGGCTAATTCTAATTCATTTTGGAATCCATGGTTCATTATGTGGTTTGGTTTTAGAGGTAAGATATCCGTATCCTGACACTCTCTCTGTTCACAGGTTGTTCTTCCTGGCGTGCTGGAGCAGGTGGTGAACTGCAGAGACTCGTTGGCTCAGGAGTATCTCATGGAGTGCATCATTCAGGTAGACGCCTAA
This sequence comes from Synanceia verrucosa, assembly GCA_029721515.1. Taxonomy (NCBI): domain Eukaryota; kingdom Metazoa; phylum Chordata; class Actinopteri; order Perciformes; family Synanceiidae; genus Synanceia; species Synanceia verrucosa. Next base: position 34,933,453 of record CM056549.1, read on the forward strand.
CATTAAAGATTTTATTATTACATTATACAGTTGAAGACTTCACAATGAAAGGTAACTGTAGCTACCTCCATTCTACACATATAGACCAGGCAACAATAGACTAGTAGTACTAGATAAAAGTTTGTGTGTGTGTCCATCGATGAGGCAACATTTTGTCTCAAAGTTGATGTGTTAGAAGCAGGATAAATGGATAAGGGTCAGGATTTGAGTGCGTTAGACAAGGGCCAAACCCTGATAATGATGAGCAGCTGCACTTAATGAATGGATGGATGGATTGTTGGATGTAATCAGTGCTGTTTTCTGGTTAGCTCCAGTTAGCTTTCTGGTACTGCGCTTGGTATGGTTATTAATCATTGTGAATAGCAGCAGAGCAGACATATTGCGTCCGTTGTACCACCACACACACTCATAAACTGACGTGAAACTGGACACTGCTGAGATCAAGTGGTCTTGTCCTTCCAGGTTTTCCCAGATGAGTTCCACCTTCAGACCCTGAACCCGTTCCTACGGTCCTGTGCTGAGCTCCATCAACATGTCAATGTCAAGAACATCATCATTGCCCTCATCGACAGGTACACTTTGATCCATTGTCATTTACCAAAGCTAGCAAAGCCAATCTGAGGAGAAGCCATCCTTTTTTCACAGGACCACAATATCAGTTTTATGTGTTTTTAAAAAAATAAATAAAAAAATAAAGGGAAATAACTCTGAAATGTGTTTTCCCTTACAATGGAGCCAGGATCAATATATGGTAAAATAGTCAAAGGATTAATATATAGTGGCAAAAAGTGAATGAAAGTTAAAGCTGCAGTTGGCAAGTCTTTGAAATTCCAAATCTAAGGGTATTCATACCTGCCTTATTTAGTTTGATTAAAACGAACTCCAGTTCATTTCCTCCCTTGATTCGGACCTTTTTTGGTCGGTGTGAATACAATCACTCGAACTCTGATGCGGACCAAACAAGCGGACCAAGACCCAGCTGAGTAGGTGGTCTCGGAGCGGTTCCTATTGAACCCTGGTGCAGTTCATCTCAGGTGTGAAAGCAGCCCGACCTCGATCTGACCCAGTTGCAAAAAAATCTACCTTTTTGGATTTGACGGGCTCCCATATTTTTCGCACATGATGGGAAAATGTAGGATAGCTCGGTGACACACAACACACAGAGAGAGACACACACACGTGAAGCGAACACAACAGCAGACCTGTTGTTACTGTAGCATGTTGGACACATGAGAGCTCTCCTTCTCAGCTGTTTTGCTGCACGTCTTCGTTGTTGCAAAATTATGAGCATCATATTGTAAAACTCATGTTGAATCAAACGGTCTTGACGCTCGAACATTTCTGCAAAAAGCTGTAACTGTATAAACCATATTGCTATGAGGATAACGAGAACAGCACGCAAAGTCTCCATTATTTACGTCGGTCTACTTTCACTTTTGGGCTTCCTGCTTTACCCCGCCTACACGTTTACTGTCCAATGGTTGAACGACCTTAGCATATGTGTTAATTCTAGTCCTGTTCAATTAATCACAGTGTGAAAGCAAATCACATTTTTTTAAAAAAAAAGGTCCAGACCAAAGCAAGTGAACTTATGGACCTTCCTGGTGTGAATACACCCTAAGTGGGAAAATTCAAACTGGTACAACTTTCAGTTCCCTCTCCCAGCCTCTATTAAGCTCCAAAACTGTCCTCCAAAGCCCTCCATCTCTGGAGACGAGACGTTGTGCATGCACACCAGTGTGCACACACAAGCTGGGTGCAGGCATACGCATCTAAAGCAACTCATGAGGGGGGAGGGGAGGGCGGGCTTGTTAGCAGCGTGTGCACAAGCTGTGATCAACAGGCAGCTATTCCTCCCCCCAATGTGATTGGTTAAACAAAACAGGAAGTGCTGGATTTTGCAAACACGATTGCAGGCTGTAGAGGGAGCTAGAGGATTCGGGTTTTTCTTAAACAGACTATATTTTACTTCCAGACTCCGATGACAGTTCAAGCAAATATGAATAACAAATGTTGCCAACTGCAGCTTTAATGAGGAAGTGAAATGCACTCACTGTTGTTTTTCAGACTCGCTCTGTTTGCTCATCGAGAAGATGGCCCTGGTATTCCAGCTGAGATCAAACTGTTCGACATCTTCTCTCAGCAAGTGGCGACTGTCATTCAAGTAGGTCATATGAAGTTAACTCGGCCTGTAATACGCTCGCTCCAGAAATGCAGTCCCAGTCCCATCAGTGAGGTCTAGTGATTTTCTAAGACGTGAGCTCAGCAGTCACAATAATCCCATCAGGAGTAAAAATCTGTTTTCGTGGCAATTAAGACCCTTAAGAAGTACTGATCAGCATTTTTAGAAGTATTACATTTTGTAGCTTGTTTTCAATTGAAGGTTGAAAGCTAAAGTTTGTGTGAATTGAATCATTACACAGGGGTGTGCTATAATTATTAAAACCATAATTGTATGTAGTTTGTAGAAGAGCTGAACCTTAGAATGGTTTTATTTTCAAACGTTTTTAAGTTTCATTCATTTCATCATGTTAGCTATTGAAATCGACCCTCCTTCCCAAGTTGTGGGGACTTGAAGCTGAAGTTTAAAACAAAAGCTAGCCTGAGCCCGCTGATGTTTTCATTGGTTTCCTCCTCCTTCAGTCTCGTCAGGACATGCCATCAGAGGACGTGGTCTCTCTTCAGGTCTCTCTTATCAACTTGGCCATGAAGTGCTACCCTGACCGTGTTGACTATGTAGATAAAGTCCTGGAGAGCACGGTGGAGATATTCAACAAGCTCAACTTGGAACAGTAAGTCCCTAGAGTTGTGAGACTTTGGGCTTCAAGGAACACCATCATTTTCTATGTAACAGTGGGTAAAAGAGGGTTAGACTGGGAGAGTTTAAAGTCAGTGCAAGTAAATCAGAAAGAACAAAAAAAAGTCTGGACTTGCTGTTCTTTTTCCTTCCCTAGCATAGCGACCAGCAGCGCGGTGTCAAAGGAGCTCACCCGACTGTTGAAGATCCCGGTGGATACCTACAACAACATCCTAACTGTGCTGCAGCTCAAGCACTTCCCACCACTCTTCGAGTATTTCGACTACGAATCGCGTAAGAGCATGAGCTGCTACGTGCTGAGCAACACACTGGACTACAACACCACCATCCTGGCACAGGAGCAGGTTGGATTCCTAAGTCCCATTTAAGCACAAGGACATTATCTGTTGTTGTTGTTGTTGTTGACAGGATGGAACATGTAACACACCCATACACCACCCACAGACCACCCTGTGACCGCCACTCTCTTCACTGCCACTGAGAATTGCTGCCACACAGGTGTTCAAAATGAAGTTTTTGTTGAGGAGGACTGGTTGGGTTGCAGCTTGACCTTTAGCCAGATTTATGAGAACTTAATGGGTCCCACCATTGCTAACTATTTTGATTTTATAAAGCAGTGTCAGAGCCATCAGCACTACATGTAGAGTAGCACATGCACATGACCAGGCTCTGCCCTGCTTCAGTATCTGCTTTAACTTCTTTCTTCAGCTTCCTCAACATGATCTTACTGCCAACCATTTCCACTGTCACAGCAGAAAACCCAGAAAACCCAAGCTGACCAGTCCCAGTTTCTGTGGCCTTGCTGTGCTCTAACTCCTTAACATGCATCGTAAATCAAGCTGTAATCATGTATACTTAACAAAATATAAACCTGGCGAGCAAAGCCACTGCACGGCTTCCAAACTGAAAAGTGTTTTTCTAGGGGTCAGGACATACATGATACTTCCTTATTAACTCATTGAGTGCCATAATGTGAGTGGAAAAATACGTCAAAGTGGTTTTTCGGCAGCAGGTCAGGAAGCGCTGTCTTCCGCAGCCTGTGAGTAATACTGGGCTTCTGGGATTTGTAGTCAGAGCATAAAGAGACGGTATACACCACAGAGATCAAAACAGGAAGTGGAGATGATCGAGATTAGAGAGCAAAACAAACAGAATCTGGACAAAAAGTGGTGATTTTGGTGAAAGTGTCCTCTACTCTACCTCTGATAAAACAAGAATGGAACAAGGTAAAAACAAACATTTTTTTCATGATGAAATAGAGAGTCTCTTCTTTCATTTGAACTATTCAGTGTTTTCAGAGTCATAGTCCAAAATATTCTGTGGGTCTAGAAATATGACTCAAAATGGGCAAAAATGCTGGAACAAGACACTTTGTTTTATGAAACAGCTGGCACTCAATGAGTTAAACATGTATATATCCATACACATATATGTCCCCCTTGAACCTGTGACTCCTCCACTCTAAACAGTTATTAAACAGCATTTGGATGAAGCGTGATGTGTTACAACTGAGACAGCATGACGAGATGACGAGGAAGTCCTCAGTATATTTGTCATGTAAATGGACTGTACTTATAGCGTCTTCCAGTCATCTGACCACTCTTTACACTACATATCACATTTACCCACTCACACCTACATTTATACTGATAGTAGGAGACAACCGTCAAGATTTTCACATTCATACACCAGTGCACAGGGCACCACGGAACATGACGTCCTTCTGACCCATGCCATGGTTCATCCCAGCAAAAAAGTTAGAAGGACTTCAAATTTAAACTTGTCTCTCCCTCCCTGGTTTCTCTAGGTGGATGCCATCTTGAACTTGGTATCCACACTGATACAGGATCAGCCAGACCAACCCGCTGATGATCCTGACCCTGAGGATTTTGCAGAGGAGCAGAGCCTTGTGGGTCGTTTCATCCATCTGCTCCACTCTGAAGATCCTGATCAGCAATATCTGGTGGGTTCTGTCCTCAACATTAAAAAAGCATGTCAGTGAACGGGCTACACGTCTGAATGCTGTATATGTAATACACTATTTAATCATGCTGCAATGTTTTTTTTAATGTTTTCCCACCTCTGCCAGTTGGCACTCATTTTCTAGAAATTCAAGATTCAAGTGTTTATTGTGTTTGCTGCTGTTAACACTCTGGTCTGTGGTAAGATTCTCAACACAGCCCGGAAACATTTTGGTGCGGGTGGGAACCTCAGGATTCGCTACACACTCCCTCCTCTGGTGTTCGCGGCCTACCAGCTTGCCTTCAGATACAAGGAGAACTCCTCATCGGTGGGTAAACTATCTTTGCTGCATTTCATGTCCTGTCCTGTCCTGTCAGGTCTTGTCTGTCCAAATAAACAAACCCAAATGTGTGTTCCATCAGGACGACAAGTGGGAAAAGAAGTGTCAGAAGATCTTTTCCTTTGCACACCAGACCATCAGCGCACTTATCAAGGCTGAGCTGGCCGAGCTGCCACTTCGGCTCTTCCTGCAGGGGGCGCTAGCTGCAGGCGAGATTGGCTTTGAGAACCACGAGACTGTAGCTTACGAGTTCATGTCACAGGTACAGTATTTAGGAAATTCCTTTGACTCTTTTGAACATTCAGGCTTCCACCTACACAGGGAAAGGAGCACATCTTTGATCCAGTAAACCCTCTCAGTGGCACCTGCCTGAAGAAGATGACTTTTAGGGTCTATAGTTTAATTAAGTATTGTTTTGGCCATATACAAAGCTAGTTATCATTATATCGAAATGTGCTCAAGAATTCAACACAAATACAAAGTCAAATTTCAAAAACCGTAGATGTAGTGTCACACAATAGATCCTTGCACCAATAAAAGCTCCAAAGCATTTGGGGAGGAAATATAATGATGGCAGGCAGTGTAATATGGTGAAATCTTGTCAAGTTAGGAGTTAAAGCACTGATGTTCCAGAAAGTCTGTTTTAAGTCTGTTGTCTTTCCTGTTTTGTCTGGACTCCCCCTGCATAGTGCTTTTCTTAGTGGTACTATCCTGGAAAAGTAAAACTAAAATGAGTTGGGAACTCAAAAGGATTTTACAATAGAGATAGAAATACCTTCAAGACAGCCTACAATGCTGGATCAGTACTGAGTGTGTGAGTCCATATATAGATCCCATACCACCATTTTATTTTTCAGCCTATGTATTTATAATGACCTAATCAGCTAAATTTACATTATAAACAATATATACTGCAGAAGTAATAACCTCTCTCCCTCCCTCACACCACCACCACCACCCATCTCCTCACCAGGCCTTCTCTCTGTACGAGGATGAGATCAGCGACTCTAAAGCCCAGCTGGCAGCCATCACACTGATCATTGGGACCTTTGAGCGAATGCGATGTTTCAGTGAGGAAAACCACGAGCCGCTGAGGACTCAGTGTGCGCTGGCTGCCTCCAAGCTGCTGAAGAAGCCGGACCAGTGCCGAGCTGTCAGTATCTGCGCCCACCTCTTCTGGTCCGGGCGCAGCACCGACAAAAGTGGAGAAGAGGTGTGTTGACATTTTTGCCACTACTAAACTCATTTAACCCCACTCATCAAAATATTAGGATGTTCCAGAAAAGTCTAAATTTCCTACAGTCCTTTTGAAATGATAATACTTAAAATGCATAAGCCTTTATGTAAGATTGGTCCATCTGCTATGTTGGCATCTTAGCCATACTTTTATTTGACACCTTTCTAAAAGTGTTATTTATTAAATACATAGAAAAAGCTTGTTAAGGAAGTTTGCCTGATTATTGTTCTGCACCTACATCTGTTTCCTCAGCTCTGTTGCTAAGTACTGGTGTTGCATTTATAGATCCGTGATGGTAAGCGGGTGATGGAGTGTCTAAAGAAAGCCCTGAAGATTGCCAACCAGTGTATGGACCCATCGCTGCAGGTCCAGCTCTTCATTGAAATTCTCAACAGATACGTCTGCTTCTACGAAAGGGAAAATGATGCGGTAGGACACCTCAAATGTCTACATGGTTTTGAGACTTGTTCTAAGCTGTTTGCATGTTCGAAAGTAACCAGGTTGCAACTCCGCAGTCACTGGGTGACTGTTGTTCTGCAGTAACTGACTGTCGTTGGCCTGTCACAACAATCAATAAACGAAGTAATCACACAATAAATAAAAATAGACTCAGTCAATTTGCCAGCCTCAATATATCACCTTGCGCATGCGTTTGTGTTTTCGTCTTTCTCAACCAAAGAGGTTGGATGACAAGAGGGTTCACTTTGTGCTTTTATCTCAACTCATCATACTTTTGAGTGAATAAATGTAGTCTGCATCTTTTTCGAGGCACTGTTTAGTGCGGAAGTGACGCACTTCCTAAGAGCCTCTTGCCAGTTGGATTGGAGACGCGTAACTGCGGTAACCCGTGCCAGCCTCACCTCTACCGGCAATCTGTGATATTAATACATCTAATAATAATAATCTAATAATACATCCTTGATATGTTTCCGATAAGAGGCCACAGAATAATACATCCAAACTCGCCAGATAATCATCGAGGACAACTATATAAACAAGTTGCTGTTGTCGTCACTGCTGCATTGCATTGTGGGACATTTATGCCGGCGTAGTGTCCAGTGCTTGCATACTGTAATATTTACCGGAATTAGTATGCACCTCACTCACTATTGGGTTCATACTAATGTTTCGGACATACTAAAAAATCTCACGTACTGTTTTTACATACTCAGTAGCATGTTAGTATGGAATTTCGGACGCAGCCCTGGGCTCATTGGTCCCACAGCAGAATGAACACCGTGAGCCCTCCTGTCAGTCATAAAGCCTCTTTGTTGGGCAGAGGAGAGGCCGCTAGCAGACACACAGAGAGCAGCTGATGAGCTGGTGAGGAGTAGGGAGCAAGGTAAAGGGGAGAAATTAGCAGGAATAATGAAAGAGATTATTTCAAAGCTATATGCCACAGCCCCAGCCCTGATTACAATGTTAAGCACCAGGATCCGACATTAATGGCTGCATGAATACCTGGGTCAAGTGAAAATTACCAGTGGGCCAGCAGACCTGATGATCGGGCCAGCTGGTGCTGAGTCCAGAGTAACGGAGCCAGACCGGTGTCGCTGAGTGGCAGTGATTTACAGCTGGAGATGAATGGTTAAGAAGAGCTTCTATTGAGTAACATACTGTCTGATTTATTTAAAGCAGGTGGCTCACCTGTTCAGACAGGGCATATATGGTGTGGCTGCTATTGATCAAAATAGCAATAAATACTGCTTTCTGAAGAAATAAGTGTGATGTATTGTTGTAGGCAGTCACCAGGAAGTGGATTTTAGTAAAATATGTTATAAGCAAAAATATGAGTCATATAGAGAGACAAACAACCTCTTCAGAACCTCAGAATGATGCTGACAATAATATCATTTATCGGCAATAAGTTGTGAGACTTATTGCCGTCCAGTGAATTTTGTTATCGTGACAGACCTGGGCTGTCGTTGTTCCTCAGTAACAGGGTGACTGACGTTGTTCCTCAGTAACAGGGTGACTGACGTTGTTCCTCAGTAACAGGGTGACTGACGTTGTTAAGCAGTAACAGGGTGACTGACGTTGTTAAGCAGTAACAGGGTGACTGACGTTGTTCCTCAGTAACAGGGTGACTGACGTTGTTCCTCAGTAACAGGGTGACTGACGTTGTTCCTCAGTAACAGGGTGACTGACTTTGTTCCTCAGTAACAGGGTGACTGACGTTGTTCCTCAGTAACAGGGTGACTGACGTTGTTAAGCAGTAACAGGGTGACTGACGTTGTTAAGCAGTAACAGGGTGACTGACGTTGTTAAGCAGTGACAGGGTGACTGACGTTGTTAAGCAGTAACAGGGTGACTGACGTTGTTAAGCAGTAACAGGGTGACTGACGTTGTTAAGCAGTAACAGGGTGACTGACGTTGTTCCTCAGTAACTGGGTGACTGACGTTGTTCCTCAGTAACTGGGTGACTGACGTTGTTAAGCAGTAACTGGGTGACTGACGTTGTTAAGCAGTAACAGGGTGACTGACGTTGTTAAGCAGTAACGGGGTGACTGACGTTGTTCCTCAGTAACGGGGTGACTGACGTTGTTCCTCAGTAACAGGGTGACTGACGTTGTTCCTCAGTAACAAGGTGACTGACGTTGTTAAGCAGTAACAGGGTGACTGACGTTGTTCCTCAGTAACAGGGTGACTGACGTTGTTCCTCAGTAACAGGGTGACTGACGTTGTTCCTCAGTAACAAGGTGACTGACGTTGTTAAGCAGTAACAGGGTGACTGACGTTGTTCCTCAGTAACAGGGTGACTGATGTTGTTCCTCAGTAACAGGGTGACTGACGTTGTTCCTCAGTAACAAGGTGACTGATGTTGTTAAGCAGTAACAGGGTGACTGACGTTGTTCCTCAGTAACAGGGTGACTGACGTTGTTAAGCAGTGACAGGGTGACTGACGTTGTTAAGCAGTGACAGGGTGACTGACGTTGTTAAGCAGTAACAGGGTGACTGACGTTGTTCCTCAGTAACAGGGTGACTGACGTTGTTAAGCAGTAACAGGGTGACTGACGTTGTTAAGCAGTAACAGGGTGACTGACGTTGTTAAGCAGTAACAGGGTGACTGACGTTGTTCCTCAGTAACAGGTTGACTGATGTTGTTAAGCAGTGACAGGGTGACTGACGTTGTTAAGCAGTAACAGGGTGACTGACGTTGTTCCTCAGTAACAGGGTGACTGACGTTGTTAAGCAGTGACAGGGTGACTGACGTTGTTAAGCAGTAACAGGGTGACTGACGTTGTTCCTCAGTAACAGGGTGACTGACGTTGTTAAGCAGTGACAGGGTGACTGACGTTAAGCAGTGACAGGGTGACTGACGTTGTTAAGCAGTAACAGGGTGACTGACGTTGTTAAGCAGTAACAGGGTGACTGACGTTGTTCCTCAGTAACAGGGTGACTGACGTTGTTAAGCAGTAACAGGGTGACTGACGTTGTTTAATGGTTTCAATGTGTACAGGCACAGTACACATTGTTTAAATCCCCACTATTTGAGAAGTACTGGCATAGAGTGACAGTTTCTTCCACGTGATGTGATTTAAAACAAACAGGAACTCTTACACGGTCCCTTATCCTCTGTCCCTCCAGGTCACTGTCCAGGTATTAAACCAGCTTATCCAGAAGATCAGGGAAGATCTTCCCAACCTGGAGGCGAGTGAGGAAACTGAGCAGATCAACAAACACTTCCACAACACACTGGAGCATCTTCGCCTGCAGAGAGAATCCCCGGAGTCTGAAGGCCCTGCCTATGAGGGCCTGGTCCTTTAAAACTATGGCAGGTTCGAGGGATGTCAAGTCCATCCTTAGATGTTCCACTATATTGTGAATATACAACAGTACACACTCACAAGACCACACAAAATCCCTTCTCTAGGCTGGGAATAAAAATAAATGTCAAGAAGAGCTAAAAGAACTCACGCCTTCATTTTATTATTGTTAATGTTTCTGCATCATATCCTCTTCACAGTCCCTCAGTAGCAGAAGTGTTCTGCAGCGGGTTGGACATGTTACTTTTAAGAAGCGTGCACGCAGCTTTGATGTGCACTGGTGAGTCGTAGGCACCATTACATTATGAATTGTGCTTGACTAGCTTGTCTTTATCCTGTATCATTTTATGGTAAAGTAGACTATAGCTGTTAGAGGTGTATCTACTGAGTCATCACCCTCTCACTCGTTCACATCTGTCCAAATTGAGAAGTGAATGTATTCGCGGGAGTGTATAATGGCTGTCTAGTAGTGGTGTTACAGCTAGTTTCTACCCCTGAATAAGCAATCATTCTGCTGTTCTTTCAGATGGCTTTGTGGCAACTTTTAAACAGGTTGGGACCAACCAAACAGAACAGATGAGTGGAAGCATGTGCAAACCAAAGCCACACAGGAACGGTGCATACAGATGGATGTTGAGCAGAGCGTCTTTTAATCTTGTCAGTCAGTTCAGTTCATAATTGTGTAGCATTTTGCATGATCCTCAATTCTTCTGTCATCCCAGCTGGGCTGCAAAGAAATGACAAAAACTTACCAAATCCAGTAGGTTGTAGGTGGGGGAAGTGTCAAAAGATTCTATCCTCCTAAATAGTGCTTCTTCGGAAAAAAAATCATCAGATTTGTCTCTCCATCTCTCTCTATGGTTTATATATTTTATGTATTTGCTTTTTACTGGACCCCTCCCCCCATGGATTGTCACATTCAGAACTGCAGCATGTGTTTGCATGTGTTGGTGTGCTTGTGCTAAAAGGCCTGGTTTACTTTACGATGGATCCCACCAACTACACTGTCTGACTTTTTTCATCATATGGTTGACCAGTGAAATGTCATTGCTTTATGAGTTGCTATGGATTTCTCTGTTGTAGGGGTGCAGCGATTCCTCAGGATTGTATGCTTCTTGACAAGTTGCCACACTGAGTACCTAACAATGTTCACGTTTGCTGCAGCATCTGACAGTGTCTGCTCATTTCCCTCTTCCTAAGCTATGAGCGTTGATTTGTTGGAGGCGGTATTGACCAATTTTTCTCCCCTTTTTAAATATGTGTGTAAACCCCCTTGTAAATCAGATGAAGAAAAGGCTGATTAAATAGCAATTATCATTGTCATTTGCTGAAATAAAGAAATTAACAATACATATTGGCAGTTTGTTAATTTTACACAGGCCAGACCAGTAAAGAATATTATATCAGTAGCTGCTACCATGTACATGTCTGCATCCAGGTGTGCATGCATTCACACACACACACACACACACATTTAGAAGTTAAACTACACTCGCCAAAAGTATTTGCTCACCTGCCTTGACTCTCATATAAACTTAAGTGACATCCCATTCCTAATCCATAGGGTTCAATATGACGTCGGTCCACCCTTTGCAGCTATAACAGCTTCAACTCTTCTGGGAAGGCTGTCCACAAGGTTTAGGAGTGTGTTTATGGGAATTTTTGACCATTCTTCCAGAAGCGTATTTGTGAGATCACACACTGATGTTGGTCGAGAAGGCCTGGCTCTCAGTCTCTGCTCTAATTCATCCCAAAGGTGTTCTATCGGGTTGAGGTCAGGACTCTGTGCAGGCCAGTCAAGTTCATCCACACCAGACTCTGTCATCCATGTCTTTATGGACCTTGCTTTGTGCACTGGTGCACAGTCATGTTGGAAGAGGAAGGGGTCAGCTCCAAACTGTTCCACAAAGTTGGGAACATGGAATTGTCCAAAATGTCTTGGTATGCTGAAGCATTCAGAGTTCCTTTCACTGGAACTAAGGGGCCAAGCCCAGCTCCTGAAAAACAAGCCCACACCATAATCCCCCCTCCACCAAACTTTACACTTGGCACAATGCAGTCCGACAAGTATCGTTCTCCTGGCAACCACCAAACCCAGACTCATCCATCAGATTACCAGATGGAGAAGCTCCACTGCTCTAGAGTCCAGTGGCAGCGTGCTTTACACCACTGCATCCAACGCTTTGCATTGCACTTGGTGATGTATGGCTTGGATGCAGCTGCTCGGACATGGAAACCCATTCCATGAAGCTCTCTGTGCACTGTTCTTGAGCTAATCTGAAGGCCACATGAAGTTTGGAGGTCTGTAGTGATTGACTCTGCAGAAAGTTGGCGACCTCCTCGCACTATGCGCCTCAGCATCCGCTGACCCCGCTCCGTCATTTTACGTGGCCTACCACTTTGTGGCTGAGTTGCTGTCTTTCCCAAACACTTCATGTTCTTGTAATACAGCTGACTGTTAATTGTGGAATATTTAGGAGCGAGGAAATTTCACTACTGGATTTGTTGCACAGGTGGCATCCTATCACAGTTCCACGCTGGAATTCACTGAGCTCCTGAGAGCGACCCATTCTTTCACAAATGTTTGTAAAAGCAGTCTGCATGCCTAGGTGCTTGATTTTATACACCTGTGGCCATGGAAGTGATTGGAACACCTGATTCGTGAACAACATGGCATTGTGAATTTATAAAAATGCACAATGCCATGTTGTCACATTGTGAAACAATCTGTTAAGTTTAGGATACAAAACTACTCTGATAAAAACATTGTGGGTTATGTTCAAATCACAATAACACATCTCAAGGTAGCAACATAAGTAGTGTGAATAAATAACAATGGTGTGGATGTAACGTTGCGTTATATAATGGTTTCACACAGGACACAATGGTTTAGATTAAAAAAAAAAAGCATTGTTTTCAACCTGGTTCAGGTGGACTCTGTGGTATGAGGATGGGTTTTTATATGTCACTTTGATTATTTTGTTTTCAGTTAGCTATTTTCTTCAGATTAGCTATTTGGTAATGAATATCATTTTGTTTGGCTATCAGATTTAATTTGGGTTTATTTACGTAACTGATCGGGTTTTGTTAGTTTGTTAGTTAGTTTTGATTTAAGATGATATAGATACCTGGTTCTTTTTTTTTTTTTTTTTTACTTTTGAATAGTATTGCATTCATTACATTTATTCCTTGTCTCTTTCAGCGACTGAGAGGTGTGGATGCTGGTGATACAGGTGGTGGTTTCCCACTTTTTGAATGGTGTGCTGTGTGTGTGTGTGTGTGTGTGTGTGTGTGTGTGTGTGGTTATTTGTGGTTGTGCTTTTAGAGCTGTGATGATTTTATAATAAACCTGAAATACTTTGAATTGGAACCGTGTCTCCTGTCCGTCTGTATAATGAACCTGAGTGCCTTATTGCAGGTAAAACAGGGTTAATTCTTTGGGTAAGATTCCTGAGGTGGTGCTGTCTGGCTGTTGGTGATTTGATAAATTAATATTTCACCCACACCTCTCCCCTCACACAGCCCTTTGTACACTGTTAGGGAGGAAACATTGATAAAGCCACTACAGTTACTCTCTCTCTTTCTGTCTTTGTGTCTGTGTTTTTGTTGGCTGTGTCTTTTAGCCATCTTTTTTAAATTCTGTGTGTGAAAGGTATAGGCATGATTTTTGTCCATTTTTTTATGTCACACCTATTCATTTTTAACCAGTGTGCATAAAACAATGTTAGAAGACGTATAGCATGTGTTCATACGATTTGTTATTTATAAAAAATATATATAGTTTTGATTAGTTACTCAAAAACATAATTTGGTTCAGATACTGACCTTTCTAGCAATGGCACTGTGCCATCAATGAATAAAATCATGTGGCTGGTAAACAAAGATGTGAAAATGTTTCTTATTCAGACAGGCCTTTCCAAACTGTTTTTAATTTAGACATTCACTGGACTCTGGACAATTTTTAAGTTGTTTTTATGACCATTGTGTCACTAGTTATAGCACTAAGTGCTATATAAATAAAATTATTATTGAATATTATGAATTATTATTATGATTTTAACATTTGTCTTGTTTCTATCTGCAAATAATGTAAAGATAATGAACTTCCCTTCAAATTTCACCTTACATTGTTGCAGTTTTACGAGAATAATAACAAGAATAACAATGATAATAAGATTGTTGGTGCTGGTACCTCCAGAAAAAAAATCCAACAGCAAACTATCTGAATACGATCTTATTTTGGACAAGGCTTGTGTGTTTTCCTTTGGTGATTGTCAACTGAAGCCTCAGAGCTGCTACCTACCATTTTCCCTGAGGAACGTGAACGTCACACTCTAGCAGGAGTGTTTGCGCATGCTCGCAGCCTTAGCATTATTCTTAGCGTAGTGTAATGTTGGTGTGTGCTTTATAAAGGTGTGCAGTCATCCAGCCACATCACTGTGTGTCCTGTTTGAATGTGTAGTGTCCCTGGAGCAGACCGTCGTCCATGTGTGGCAGGAACAAGTTCTAGTGACCGAACAGCAGCGAGGGAAGCGACTATGTCTGCAAATAAAACAAAGAAAGTCAAAATGGCTACTAAATCTTGTCCTGAATGCGACCAACAGGTGAGGAAAATTCATTTCACTTCTTAACGTTGTGGTTGGTGAACATTTTGTAGTGTCCCTTATGCTTCTGACAGTCATGACATCATGTGAAATATGGCTATGCAGTGTTAGCCCCAATGCTACAGTAGCATAAAGTTAACGTTAGCTGCTCTTGTCTTTAGCGCTGGGAGCCTTAATGTGCTCCATATAATGACTCTATGTCTCCACACGTTTTAGCAGCTAGCTTTTTGAGTCATGTGTTATTACTGTAACCAGCTGTCAACCTATTAAATACAATATAAAATAATCAAACAAAAATCACTCTTTTACTGTGCTCGATGGTTCAGTTTAAACCTGGTTTGATGGAGGAGTCAATCACATTTGTCATATTTAGTTAATGATGTAATAAATATGTGACGTGTCCCTGCTGCTGCAGGAGGAAGTCACCAAAACAAGAGGGTTTTTTTTAAATTTTATTTTATTTTATTGTTATTGTTGTTGTGGATGTGGACAGTAGAGATGACACCTCCTAAAAACTGTCAAACTGGCAAAACAAACCTAAGCTTGATGTTTAAACTATAGTATTTGCCCTCTCTGACTGAGATACACACTGCATTTGTAGCACACCAGTATTTGTGTCAGAGATAACATGATTTTCATTTCCGATGCCAATATCTGAGGTTTAGTATCTTCCGAAACCACCCTGATACTAAGCGCAGAAAAACAGCGCTGAATTAATAACAAGCTAAGTCTCATTGTGTGGAAAAGATTAGGATCATTATTTTGCTCAAGGAAACATCAGACTTTCACATTTCTTTCCTATTTTTTTTCCCAAACAAATACAAATGATTCACAAGCTTGGTCCAACATGTCAAAAAATTAAATTAAATCCATTTCATGTTACAGATTAACACTTTAATGCTTATCCTCTCATAGGGTCGTGGGGGGTCTGGAGTCTATCCCAGCTGTCTTAGGGCCAAAGGCAGGGTACACCCTGGACAAGTCTCCAGTTCATCAACCCGTCACAATCTGCTGACCAACAAATAGCCACAGATAAATATTAGTTAATCACATTTATCCATTGTATGCATCCTCGGGGGAGTCCTGTGGGGGGTGCTCCGGGAGTATGGGGTACCGGACCCCCTGGTACAGGCGGTTCGGTCCTTGTACGACCGGTGCCAGAGTCTGGTCCGCATTGCCGGCGGTAAGTCGGATTTGTTTCCAGTGAGGGTTGGACACCACACCTTTGTCACCGATTCTGTTCATAATTTTTATGGACAGAATTTCTAGGCGCAGCCAAGGCATTGAGGGGGTCCAGTTTGGTGACCTCAGTATCACGTCGCTGCTTTTCGCAGATGATGTGGTTCTGTTGGCTTCATCAGGCCGTGATCTTCAGCTCTTACTAGAGCGGTTCGCAGCCGAGTGTGAAGCGGTTGGGATGAAAGTCAGCACCTCCAAATCCGAGGCCATGGTCCTCAGTCGGAAAAGGGTGGAGTGCTCTCTCCAGGTCGGGGAGAAGATCCTGCCCCAAATAGAGGAGTTCAAGTATCTGGGGGTCTTGTTCACGAGTGAGGGAAAAATGGAGCGGGAGATCGACAGGCGGGTCGGTGCAGCTTCTGCAGTGATGCGGACGCTGTATCGGTCCATCGTGGTGAAGAGGGAGCTGAGCCGAAAGGCGAAGCTCTCAATTTACCAGTCGATCTACGTTCCTACCCTCACCTATGGTCACGAGCTGTGGGTCGTGACCGAAAGAACAAGATCACGGATACAAGCGGCCGAAATGAGTTTCCTCCGCAGGGTGTCCGGGCTCTCCCTTAGAGATAGGGTGAGAAGCTCGGTCATCCGGGAGGGGCTCAGAGTAGAGCTGCTGCTCCTCCACATCGAGAGGAGCCAGATGAGGTGGCTCGGGCATCTGGTAAGGATGCCTCCCGGACGCCTCCCTGGTGAGGTGTACCGGGCACGTCCCATTGGTAGGAGACCCCGGGGATGACCCAGGACAAGCTGGAGAGACTATGTCTCGCGGCTGTCCTGGGAACGCCTCGGGATCCCTCCAGAAGAGCTGGACGAAGTGGCTGGGGAGAGGGAAGTCTGGGTTTCCCTGCTTAAGCTGCTACCCCCGTGACCCGATCCTGGATAAGCAAAAGAGAATGGATGGATGGATTCATTGTACATTTAAAATTATTATTAAATAATTGTCTATTATTTTGCATTTCACAACAATTTCTAAGATCACATTAACAATGCAAATCAGTTATTACGAGTGTATCTTAGGAATTGAATACAAAGAAAGTTACTGAATAAATGACTTTGACTTTTAGATTTATTCAAATCTAAAGGTGGTCAGTTGGTCGTGGGTGAAGCCTTGACAGTAATTCAAAGTCCTGTTTATTCTTTGTTTCTCTCTAGATTCCAGTTGCCTGCAAGTCCTGCCCATGTGGTTATGTGTTCATCAGCAGAAAGCTCCTTAATGCCAAACTAAATGAGCGCTGTTCTCCAGCCATAGCAGGTAAGTTCAGCTGGCCAACAGAAAAGGTGGTGTTCAGTGTCTGCTTGATTCTTCTGAGCAAAATAATAGTGATGATATGACATCTTTCTGTACTCAAATTTCCTACTTAAGTCTATGAGATCAGTAAATACATTTTAAGAAGGATGAGAACAAATTAAATATGCCATTCAATTCATTAACATAGTACAACATATGGGTTTTCTTTTCAATGAAAGGAAAAGCAAACAATAACTATTGATCTCTGCTGCGGTACCTTGCTGGGGGGGTGGGGGTGAGGCCCTGGTGTGGGGCCCTGGTGTGGGGCCCTGGGGGCAGGAGTGGCTCCTAGACCCTAGTCTGGAGGAAGAGTGTCTGGTCTCTATGGGATTGTCTACTCCCTCTTTGCTGAGAACCTGGTCTTACAGTGTCCAGGTGCAGATGGACCTAGTCCTATCAGGTGATCTCAGGGTGGGACTCTGTCCTCAGGACAGGCTGCTCTTCGTCCCGGACGTGTTTTCTTTGGCAGTAGGGTTGACATGAGGCTTTCTCTAGCACTCCATCTAGCTCAAGCTCTTAAATTCAGCTCTTTCTTTCCCTCAGCTATCAGACTCCTAAACAGGCTCTTCAGACATGGACTACCTCGCTCAAATATAGCACTCACACTCCTGAAAAATTGCAAGAATTTACATTTTGCACTGTTGGCTTAAACTAAAATAGGCACAAAACTGAAAAAAATTCAGTATGCTTTAACTTCAGTCACAATGAGCATGTTAACATTGACAGTTCTGAGGTAAATGTTAGTGAGCCAGCAGACCAGGACTTCATTAATGTTGATGTGTAAAGCTCTGAGGCATGAGGACATAATGTCTTGCCTAAAGTCTGAGGTTTGACGTTGTATTATGATTAATATCATGTTTATTACTGTTACTTTTTCTTTCTTGATATGTATTGTCTTATCTTCCTCTTGCTATATTTGGTCTCACTGTAATAAACTGACTCCGGCTTCCTCCCACCATCCAAAAACATGCATGGGGATTAGGTTAAATGGTTAATTTAAACTGACCGTAGGTGTGAATGTGAGTGTGAGTGGTTGTCTGTCTCTATGTGTCCTGTGATGAACTGGACACTTGTCCAGGGTGTACCCTTCCTTTCACCCTAAGACAGCTCGGATAGGCTCCAGCTCCCTGCGACCCTTTGAGACGATAAGAGGTAGAAAATGGATGGATGGATGGATGGATGTAATAAGCTGACCAAGAAGTTATGGTGATGTCCATGTTTTCCATGTTCTGCTTCAGACAAGCTGGACTTTAAGCGGAGGAGGACTGAGCGCATTCGCAGAGAGAGGATAGATTCTTCTCTAACCAATGACATGGAGAACAGGAGAAGGTCCCGCGCCAACAGCCAATCAGATCCCATTCGGAGGGGCCGGGGCCGACCCAAAACTGTGGGGCTGAAGAAACATGACGAGGAGAAAGGTATCAGAAGGCTTCTCACAATAACTGCACCATACTACTGTCAAAGAAATAAATATGATAAACACTGTTATTATTATTGAAGACCATTTTATGCCACGGACAGCATAATAATGCAAAGATTAAATCAAATCACACCACAAACCAATGTGAAAGCATTTAACACGGGCAAATAGAGAGGGATTCAACATGTCCAGTTCCTGAGGGTTTAAACCTGCCTAAAGGTGCAAAGTAGCAACATATTAGATATAAAGCCATGTGTGTTTGTGTAACCAGTGGATAATCATTCTGCGTTGTGTTGAATGGAAAGGCCCAGACCACAGATGTCTTTGGAGACGATCTCTGTTTATTTTTGACAGCTGACAGCAAAGTGAATAGAACATTCCTCCTTCAGTAACAGGCACACAACTTGATCCCTCTCCTATGAAGTACAATAGCAAAAGGGAGCGGTAAGGCGGGAGAAGCCCCTTTATAGGAAGGGGGAACCCCCAGAAGTGATCGTAGGGGTACACAGTTGAGTGTCAAACATTCCTCATGTTAAGTACGGAGGCCTCTGTGTGTCAGGTAAGAATAAACAAACCCAATAAACAATATTGGGTTATCCAAATACATGAACAAATAATATTGATAAACATACGTATTTCATAAATAGATCAGATCCCGGTGGGCAGGTTGGCTGCTGTCATGACAGACTATCAGTGAATGAATGAGCGTGGATGGGTGAATGCTGACATCACATCAAAACCTTTATTGTACATCAAAGACTTTATTGTCATTATATGGCAGTGCATAAAACAAAATTATGAGTGCAGCTCCACAAGTAAAAAGTAAAAAGTAAAAAAAGTAAAAAGTATAAGCTATAAGCTAATATCTACAGTGGTATATTATAATATTTACGGTAGTATAAGATAATATTTACAGTGGTGTAATATAATATTTACAGTGGTATAATATAATATTTGCAGTAGTATAAGCTAATATCTAAAGTGGTATAAAATAACAGTGGTATAAGCTAATATTTACAGTGGTATATTATATTTATGGTAGTATAAGCTAATATTTACAGTGGTGTAAGATAATATTTACAATGGTATAATATAGTTACAGTGGTATAAGCTAATATTTACAGTGGTGTAGGATAATATTTACAGTGGTATAATATAATATTTATGGTAGTATAAGCTAATATCTACAGTGGTATAAAATAACAGTGGTATAAGATAATATTCACAGTGGTATATTATATTTACGGTAGTATAAGCTAATATTTACAGTGGTATAAGCTAATATCTACAGTGGTATAATATAATATTTACAGTGGTGTAATATAATATGTACAGTGGTGTAATATATTTACAGTAGTATAAGCTAATATCTACAGTGGTATAATATAATATTTACAGTAGTATAATATAATTTTACAGTAGTATAAGCTAATATTTACAGTGGTGTAATATAATATTTACAATGGTGTAATATATTTACAGTAGTATAAGCTAATATCTACAGTGGTATAAAATAACAGTGGTTTAATATTTACAGTGGTATATTATAATATTTACGGTAGTATAAGCTAATATTTACAGTGGTATAAGATAATATTTACAGTGTTATAATATTTACGGTGGTATAACTTAATATCTACAGTGGTATAATATATTTACAGTGGTATAACCTAATATCTACAGTGGTATAATATATTTACAGTGGTATAACCTAATATCTACAGTGGTATAATATATTTACTGTGGTATAACCTAATATCTACAGTGGTATAATATATTTACAGTGGTATAACCTAATATCTACAGTGGTATAATATATTTACAGTGGTATAACCTAATATCTACAGTGGTATAATATATTTACTGTGGTATAACCTAATATCTACAGTGGTATAATATATTTACAGTGGTATAACCTAATATCTACAGTGGTATAATATATTTACAGTGGTATAACCTAATATCTACAGTGGTATAATATATTTACAGTGGTATAACCTAATATCTACAGTGGTATAATATATTTACAGTGGTATAACCTAATATCTACAGTGGTATAATATATTTACAGTGGTATAACCTAATATCTACAGTGGTATAATATATTTACAGTGGTATAACCTAATATCTACAGTGGTATAATATATTTACAGTGGTATAACCTAATATCTACAGTGGTATAATATATTTACTGTGGTATAACCTAATATCTACAGTGGTATAATATATTTACAGTGGTATAACCTAATATCTACAGTGGTATAATATATTTACTGTGGTATAACCTAATATCTACAGTGGTATAATATATTTACAGTGGTATAACCTAATATCTACAGTGGTATAATATATTTACTGTGGTATAACCTAATATCTACAGTGGTGTAATATATTTACAGTGGTATAACCTAATATCTACAGTGGTATAATATATTTACTGTGGTATAAGATAATATTTACAGTGGTGTAAGATAATATTTACGGTGGTATAACCTAATATCTACAGTGGTATAATATATTTACTGTGGTATAACCTAATATCTACTGTGGTATAATATATTTACAGTGGTATAACCTAATATCTACAGTGGTATAATATATTTACTGTGGTATAAGATAATATTTACAGTGGTGTAAGATAATATTTACGGTGGTATAACCTAATATCTACAGTGGTATAATATATTTACTGTGGTATAACCTAATATCTACTGTGGTATAAGCTAATATCTACATTGGTACAAAATAACAGTGGTATAAAAGATTTAAAGCGGTATAAGATAATATTTACAGTCATATAAGCTAATATTTACAGTAGTATACGATAATTGTCAGAGTAGTAAAGCACAGTTATTGCTACAAAAAAATTATTGCACATTTGCAAAACTTAAATAATTTATTAAATTATTATTATTAAAGTGCGCATTTGTTGTTACCCATACAATACAGAAAGTATTATAGTTATTACATTATAGGGATTGCTAATATATATATATATATATATATATATATATATATATATATATATATATATATACACACATGTATATGTGTATATATATACGATGTATATACATATATATATATACACGATATATATATATATATATATATACGTATGTATATGTGTATATATATACGTATATATGCATATATATATATACGTATATATATATATATATATATATATACACAGTATGATATACACGTATATATACGTGTATACGCATACGCGTGTATACGTATATATACGCGTATAAGTATACACGTATATATACGTGTATGTGTATCCATTTAATCCATGCGTAGTGTATCATATTACAGAGGCACACGAGAGTTGTGATTCATTGGTGATTCAGTGGTAGGAAGACTAGGGTGGGGTCCATCTCCCTGTCCTGGTCATTTGGCTCTAATGTCAGTCCATAGCTGATAATGACAGGTATAGCTTATTTTTAAGTGATTGGTGCATGGAGTTGTTTCATTACAGCTGCTCCTCAATAGATCTCAGATGTCCAACAACATTGTATTCAAAGTGTATTACCCCAAATTCAGACCCAGTTAAAAATCACAGTATTGATCTCTGCTGAGAACAGACTGTTTCTGTGTCTGTACCTTTAAATGTTCCTGAGCTGTGTCTGACCACGCCCCCTCTCTGGAGAAAGGAAGTGACACTCACACTCTCTCTCTCTCTCTCTCTCTCTCTCTCTCTCTCTCCTTACCATGCACATCTGTTTACTTATATAGACGCATACTGGCACTGGTAAAAGAGACTACTATCATTACTCTGCAGTTCACAGACAGTACCATTAACAGTAGTCAGAGTCACCTAAATAACAAATAAGTGCTTATGTTGAATGTCTCCTGATATGAATTACTCAAGGACACAAACGTTACCTCTGCAGCAATCACAGCTCTGTTAGCGGCAGTGCTCCTTCTGTAAACATGGCCCTGTAAGCTAGATGCTAAGGTGACAAGTATACCACAGGGGAAATGTTCCCTTTAGCACTGCAGCTACCAGAGGTACCAGAGCTACCCTCGGGTAGCTGCAATGCTAATGTTACAGGGCCATGGTTACAGGCTACCATGCTAACTAGCGCTACAGAGTAAAGCAACACAAAATGGAATAAGTTACAGCTCCATGTTTGTAGCTGTGTCCCAGACAGTTGGTACTGATCCATGCTTCATGTTCAGCTGGTTAGTGAAGCCTGCTTTGTGAGATGATGAGCGCACACATGCTAAACTTTGGGAAGCTCTCTTGCTACATTTCCAGCTAAAATAAATCAATCCACTGGGTCTTCAGAGGACGAACAGAGTAAAAATGTCCTCCTGTACTCGTTGAAGCAGCCAACACACAGAGCAGCTGCCGTGCTTTACTCCTAACTTTGTCAGGTTTGTTTGTGAAAGTTAGAGAGGAGAAACAATGGAGGCCGCTCAGTAACTTTAGAGGAGGGTTGTCTATCCAGGGGGAGGCTGGCTCAAAGGTAGTGTCCTCTACTGGAGGGAGGGACATTCCTCTTATCTACGTAGATAAGGGGGAGATTTTAGACTCACCTGTTTCAGCACACATTGTCAAAGAAGAGGATCAAGCAGGGGAAGGAGGTGACAGACTTTTTTCACTCCTGGGGCCTCATTCACAGCCTATGGGGACACATACTACTGTTATACTACCTTCATAAAGTCAATTATGCATAATAGGTGACCTTTTAAAGTTCTATAGCCACTGCTTTATCAGCAACAGCCATGGCCACAAACATGGCTGAAGATATTAAAAACGTGAAATTTAGTACTAGGACCACTCCTGTTCCACTTCCATGTGCTTTTTTGAAGATGTCATGCCATCCTCACATCAGACAAAAAATTATTAGTTGTCTCTGAAAGGTCACACACTGAGCCAGTCTGAGTAAAACCCAAGTTGAGGTAGTGTTCATCATGTTTCATCATTTTGCTTAAGCTTCTGCTCTTTTGGGCGACAATGCTCAGTATGCTTAATATCAAAATCCCTTTGTTTTGATACTTCACCCTAATTGCCTCCAAAACTACTCACAAAGCTGCAGTAACTTCCTGTTGTTTTCAGAGCACCCTGCGGCTCTACTGCGAATTGAACCTGACATTAACTGGTGTATGTACAGTACTGTCACTCTCTGATCCAGTTTTATTGTGTTCACAGAGAAACAGGAGAAGGAAGTGGACATGTACGCCAGTCTTTCGGATGAGAAGGCCTTTGTTTTTTCTGTGGCCTTGGCTGAGATCAACCGCAAGATCCTGGGTCAAAGACTCATCTTATAGATTTAGGCCTGAATAACCGAGAACCTACCATAGAAAAACTATCAAATCACATGAGAATGACCAAAGAGGGCAGAAGTGTGTGGATCTGACCTTGGACCTGGAGAGCCTGGATGATGGGATGTGATCCAGCTGCTGAAGCCTCAGTGGAGCAGAGCATACTATCACTGAAGGATGCACACGTGGCTTTCTATAGTTTGTGTGTTGTGAAAACACACAAACACAGAAGGGCATTAATATGAACATTCACACTAAAGGAAATAACTTTATACTAAATACATGTTATCAAATGAACATCCCAGGTGATGGAAACTTCACATTAATGGACAGGACCAAGGTATTGGTAGCTGTGTGCTTCCTAATGCATTGAAGATGTAAAGTGATCTTTAAGTAATGTTGAGTACATTTTGTGTCCCTGATCAAGACAAACTCCAAGCCTGGGAAAAAAAAAAACAAAAAAAAACTTACAGGCGTTCACAAATTACTGTGACGTACACGACACACAATGTATTTAGTGGCTTGTGTTGACTAATTTCACTTCGCTTGACATGAATGATTAAAAAACCTGTCCAGCTTTCCTACGATGACAGAAGATTGTGAGGTAGTGCTGATGAAGTGGACACATTTTCTTTTAAAGATTAAGAAATAAATGTAGCTTGTATTCAATCAGCAGTCATTGATTCGTATCGTTTGATGGTCCACAACAGAATCTCACATATATGTATGTATGTATATATATATATATATATGTGTGTGTATATATATGTATATGTGTGTATATATATATATCTGTATATGTATATACACATGTATATACACATATATATATACACACTGTACATATGTACAGTGTGTGTATATATATGTATATATATATATACATATATATACACACACTGTACATATGTACAGTGTGTGTGTATATATATGTATATATACATATATATATATATATGTATATATACATATATACACACACACACACTGTACATATGTACATATATACAGTCATGGAAAAAATTATTAGACCACCCTTGTTTTCTTCAATTTCTTGTTCATTCTAATATCTGGTACCACTAAACGTATAATACAATGAACACAACAAAAAATGCAGCTGGTCACATAATACTTTATGTCCTATTTGACATTCTTCAGCTTAATTGATTCCCAGGGTATATAAGAGGCCATTTCATGTCACAAGCAGCACTGCACATGCAAAGGCCTAGAGTGGTTTCCTGCTTACATTCAAGCCGTAGCACAACTCAGAAGTTGTCAGCTCTCACATAATGCCTAAAAAGAATTATGTGAAGCAACAAAGGCAGCCATCTTGGCACTGCTGGAAATTGGCATGAGTGAGAGACAGGTAGCGAAAAAACTGAAGATCTCCAAGACAGCCGTTCATTACAACAAAAAAAAAACAAGCTGAACATGGCACTACCAAATTGCTACCTGGCCGTGGCAGGAAACGTCTTTCTACCCCAGGAGATGACCGTGCACTCATCCGTTCCTGTGTCAGGAATCGTCGTCAGACCTCCAGGGACCTTAAAAATGAGTGGGCACTGTCGAGAAATGTGACTTGCTCGGCAAGGACAGTTCGAAACCGACTTGTTGAAGCTGGTTTGAAGTCACACAGAGCACGCAAGAAGCCCTTCATCAATGAAAGGCAGAGGAAGGCCCGGTTACTCTTTGCTCGAGACCACAAGGATTGGACTGTTGATGATTGGGCTAAGGTTCTCTTCAGTGATGAATCCAATTTTGAATTGATGCCCACTCCAGCCAACTTACTGGTTAGGAGGAAGCCTGGAGAAGCTTACAACCCAGACTGTCTTGCCCCTACAGTAAAACATGGGGGTGGATCAGTCATGATCTGGGGTTGTTTCAGTCTGAGTGGAACAGGGCAAATGCAATTGTGTGAAGGCCGAATGAACCAGGTCAAGTACAGGACTACCCTTGAAAACAGTCTTCTTCCATCAGCTGGAAAACTCTTTCCTGCCTCGAATGACTGGATTTTCCAACAAGACAATGCCCCTTGCCACACGGCAAGGTCAGTTAAAGCCTGGATGGAGAACCACAACATTCGCACCATGCCTTGGCCTGCTCAATCACCAGATCTTAATCCAATTGAAAACCTGTGGAAAATCATCAAACTCAAAATGGAGAACCACAAGCCCAAAAACAAAGAAAATTTGATTGAATTTGTCCAACAGGAATGGGCTGCTGTGACAGCAGAACAATGTCAGAAGCTGGTGGAGAGCATGCCAAGACGCATGACTGCAGTCATCAAAAACAATGGTTATGCAATCAAGTATTAACTCTTGTGTGTATCATGGGTTTAAAGCAAACAGAAAAGAAAACATGGAATGCTTAAAAGTAGTGTTTTTGGCGGTACAATGCCATAGCTATTGATGTAAGAATTTAAGTAATTTTGGTTATTATCAAGAAAACCATGGAAAATGAATAATCCTTAGTTCTTAAATTAAACTCTCATGAGCTATTTTTGTTGTTATCATTATAATTGTCCAAACAAATGTACCTTTAGTTGAGCCAGGCATTAAAATTAACAAGAAATTGAAGAAAACAAGGGTGGTCTAATAATTTTTTCCATGACTGTATGTATATATATATATATATATATATATATATATATATATATATATATATATAGATCTCCATCCATTATCTACCGCTTATCCTCATAGGTCCGCGGGGGGGCTGGAGCCTATCCCAGCTGTCTTAGGGCGAAGGCAGGGTACACCCTGGACTAGTCACCACCTCATCGCAGGACACAGAGACAGACAACCATTCACACTCACATTCACACCTACGGTCAATTTAAATTAACCAATTAACCTAATCCCCATGCATGTTTTTGGATGGTGGGAGGAAGCCGGAGTACCAGAAAGAACCCACACAGACATGAGGAGAACATGTAAACTCCACACAGAAAGGCCCCGGGCCCGGAATTCGAACCCGGTACCTTCTTGCTGTGAGGCGACAGTGCTAACCACTACACATATATATATATATATATATATATATATATACAGTCATGGAAAAAATTATTAGACCACCCTTGTTTTCTTCAATTTCTTGTTAATTTTAATGCCTGGCTCAACTAAAGGTACATTTGTTTGGACAATTATGATAACAACAAAAATAGCTCATGAGAGTTTAATTTAAGAACTAAGGATTATTCATTTTACATGGTTTTCTTGATAATAACCAAAATTACTTAAATTCTTACATCAATAGCTATGGCATTGTACCGCCAAAAACACTACTTTTAAGCATTCCATGTTTTCTTTTCTGTTTGCTTTAAACACATGATACACACAAGAGTTAATACTTGATTGCATAACCATTGTTTTTGATGACTGCAGCCATGCGTCTTGGCATGCTCTCCACCAGCTTCTGACATTGTTCTGCTGTCACAGCAGCCCATTCCTGTTGGACAAATTCAAACAAATTTTCTTTGTTTTTGGGCTTGTGGTTCTCCATTTTGAGTTTGATGATTTTCCACAGGTTTTCAATTGGATTAAGATCTGGTGACTGAGCAGGCCAAGGCATGGTGCGAATGTTGTGGTTCTCCATCCAGGCTTTAACTGACCTTGCCGTGTGGCAAGGGGCATTGTCTTGTTGGAAAATCCAGTCATTCGAGGCAGGAAAGAGTTTTCCAGCTGATGGAAGAAGACTGTTTTCAAGGGTAGTCCTGTACTTGACCTGGTTCATTCGGCCTTCACACAATTGCATTTGCCCTGTTCCACTCAGACTGAAACAACCCCAGATCATGACTGATCCACCCCCATGTTTTACTGTAGGGGCAAGACAGTCTGGGTTGTAAGCTTCTCCAGGCTTCCTCCTAACCAGTAAGTTGGCTGGAGTGGGCATCAATTCAAAATTGATTCATCACTGAAGAGAACCTTAGCCCAATCATCAACAGTCCAATCCTTGTGGTCTCGAGCAAAGAGTAACCGGGCCTTCCTCTGCCTTTCATTGATGAAGGGCTTCTTGCGTGCTCTGTGTGACTTCAAACCAGCTTCAACAAGTCGGTTTCGAACTGTCCTTGCCGAGCAAGTCACATTTCTCGACAGTGCCCACTCATTTTTAAGGTCCCTGGAGGTCTGACGACGATTCCTGACACAGGAACGGATGAGTGCACGGTCATCTCGTGGGGTAGAAAGACGCTTCCTGCCACGGCCAGGTAGCAATTTGGTAGTGCCATGTTCAGCTTGTTTTTTTTTGTTGGAATGAACGGCTGTCTTGGAGATCTTCAGTTTTTCGCTACCTGTCTCTCACTCATGCCAATTTCCAGCAGTGCCAAGATGGCTGCCTTTGTTGCTTCACATAATTCTTTTGTTTTAGGCATTATGTGAGAGCTGACAACTTCTGAGTTGTGCTACGGCTTGAATGTAAGCAGGAAACCACTCTAGGCCTTTGCATGTGCAGTGCTGCTTGTGACATGAAATGGCCTCTTATATACCCTGGGAATCAATTAAGCTTAAGAATGTCAAATAGGACATAAAGTATTATGTGACCAGCTGCATTTTTTGTTGTGTTCATTGTATTATACGTTTAGTGGTACCAGATATTAGAATGAACAAGAAATTGAAGAAAACAAGGGTGGTCTAATAATTTTTTCCATGACTGTATATGTACGTATGTATATATATATATATATATATATATATGTGTAGTGGTTAGCACTGTCGCCTCACAGCAAGAAGGTACCGGGTTCGAATTCCGGGCCCGGGGCCTTCTGGTTGGATGTACTGCCAAATTCTCTGAAACGCCTTTGGAGACAGCTTATGGTAGAGAAATGAACATTCAATACACGAGCAACAGCTCTGGTTGACATTCCTGCTGTCAGTATGCCAATTGCACGTTCCCTCAAACCTTGGGAGATCTGTGGCATTGTGCTGTGTGATAAAACTGCACCTTTCAGAGTGGCCTTTTATTGTGGGCAGTCTAAGGCACACCTGTGCACTAATCATGGTGTCTAATCAGCATCTTGATATGGCACACCTGTGAGGTGGGATGGATTATCTCAGCAAAGGAGAAGTGTTCACTATCACAGATTTAGACTGGTTTGTGAACAATATTTGAGAGAAATGCTGGTATTGTGTATGTGGAAAATGTTTTAGATCTTTGAGTTCATCTCATAAAAAATGGGAGCAAAAACAAAAGTGTTGCATTGATATTTTTGTTGAGTGTATATATATATATATATATATATATATATATATATATATATATACACTGTGTGTGTGTGTGTGTGTAAAGACCAGCAATTGCAAGAATTTACATTTCGCACTGTTGGATCTTAAGAAGGTTCTAAGTGGTGCTTCAAAATGTCAAAAGAAGAATTGGGAGTGAGACAAAAAGATTTGAGTGAGCCATTAAACCATTAAACTGAAATAGGCTGTTCATCAGCTGATCAAAAGTTTAAGACCACAGCCTTTAAAAGCCTAAATCTTCACAAAAATGTGAATTCAGTGTCATTTTCTGTCAGGTATCCACACTGTCATGACCTCCTGATGGCAAAGGTACAAAAAGCTTTCTCTCTCTGAACACGGTCGGATTGTTGAGCTGCATCAGCAAGGTCTCTCACAGCGTGCCATTGCTGCTGAGGTTGGATACAGTAAGACAGTCATTTTAAACTTCTTAAAAGATCCTGAGGGTTATGGAACAAAAAAGTGAAGTGCAGACCCAAAAAAATTTCAGCGACCCTGAGCCGAAGGATCCAACTGGCTGTCCGTCAAGACACGGAACGATCCTCGGCCCAAATTAAGCTTGTCACTGGTGCCAACTGCAGTCCCATAACCATTAGACAGCATCTGGGAGAGAAGGGTTTTAAGAACAAAAAACTTCTTCAAACGTCCGTCTCCTTCAACGGCACAAAATTGCTTGTTTGGAGTTTGCATGAGAGAACCAAACATGGGACACTGAAAGGTGGGAGAAAGTTTTATTCTCTGATGAGAAAAAAAATGTAACCTTGATGGTCCTGATGGCTTTCAACATTATGACAAGGAGATCCACCTGAGATGTTTTCTACACGGCACAGTGGAGGGGGCGCCATCATGATCTGGAGGGTTTTTTTCTTCAATGGAACAATGGAGGACAACACTGCAGTTGGCCGCCTGACAAAGGACTTCTTCTAGAGAAGAAAGATCACTCTTTTGAACCATCCTGTGTGTTCCCCTGATCTAAATCCAACTGAGAACATTGGGGTTGGATGGCAAGGCAAGTTTACAAAAATGGACACCAGTTCCAGACAGTGGATGTCCTCCATGAAGCCATCTTCACCACTTGGAGCAACATTCCCACTAGCCTCCTGGAAACACGAGCATCAAGCATGTCGTAACAAATTTTTGAGGTGATGAACAAGAATGGAGCGGCTACTCATTACTGAGTTCTTTTTTGAAAATTTTATTTTTATTTTACGGGGGGTTTGGTTTTTTTTTTTTTTTTGAGATATGGTCTTAAACTTTTGATGAACAGCCTATTTCAGTTTAATGGTTGTTTGTAATAAATTGCATACTCATCTTTTTTGTCTCACCTTTTTGTCTCACTCTTTTGTGTGTGTGTGTGTGTGTGTGTGTGTGTGTTTGTATAAAAACATGATAACATGATGTCCTCTTAGGAGGCTAAAACGTGCTAAAGTGCCCTCTTCAGTGGTGAGAACTTGCTGTAGGTGCCCTTTATTTCTTTCCGCCCCTGCAAAAAGTCTATGCACGCCACTGGATCCTCGGACGTCACCAGGGAGAGAAAATAAGCAGTCTAGCCTGTGGAGGGCAGCACTACTCTTTGAAGCAGCCAGTCTGCAGCAAACACCAGAAGAAGAGGCTTGAGACGGTGCGCAGGCTCCTCTGGAAGCAGCCCAGTAATCCACCTGACGGCAGCAGCACAGTGAGTCAGCAGCTCGTCTCTAATGGCTGCCCAGTCGGTCTACCGCACTCATTAACCGGCTGTGTTCACTGTTTCACCATCAATCCGATCCGGAGGAACCATGCCTCTCCTGAAACACCTGCTCCATCTCCATCAGCCTCCATCAGCTCTGTCTGGCCTGAGGCAACGTGCTCGGTTTAAAACCACGGGGCCCTCAGCGCGAGGAAGGCAGCGGTTCAGCACGGCCGAGGTTAACGTTACCATGGAAACAGGAGAGCCCGCCAGGATGAGGGAGAAGACCCTGACAATGGACACCCTGAACCCCCAGGTGAAGGCCGTGGAGTACGCTGTGAGGGGCCCCATCGTCCTGAAGGCAGGAGACATCGAGAGGAGGCTGCAGCAGGTGAGTGCTTCTGGGAGCCAGGTGTGGAGGAAACGCTAAGGCATGAGCGAACACAGCGTCAGTCTGCATTTCAGTGATGCTAATGTGAGGGCAGAGTGTTTCATGCACTAAAGACTTTTATCTAAACTGTCATCATGTTAAGACGCTCAGGGGCGGTCCTAGCCTATTTGGTGCCCTGGGCGAACACCTCCTGTGGCTCAATGTAACTTCAAAGTTTAGTGCTCCCAGCACTTCCAGCCTCACAACTAAACATCATGAACATGTAGCACATAGCATGAATTCTATGTCAGGTTGGTGACATTAATCCCACTTTCTGAGGTTGAGATCTGACTTCACAGAGTTCTGATTTCAGTTCTGAGTCAGAGCTGGAAATTCTGACATTGATGTACAAGTGAATGCACCAAACACAAACGCCGGGCTCCTAATGCTGCTGCAGTGACATTAATCCTATTGGGCCAGTTGTTCAAAGGTAATCCGATTGGATTTTGGTTATCGGATTGGATCAAATCTTGAAAATGGGTTGTTCACAAGGGAAAGAAGGATTCTGAAATCGGATTAGATCACAGAATCCAATCCTAGTTTGAATCTGGATCAAACCTTCAGTTTGTGTTGTTCAAAACATTGCAGTAGGATTTGGATACTTTGATCCAAAAAAACAGGATTATCCTGATCCCAACGGGGGAAGGATTTCAAGGTGGATTTCAGGAAGAAAATGTCGTAAAACTGTAAAATTGGTCAATTAATACATTTGTATCATTTAGTGTATATACTTTTATTCATATTTGTGCTTGACTTGTTTAACCACTACAGTTAAAGTAAATAAAGTAGACATAGGCTGCCAAATAAGCCTTTCAGTATTGTAAATTCAAAATAAAAATTATCTTGTGAGGGCGGCACTGTTGATAGCACTGTCGCCTCACAGCAAGAAGGTACCGGGTTCAATTTCCGGCCCGGGGCCTTTCTGTGTGGAGTTTACATGTTCTCCTCATGTCTGTGTGGGTTCTCTCTGGTACTCCGGCTTCCTCCCACCATCCAAAAACATGTATGGGGATTAGGTTAATTGGTTAATTTAAATTGACCGTAGGTGTGAGTGTGAGTGGTTGTCTGTCTCTATGTGTCCTGTGATGAACTGGAGACTTGTCCAGGGTGTACCCTGTCTTTCACCATAAGACAGCTGGGATAGACTCCAGCCCCCCCACGACCCTATGTGAGGATAAGCGGTAGAAAATGGATGGATGGACCCAGACTTCAATAATAAAGAAAAATAATATATGAAATTTTTCTGTCATCACTGTATATTAAATTCAAAGATAGGGTTACATTGCCCCATGTTGGCTCTATGTGTTGTTCTTTACATAGCTGTAGCCCACACTGTGATATGTTGTCCCATTTAAAGCACTGGCAGTCTGGTAATCTTGAAAACTGTGTATCTGGATCAGAGTGATCCAATCCAATGTTGCTTTGAAAAACCTGCATAAAAGTAAGACGGCTTACCTGATCCTGGATAGCAAAAAATGAGATTTCCTATCCAAATTAATTTTGATTGAGATTAAATGTTTTGAACAACTGGCCCATTATTATTATTTTTACACAGCATTTCCAACAGTGGCACATACTCTGTGTTCAGCAGCTGTTTGTGCATGAGTAATTGATATGATCAATAACAGGCACGTCTGTGATCAGGAGCTCCTCCATCTCCCCTCCTCTGGCCTCACACACACTGTAAGCGCCCACGAGGACAAGTGTTTTGACTCTAAGACACTGTTACTGGATTTGCTGTGGTTTTCTGTGCTCAGGTGTTCTTTTAAAAGTTTGATTAAAATGTTAAAAAGAGTAACTGTATGTTTCTGCAATGAGACAAAATGGATCAAAATAAGGCTTTTATGTAGACATTGAATGAAAGTCACAAACCACGGGTTAGAGGCTCATTTTCTATATAAAACGGTACGGCAATACAACTGGCTGTCATACAGCAGGTTTACGTCATCCTTCTATGGAGACTCAAGTGGCAGTCTGGCTGTTCCTGTTCAGTTTCAACAGACGCTCTGTATGATGTTCCTGACGCCAGTGTTCGGCACCCAAAGCCTCATTACCTTAATGATGTGTTCTCTTGTCCCTGCAGGGAGTGAAACAGTCTTTCACTGAGGTCATCAAAGCCAATATTGGAGATGCTCATGCCATGGGCCAGCAGCCAATCACGTTCCTCCGTCAGGTGTGCAGCATGCTTTCATGGAAACATGGATCCAGCTCTCAGACATGGTTCCAACGAGAACTGAGGCAGTTCTGAAGGCAAAAGGGGGTCCAACCTGCTACTAGCAAGGTGTACCTAATAAAGTGGCCAGCATATAGTGTATGTGTGCGAGAAACACAGTTGAAAAAGGAAATTGTGGTCATGAATGAATGAAGAAACACAGTGAGACAAGCGGAACGATCTCTATCACATCTTCCATTTTTTACACCTGGTGATCTCTGGGTGAATCGTGAGCTGAGCGCGTCCTTATGTCTGGAGGTCGTACCGATCGACCGTACCTGATCATCATTGACTGTTATGTCTTTTCATCTATAATCTTCAAACTAGTGGGTTTTGTTGCTGACCATTGTTGCTCCCTCACTGTAGCAATAACAACTTTACTTAGGGTGAACAAAAAAAAGAAACGAGGGGACATGGTTTATTTTTCAAGTAATGTATTCACAACCTTTTCCCAGTGAAAGCTGCTGATGATCACTGATATGCACAGTCCTGTCTCTTCTGTGTATCTGATTGGATCTTTCTGCAGGTCGTGGCTCTGTGTTGTTTCCCAGAGCTGCTGGACAGTCCAGCTTTCCCTGACGATGCTAAGCAGCGAGCTCAGCGCATCCTGCAGGACTGTGGAGGACAGAGCCTAGGTATGAAAAACATCGAGTGTGTATTATATAATATCCAAACATGATCTTTATTATCAATGCTTGTATTTCTGCTGCAGGCTCATACAGTGCCAGCCAGGGGGTGGAGTGTATCCGGCAGGATATTGCTGAGTACATCACCCACAGAGACCAGGGTGTACCTTCTGACTGGGACAACATCTTCCTCACCACAGGAGCCAGTGATGGCATCATGGTACGAGCAGCAACGTAGGGTTGATAGGAGGCAGGAGTACGACTGGAATGATTGTTGTCATTTTAAGATAAGATAATCCTTTATTCATCCCACAGATGGGGAAATTTGTGTCGTTAGAGTAGCAAACTTGATAGTGCGACATTACAAGGAGGGCCTACAAATACTAAGAAATAAGAAAGTCAGGAGAAAAACAACCAAGTGGGAAAAAACTAAGGCATCATATGAATAATACGTGAATAACTATGCATCATATATACAACATAAGTGACTAAAATACACTATATTGCCAAAAGTATTCGCTCACCCATCCAAATAATGAGAATCAGGTCCACAGTCAACTCTCAGCTGTATTATAAGAACGTGGAAGTGTTTGGGAACGACAGCAACTCAGCCATGAAGTGGTAGACCACATAAACTGATGGAGCTGGGTCAGTGGATGCTGAGGCGCATAGTGTGAAGAGGTCACCAACTTTCTGCAGAGTCAATCACTACAGACCTCCAAACTTCATGTGGCCTTCAGATTAGCTCAAGAACAGTGCACAGAGAGCTTCATGGAATGGGTTTCCATGGCCGAGCAGCTGCATCCAAGCCATACATCACCAAGTGCAATGCAAAGTTTCAGATGCAGTGGTGTAAAGCACGCCACCACTGGACTCTAGAGCAGTGGAGACACGTTCTCTGGAATGACGAATCACGCTTCTCCATCTGGCAATCTGATGGACGAGTCTGGGTTTGACGGTTGCCAGGAGAACGAAACTTGTCGGACTGCATTGTGCCAAGTGTAAAGTTTGGTGGAGGGGGGATTATGGTGTGGGGTTGTTTTTCAGGAGCTGGGCTTGGCCCCTTAGTTCCAGTGAAAGGAACTCTGAATGCTTCAGCATACCAAGACATTTTGGACAATTCCATGTTCCCAACTTTGTGGGAACAGTTTGGAGCTGACCCCTTCCTCTTCCAACATGACTGTGCACCAGTGAACAAAGCAAGGTCCATAAAGACATGGATGACAGAGTCTGGTGTGGATGAACTTGACTGGCCTGCACAGAGTCCTGACCTCAACCTGATAGAACACCTTTGGGATGAATTAGAGCAGAGACTGAGAGCCAGGCCTTCTCGTCCAACATCAGTGTGTGATCTCACAAATACACTTCTGGAAGAATGGTCCAAAATTCCCATAAACACACTCCTAAACCTTGTGGACAGCCTTCCCAGAAGAGTTGAAGCTGTTATAGCTGCAAAAGGTGGACCGACGTCATATTGAACCCTATGGATTAGGAATGGGATGTCACTTAAGTTTATATGAGTGTCAAGGCAGGTGAGCAAATACTTTTGGCAATATAGTGTAAGTGGACAAAATTACACAGCAACTCGAGTGGGGTAATGACGGTAATACAGTGAATGTTATAATGAAAAGAAGTGAAATTGCACATTAATAGATGAGAAATGTGTGTGGGTGTGTGTGTAGCTCTATCAGATGAACAGAGCAGCAGTGGTTCAACTTCTCATTTCTGCCACTTCCACCAGGTCCACTTCTCCAGTGATGGAGAGGCAGAGAGCCATAAAGAACATTTATGTTTAGCGCTGCATTACAACACTCAGTACTGTACTGTCTGTACCTTTGATAGCAGTGTGTAGTGTTACTGGGGAGCACCCTCTACCAGCAGGTCAATCACATGCGTCACATGTGTTGCTTCCAGAGCATACTGAAGCTGCTGGTGTCTGGTCAGGGAGCCTCCAGGACAGGCGTGATGATCCCCATCCCTCAGTACCCGCTGTACTCTGCAGCCATATCTGAGCTGGAGGCAGTGCACATTAACTACTACCTGGATGAGGAGAACTGCTGGGCGCTGGATATTGAAGAGCTGCAGCGAGCTTACCTGACAGCCAAGCAGCACTGCCATCCCAGAGTGCTCTGTATCATCAACCCTGGAAACCCCACAGGTGGAGGTTATGGATGTGTTCATTTATCAAATTCTAGTAACTTGATTGAAAAAAGAGCTGTTGCTCTTGATGTTTTCGATAGAATAAAGAATATCATGACACAGTCATGTGTCTTTTCTTTGGGCAGTACTGTATGACTGAATGCTTACTGTTGCGTTGAGACAATGTTGACAGGCCATACTGTATATTCTGTGGTCCTTTTGTGATTGGGAAGTGTCAGGTGTTCAGATAATATAAGGATGCCCACCAGCCCTGAGCTGCTGTCAGTTATCTGTGTCTGCATAACTCTGTTCTCAGGTCAGGTGCAGAGTCAGAAATGTATAGAGGAGGTGCTTCACTTCGCCTATGAGGAAAATCTGTTTGTCATGGCTGATGAGGTAAAGTCACTTCCAATTCAAGGTTTATTACATTTCAAAATTAGCATTCTGTGTGTATGTGCATGTGCATGTGTGTGTGTGTGGTTCCTGTGCTCTAGGAGTAGTCCAGCAAGTTTTTCTTTTTGGAAAGTTAAACAGACTGAGATGACATGACAAAAAAAACAGTGACTCCTGCAGTCATCAGAATATTTGATGAAAGGTGCTTTGGGCTGTAGGAGAGATGGTTAAACTAGAGTTCAGCTGCTCAGGCTGGAAGAAGTGTGTCCATGAACAAGTTAATATTGAATATAAGTCTGATCTGACATTTCACAGCAGCCATTTTTAACTTGCCCTTTTATAAAACATAAAGTGTCTTGTTCCAGCGTTTTTGTCCATTTTGAGTCATATTTCTAGACCCACAGAATATTTTGTACTATGTCTCTGAAAACAGTGAATAGCTCAAATGAAAGTAGAGACTCTCTATTTCATTATGAAAAAAATGTTTGTTTTTATCTTGTTCCTTTCTTGTTTTATCAGAGGTAGAGTAGAGGACACTTTCACCAAAATCACCACTTTTTGTCCAGAATCTGTCCGTTATGCTCGCTAATCGCGATCATCCTCCACTTCCTGTTTTGATCTCTGTGGTGTATACCGTCTCTTAATGCTCCGACTACATCTCCCAGAAGCTCCAACATTACTCACAGACTGTGTGGGAACACGATAGGCGACCCACTGCCGAAAAACCATTTGACGTAAAAATACATCAATAGCCACGTTTACATGATGTTTTTTAATTCTAAATTAAATAGTTCGGAATTAAAATATTCTCCTTCGAGTTTACATGGAAATAATAATTCCACATTGAGGTTTACATGGACCACACGTTAAATCACCTTTATTTAATTCCGCTCAACCTCTGGCGGTCGTGAAGGGCCCTGATTGGACAGTGGCCATACTTACGTAATTACTCTCTGCCGGAAGAAAACACACTCCAGCTGACTACTGCCTTTTTTGTCATTTCAGTTTAATGTTACCTCATGGACACAATATAATACAGGCAGTCAAATATGCCTACTAAGCAGCAGCTCGAGAATATTATCACGCTTCACGTATGCCTGCTGAGGAGAAGAGAGTGTCGGATAAGGGAGGAAGAAGACAAACGACTTCTTCAGCCCACTCCCGTGTCCCACTCACAAATCCAAAGAGCAGTGGATGAAAGTCTGAAGCAAGGACTGAATCTTCTTTTTCTGCTGCTACTGCTTCTGCCTTTTCTTCTTACGAGCATGCGCTGAACGATCGGAATAAACTTTACGAAGAATTAACATTTACATGAAAGAGAATTAAAGTAATTCGGCTTTAAAAGTGGAATAAATCACCCACTTACTTCAGAATTAAGTTTACATGGTCTTTTTAAAGCAGAATTTATTTTTATTCGGAATTAAATTAGTTTTATTTGGAATTAAAGCTCTCATGTAAACGCAGCAAATGTCAAAGTTAATGTCTACTTTATAGTCAATTCACTATGTAAGAGCATCACACAGAGGACTGAAATTGCATTTCACCAGACACCAAATGTGCAATTTGAACTAAAACACACACACACACACACACACACACACACTCATGGACAAGAAGTGTACACAGACATCAACAATAGACATAAGACATACATGTAGACATATAAGCTTCGAACAAGAAGGAAGTTCTGAGGTAGTGCTTCTGGGTGGCTGATGACGTGAAGAAATGTGCAATATATAAGGTGCAATAAGTGAAAGGTGCAAATTGTAAAGTGGCACTCAAAGAGTAATTGTGTGTGTATCCTGTCAACGTCATCATAACGAATCCATTTTCTAAATCAACATTGGCATCACATGAGCTTTCTTGCAGTTCCTGTTACCTCAAGGTCCTGCTGATACTTACAGCATATTTCCATCATTTGTAGAAATAAAGTGTGTATGAAAAGTGAAAAATCTGAGAATGAGAGCAAATTTTGGAGCTGCTCTCCACTCTGACAGGTGGCTGCTCCATTAAAAAAAAGGTTGAATATTTTAAAACTTAAACGTGAATAATGTAGAATATATGAATGATTTGAACACTGGAGTTTCTATGAATGACTAAATAGCATTTGAAAATGCCCAAAAATGCAGGAATTTTGAAAAGCAGTTGGAAATTCCCATTTGCTAGATTTTGAATATGATCTGACACAAAAACAGGAACTAGCAGGTCAGCGCTAAAAAAGAGGAAGTCTTTGAGTCAACACTGGCAGCCAAAACCACCAGAAGCAGCTGTGAGTTTTTACTGCTCAAACCTGAAGCACACGATGTGCTGTCAGACAATTTTAGAATGAATCTAAATATGTTATGAGAAACCCTGAAAAGCTGAACCCCAGAGCTCCCAGTACTGAACATAATATCAATCGTTCTGCCATGCAGGAGTGATTTTTTTCCTTTTTGAAAAAGGAGTGTGAATTTTATAAAAACAAATGAGTTCAGTTAAAATCTGTATTTCACAACTGCTTGTATCTGTGCCTGGAATTTACAGCTCAGGAGTCACATGAGTGTATTCTCTGTATCATCCTGTCTGTGTGGAAATAAATATGTCAGTGTATCTTTGGTGTTTTGGCAGGTTTACCAGGACAATGTGTACTCCCCAGACTGTCAGTTCCACTCCTTTAAGAAGGTCCTCTATGAGATGGGCCCTGAATACTTCGACAACGTGGAGCTGGCCTCCTTCCACTCCACCTCCAAGGGCTACACTGGAGAGTGAGTATCCTCAGTCCTGAGCTGTGCCTCATGACAGGCTGCTCCCACAGGGAGACAATCACCTCTTCAGTGTGTAACATGTCAGTATTGAATGATTGAGGATTTGAGTGGATCCGTGTGCCTGGGGTTGTTTTGAAATCACATGAGCAAACTTCAGTGTGAATGGGCTTAAAGTTGTGTGTGTTCAGTGAAGATAAAGTGTAATAAAGCGTTCTTTTTTCAGGGAATATTTCCATAGACTCCCATTTCATAATTACACAAACATCCTCTGAAAAGAAAATGTAGTTTGTCCTAATACACTGATATAACCGCTGTAGAACACAACAGAAGTTCCACATTTGAAATTTGCCTTCTTTGCTCGGATCAGTATCGCTCTCCATAAACATGAGGTGACAACCAACAGCCAGTTAGCTGAGCTCAGCACAGAGACATGCAGTGACCTCCATGAGTCTTGTTGTTTCCATGACAATGCCAGGCCATTGACGGAGCATTGGTATGAAGCCCAAAACTGTTGTTTTTTGGCTCAAACAGAGAGTTTAATTCCCAAGAAAATACTGCAACAGGTGCAATACACAGTGAGAAAAATAAGCGGATGTGAAAATGTAGGATGCTATGTTCTGTTCAAACAACAAACATGAGTGTCAGTACGTTCACTGCACTATATAAACGACATGTCAGGGATGAGAGTGACGGTAATTCTTGTCTCACAGGGTGTAGCAAACTGAATGCATGCATGCATCACGACACCAGCACGTCTCATGTCATCTGGGCTGTTCACTTGGTCCCACTCAGGTGTGGTTTCCGTGGAGGCTACATGGAGGTGCTGAACATGGATCCACAGGTGAAGGCCCAGCTGGTCAAACTGCTGTCTGTTCGTCTCTGCCCTCCTGTCTCTGGACAGGCAGCGATGGACGTCATCGTAAATCCTCCCAAAGTGCACGAGCCCTCATACGCTCAGTTTACCAAGGTGTGTGTGCATTCACAGTGTGAAACGTCAGCTGTAGTGTGTGCTCTCTAATGTCTCTACATGGGCTCACTTTTGTTTTTGGCACATGCAGAGCCATATAGCAAATGTTCTTTATCCTGGTGGAAGGACAGTCATGGGAGTGAGTGTGGATATTCCCATCACTGGTCTGCTCTGAGCAGGTTAACGGTGACTCAGCTGTTTTCAAGCTGTCTGTCCAGTTCATATGAAATTGATAACTGAGGAACGGAGGGAAGTCCTTCAAATCTGGTGCAGATGCCCCACTGGAATCAAGGATGACCTGGTTAGGTTTTGAAGTTCAAGGTTATGGTGTCCTCACACATTGAACCGTTATGTTGATGCCTCAAAGATGAACAAATTAAATTTGACCTCATACCAGAATTCATATATGAATTATGGTGAAATGACGAAGTGATGGCATTGTGGACAGACAGAACGTGACAGTATACGCGTCACTGACTTGTTATGTTTGTTGCCCAGGAGAAGAGCTCAGTCCTGGATGTCCTGGCTTACAAGGCCAGGCTTACTGAGCAAATCCTGAACTCAGTGCCTGGGATCAAGTGCAACCCAGTCCAAGGAGCCATGTATGCCTTCCCACAGATCTTCATCCCACCACGAGCAATTCAGGAAGCCCAGGTGTGTTCCTTCATGCACTATGCCACCCTCTGTACCATAGACCCTCTTTGTCTTTTTGGGTCAACAGTTTATGTCACATAGAAGTGTTCTTCCAGCACTGTGTGTTTGGT
Source organism: Synanceia verrucosa (assembly GCA_029721515.1). Classification (NCBI taxonomy): domain Eukaryota; kingdom Metazoa; phylum Chordata; class Actinopteri; order Perciformes; family Synanceiidae; genus Synanceia; species Synanceia verrucosa. Next base: position 34,974,577 of record CM056549.1, read on the forward strand.
TGCTCTAGTCATAAATAAGAACTAAAAAGATCTTAAATCTTAAAAAGGTCCGAGGACATTATGATAGATGTTTACTCTATTGTACCTCAGGAATTGCAGCAGTTTTTGGGTGGTTAACATTTGTTACACAGATTTGATGCTAAATTTAACCATTTTTTTTAACCAATCAAGAATTAAAATTAATAATCTAAAATATCACATTAAGACACCAGGACCTTGGAGAACATTCTGGAAAAAACATGCTGTGATATGTGTGGAGTTAAACAGATGTGGTGATTTCTGTAGAAATTGCATTTTTCTGCTAGGAAAGCAATTCATCCTCTGGAAACATGGTTAAGTATACACAGATGTATGTGAAATTTGATTTAGTCCATCCTTAGGCTTAGCCTTTTAGGAACAGAGGGCTGCTGTGACGCAAAGACACTCAGAAAGACAGTCAAAATATAAGAGGACAAACATTAAACTATTCACAATGCCCAGTCTTTTCCAGCTCGTGTCAAAAAAAACTCACTTTATGTCATAGAAACACTGCAGAACGAGGCAAAATAAATCCTGAAAGACCATCCCAGCATGCACGTGATGTCCCTGAACGTGGCCAGATGGACAGCCGCTCATTGTGGGAGTGTTTCTGTGTGTGTCTGCAGTCTCTGTCCATGGCTCCTGACATGCTGTACTGCCTCAAACTGCTGGAGGAAACTGGTATCTGTGTGGTTCCAGGAAGTGGCTTCGGCCAGAGGGAGGGAACCTACCACTTCAGGTTAGACACAATCAAAGTGTCAATCAAGCTGATAAAACACTATCAGACTTTTTTTTCTCCTTTATTTTTCTTCATCGCCTCCTAAACCAGTTTGATTTGAATGTCCTTTACTTTAGCGCCACCCTGAGGACAAAGTGGCACAACACAACTAAATTCATCTGCACATGTCATGAAATAGTGTAGATCATGGTGATGTAGGGACTATTACTGGGCTAGTTCACATTGAGCTGTGTTTACTAAGTGGACTTTCATGCCTTTCCTTATTTCTGTCATGTGACGGAGTCAAAGTGTCAAATAACATGCCAAAGTATTTCTTGTGAGCAAAGACATCACTTGGTGCTGAATTTCTGTGTATGGTCTCATGTAGTCGTAGTAGTCAAAGTAGTTTTGTAATGTAATGTAGTTTTTGTACAGATTAAACAAACAAGATTTAGTTAGAGACACATCCAAATATAGTGATTGCTGTAATTAAAGCAAAAAGTGTCTCCTCAAAGTATTAAATCATTTTTCCAACACTCCTAGTTTTCCATTTTCACACATTTTGGAGTTTCACTTGCAGATTTTCTGCATTATCATTTCAGGCTGTAACACAAAAGGGTATGATTACTCCCTGTAGGCACTTCCAGTATGGAAAAGCCAAGTGGACCACAAATGCCCCACAAACATAGCGTACCATCCAACAGGCATATTGGCCTGAAATGATAAGAAAGGCAGAGGAAGATGGGTTCCTACTATCCTGTTATATGAGCACTGTTCTCATCTGACAGATAACCCAAACCACAGCAGCCTGTGTGTCTTTGAGCACACAGCGCTGGGGTGAACTAGGCCTCAGATAGAATAGGAGGATTAAAATGAAAGCATTTGTTTTTGCTATGTTTGCCTCTTAGAATGACCATCCTGCCGAGCCCAGAGAAGCTGGAAGTCCTTCTAGGGAAGCTGAAGGAATTCCACGTTAGATTCCTTGAGAAGTTTTCACAACAGGAACCTCAGATCGCCAGCACTACCCAAGAGCAGCTGGACTGAAGCTTCACTAGCCATCTTGTGTAATGTTAATATTGCTTAGAGTTTACTGATCTTTCAGACCGTATGTTAAAGAAATATTGTGCCTTCTCCTAAGATGACATGTCTCCTCGAAAACCCAGAATAAGAGAACACAAAGTGGAGTGATGTAGAAAGAACACTGTTCTTCTTCTCCTCAGAGTAGTTCATTTGTGCTCTCATTGGTCTGTTCTCTTAGTGTTCAGGCTGTTACACACCTGTTAGCCATATGTCCCTAGAGAGCCCTCTGTTACAGTGCAGCTACATTTTTACAAATGTTTTGTTTGTTTTGTTGTTGCCTTATATAATATTAATATTAAAGAGTTGGTTCACTCACATCATATATTGTGCTATATAATGTCTACTGTATATCTATATCACACATCAACACAGAAAACTTTGAAGATGAAATGTTCCTCTGTTGCCTTATACACTGATAAAGCATAATATTATGACCACTGCCAGGTGAAGTGAATAACACTGATTATCTCTTTGTGGCTCCTGGCAAAAAATGAACATTTAGTCCTCAGAGTTGATGTTAGAAGCAGGAAAAATGTTCCAGCATCAGGATTTTTCAGGAGTTTGACAACAAGAAGCAAACAGTGATGTCTAGAGGACTGGATCAGAGCATCTCCAGAACTGCAGCTCTGGTGGTCTGTTCCTGGTCTGCAGTGGTCCAAAGAAGGACCAGTGGTGAACCAGAGACAGGGTCATGAGAGGACAAGGATCAGTGATGCAGATGGGGAGTGAAGGCTGGTCCTGGTGGTCTGATCCAACAGAGCAGAGAAGTTAATGCTGCTGAAGATAGACAGGTCAGGGTCAGACCAGTCAGGGTGTCCATGCTGACCTCTGTCCACCACCTAAAACACCAACAATGGGCAGGTGGGCATCAGAGCTGGACCACGGAGCAATGGAAGAAGGTTGGTCCTGGTTTGATGACTCATGATTTCTTTTACATCACTTGGATAGCTTTGTGCGTGCGTGTGCTGCTTACCTGGGAAACCCATGGCACCAGGATGCACTGAGGGTAGAAGGCCAGCTGCTGGAGGCAGTGATGCTTTGGGCAATGATCTGCTTGGAAACCTTGGGTCCTGCCATCAGGTGGACATATGCTTGATTGTATATGTCCCAGGAGCCATGATGAAGAGAGCATCAGTGTTATTCGCTTCAGCTGTCACTGGTTAGGATGTTATGCCTCCGTCTGTCACTTCAGCAGGTATTTCCTGTCATCTCCAGTTTGCCCCATTGTTTGCCCCATATCCACGGTAGAGTGTCCACTCTGTTCAACAATAAAAACAATGTGTTGCTCACATGCATATTCAAACTGAAGCATTAAAATTATCAGCTGGTCCCTGGATTTTTGAATATGCTGGTCTGGTCTGGTGTGCTGGAACCCCTGATCTATGGTACTTTTCTTTGACTCATTTTTCATCACATACCGTACAGCAGAGTCAAACAATAACACACCATAAATGTACATACATTCATCAGTCCTTCCACTATATTATACCATATTATCTCATTTCATTCTTAAACTGGTGGATGTTGGGTTTCCTTTCAGACCATTTACTTTTATGAATATAACATTTTCTGAATGAAATGATTTGATTTAAAATGATTATCAAATTAATTGATTGTTAAATAAGAGGCTGTAATCCCAGTTTGGCTGCCTGGTCAGGACCCGCAGATCAACTTTGAAAATGACTAATTTACTTTAATTCATTTATTAATTTAGTTTTTATTTACACTGTCTGGCAAAAAAAAAAAGTCACCACCCAAAAGAAGGTTACACGCTCTAATATTTTGTTTCAAATCCCAGAGATTCTCAGTGGGGTTAAGGTCTGGACTCTGTGGTGAAAATGATGCGTCATGCTCCCTGAACCACTCTTTCACTATTTGAGCCCGATGAATCCTGACATTGTCATCTTGGAATATGCCTGTGCCATCAGGAAAGAAAAAAATCCATTGATGGAATAACCTGGTCATTCAGTATATTCAGGTAGTCAGCTGACCTCATTCTTTGAGCACATATTGTTGCTGAACCTGCAGTAATTATCCAATAGGAGGATTTGCTTAGTCAAATCCAGGTGGTGACTTTTTTTTTTGGCTAGGCAGTGTATATATGTATGTATGTAACTAATTAATTAATGTTGCAAATTTCCCTGTCTGTGGGACAAATAAAGGATTATCTTATCTTATCTCTTAAAGCCCTGCATGTGACTTGTTATTGAGAGGTGTTCACTGTTGTGGAAGGTATGCCCAGCGGACTTCCCAGGGTCCTGCCGTCACCAAGAATCATCCACGAAGAAGAAGCGGGGCTGGAGAATATGTGTCGAATTTGTTTGGGTGCCTTCACATGTTGGGGTACAAGGAAACAAACTTGCAGACAGATATGCTGAGAAAGCACTTGGATCAGAAAATGTATTAATCACAACAAATCTTGGGAAAGCTGAAGTAAAATCAATCATAAAAGAGAAAATTAGGAATATCTCGCAGGGAAAATGGAATAACGAACGAAAAGGAAGAGAGTTATTTAGTATTAATCCTCTAGTTGGGAAAATGAGATGTGGTGGAAGAAATAGGAAAAAAGATACAGTAGTGACAAGACTAAGGTTGGGACATACAGGTTTGAATAAAACCCTGTTTATAATGGGAAAACATGAGAATGGCAGATGTGATAACTGTAAAACACGTTTTTATGGAATGCAGAAAGTATGACAGAGAAAGAGAAATACTGAAGAAGTGTATAGAAGAAAATAAAGATATATTCACTATTAAAGAAATGTTGAGTAAATCAATAGAGGATAAGATCATGAGATTTGTATTTGAATTCTTCAGTAACACAGGACTGTTGAAAAGAATATGAAGGATTTTTTCCACAAATGCATATGCAGTAGTATATGCTAGTCTGTAAGCCTATGCAGTTTCATTCCAGACCAAACGGTGGCGGTTATGCACGGGAATAGTTTACTTCCGCCGCTAAAAAGAAAACGAAGAAGAACAAGCGGGGCCGGAAGTGTAGTGTAAAACATGGCGGCGTCCTGTGTTGACACGCCCAGGGCAGAGGGGCACTTTTGAGCTGAAGGCACGGCAGATTTACTGGCTCTGTCAGTATGTGGACTCTTACAGCTGCTCTCAGAGCTGCTCTCAGCAGCCTCCAGCCCCAGAGCTGCTGGACTCCGGCGGGCTGGAGGCGGCTCTGCAGACCCATGTCATCATCCGGACCCCCGTGGAGGCTCTTATTCTTTGGGTCTGATCGGTTCGCCTTGGAATGTCTCAAAGTCCTCAACTCCAGCAGGTGCGAGTCCTACACTAGAAGTCTGGAACAAACATTACATGGAAATTCACTGTAACACTGAACCACCTGCCCGTGGCTGACAGGGAGCAGTGGACTGCTGCTGTGGACAGAGGTGGTGAGCAGTGGCGTGCAGAGACTTTTTGAAGGGCAGGGGCAAAAAGAATAAAAAAGGCACCTACAGCATGTTTTAGCCACTGAAGAGAGCAATTTATCATGTTTTAACCAGCCAAGAAGGTATTTGAACCTAATTTAACCAACCAGGAGGGCAATTTAGTGGGTATTTGCCAACCAGGGCACTTTAGCACTATATATTACACATTAAATAGTAGACTGTTACTAAAATTACGAATATATGTACCAGATATATACACCAGTCAGCCACTGCCAGATGCAGTGAATAACACTGATTATTTCTCCTGGGATAAGGCATCAAATGAACTTTTAGTCCTCAGAGTGGATGTTAGAAGCAGTGTCAGGATTTTTCAGGAGTTTGACAACAAGAACCAAACAGTGGTGTCTAGAGGACATCACAATATTGGGCAGGTGATCATATGAATGGTGTATGTACCCAACTATTTATAGGGTCATTAAGTATAAGTATATTAATATATGATAGCCTTTCCACAGAAGCATCTTTTTATGTTAATTGGTCATTTTATTATGTTTGCCTTGTAGCTCCTCTGCATAGTTTTCAAGAAGCACAGAAAGAGCACCTGTCATATTGACAGCGTTGTAATCTTCAACATTATTAAATGGGGAAAAAATGATAATTGGTGAAAAAGTCTTCTGCGTTGGAATCATTGTAATGATTAAGACCTGAACATCTGAGAGGGGTATGTTAAATACCCCTGCTGCATATTGAATCATACTCACTATGGAGCTTTTCACAAGTATCTGTGGGTGGCCACTGGTCAAGACACTCCCCGTGCAGGGAGACCAGCTGTCTTCTTTTTTTTCCTGTGTTTCACATTATTTATTGAGCATAACCATTTTTCATGGATAGAATGTCACAATGTTAATGTTTTAATGAGTTAATAGCAGAGTCTGGTCTAAATTTCATGTGAATAGCTGCATTGGAAATACATTTTTTTGAAAGAAAAAAGATGGAAGTTGCCCTCTAAACAAAACTAAACCTTTGTGAAAGTGTATGTGAAACAGATAGTATTGCATGAAAAAGAAACCATCATCAATATCTTTCAGTCATCTACCTTCTGCGGAGGCACAGTGTGAGCGCTGACTGTATTTTTTTTTATACAACATACAAATTCTTCTTATTATTATTTTTGAACTGTTATTCAATATTTTTCCATGCTGGAGAATGTACGCTTACTAATAATAATTCCTCATTCTTTGTCACATTACCTGTTTTTATTTTGACACAGCTACAGGTCTGCAGGTTTGGTTTCTTTTGTTATCGTGACGTCACAGTGTCATCACCCTAATGATGTGGTTCTGAGTTAAGGTTCAGTTCAGTCCAGCTGCATACGGTTCAAACAGAATTTATTTGGCAACTTCACCTTGTAGCTCATGGAATCACTGTTGTACATGAGCTTAATAGAATAAATCTCAAATAACAATAATAAAGATAATGGTGTCATAACAACTAACCTTCTTGTTCTGCTGGCAGGTGCTCTGCTGAAGGGGTGGTGAACTCCCTGGAAGTCGTTGCTCTGTCTGCTGACCTTCCAGTGAGGAGGTTTGCTCAACAGAACCACCTCCTGGTTCACAGCTGGCCTCCTGAACATGTGGATGGACGCTTTGATGTCGGGGTCGTGGTGTCTTTTGGCTGTTTACTCCATGAAGAACTCATCAAGAAGTTTCCATAGTGAGTCCTGTTGTCTGTTAAGTGATGACATCATCCTCAATAGCCACTGAACTCACCTGTCATCCCTCCCACTGGAGATCACTTATCCACACTTTAAAGGTGCCATGGCATGACATTTTCACTTTCTGAGGTTTTTGAACATTAATATGAGTTTCCCCTACCTTCTTAAGTCCCCCCACATGGCTTGAAATGGCAAAAAGTGTAAACCAAGCAATGCCCAATACTTACGTTTGAACAAAAAAAAAAAAGACAGCCCAAATGTGTTGCTATTGGATATTCCCTTTTCAACGTAAGGAGGGAAAGGTTTCCACCCCCTTTTGTCTGGATTTCCCACCCAGATCCTCCTCTAAAGTTACCGAGCGGCCGCCATTGTTTCTTTGCTGACAAAGTTAAGAGCAAAGCACAGCAGCTGCTCTGTTGTTGGCTGCTTCAGTGTGCACAGGAGGCTGTTTTTCTTTTTTTTTCTTTTTTTTTACCCTGTAGCAATAGCACTGCAGCTACCGTAGGTCCGGTGCTCGGTTAGCACTGCAGCTATTGCTGCTAGCTTAGCGCCGAGCTAACCGGAGCTATTGCTGCAGCTCCGAAATTCCTGCAGTACTAACCAAGCTCTGAGCTATTGCTGCAGTAGCTGCTGAGTGCTGAGCTGTTTCCTGGACAGTTGGTACTGATCCATGCTTCAGCTTCAGCTGTGTAGCCAAGCATAATATGTAGCCTCTTTTGCCAGTGCCAGTACACATCTATCTACATATGTACAGTACACATAATTCAGGACCAGGACTGAGTTTGGGGTAATACACTTTGAATACAATATTGTTGGACATCTGAGACCTATATAAAATTGCAGAAATCGTGTGTAATATGGGACCTTTAAATGTAAACTGTAGAGTTTTATTTTTGGTGTCTCCATCCTTTTGTTTCTACTAATATGATAACACTGTACTTCCCATAGTAATGGCAGAGATCACAGTCTTGAGCCACATATCAAGACAGAAAACACAGTGAATAAAACCTCATTTTAGACCATTATTATCACATAATAATTATTTTCACATAACACAGATTTCTTTTGAACATTTCATTATTTTCTTTTCTAAAAAGAATGCTTAATAATACTCAAATAATGTTTCGTGGTATTTATTCACAAATTAAAACACTATGACGAGAACAGTTCAATTATTTTGGAAAAAGGAGCCTGATAGTGATCACAGCCTTGACTCTGGTTCAGATTCAACAGTCAGGGCTGTTTAAACAGAATGTGTTTTGTGTTATTGATTTCTTTTTTTGCAGATGACAATGACAGCAGTGTGTAAAACACTGGCATGTTGTGATTTCAGAGTGTATAGAAAATGATATAACAAAGAGCTCTATCTATCTATGTCTATTTATTAGATTAATTGATTATCAGATTTTTTTCCTGCTAAATATTGATATCTGACAAAGACACTTTTGGGTCTTAAATTATATTTGTTGAAGTCTTAAAAAGTATTAATTTTGACTTTTAAAATAGTGCAAGAACCCTGGTTTAATATTACTGCTTTATTTATTTGGTTTCCACCATTTGTCAGTGATAAGTCGAGTCACTGTGACTCAGCTGCTTCACTGTAGTGAATTATGCAGTCACAATATGGTGACAATAAGTGATGGATAAATATGCAGTTTGTTTTCTTAGACCCTGTACATTATTTTGGAAAAGGTATGCTCATTTTTCATTGCAGTGGGATTTTGAACCTTCATCCCAGCCTGCTGCCCAGGTGGCGAGGTCCAGCACCCATCTTCCACACCATCATGAACGGTGACACTGTGACAGGGGTCACCATCATGCAGATCCGCCCCCACAGGTAAACTGATCAAAGACCTTTTTTTCCTTTCTGAAAACATAACCAGAATAGGAACGTCTCCACACCCCAGGTTTGATGTGGGCCCCATTCTCAACCAGGAGCTCCATCAGGTCCCTGAGAAGTGCACTGCTGATGAGCTTGGAGCTGCCCTAGCCACGAAGGGAGGACATCTGGTGAGCTGTTGGACCATGGACGCCTTATCATCTGACCGACAGGGAGCTAACATAACTGCTGTGTCTGTATTCTTGCTTGCAGCTGCTTGATACGTTGATGACCCTGCCCAAGAGAATAGCAAATAAAAGGGAGCAGAGTCAGACCGGTGCAACTTATGGTATGTAGGTCTGGATTACACAGATACAGTCACATGAAATATAAAACAACTCTTTCAACTCATGCATTCATTTCCTCCAATAGCCCCAAAAATCAAGAGGTCCATGAGCTGGCTGGTGTGGGAGGAGCAGACTTGTGACCAAATTGATCGTCTGTATCGTGCTATTGGATCTTGGGTGAGGAGGGTTTAACTGGACTGGTGTTCAGTTAGAGCCACTGTTGGATATCACCATAACGCTCTGTCTTTCTGCCATCAGACACATTTGAGGACCACATATATGGGCAAGACAATAAAGCTTCTGGATTTTGTTGGAAGATGTCACATTTCATTATTTGGTAAGTAACTCAGATGTATTGGACAGTGAATATGTTTACACTGATATACCAGATGATCATATGCTAGCTGTGACACTGTGACAAGTTAACACCAGATCCAGGTTTCTGATGTGTGCAGGTGTGTCCACAAATCAAATCATGATGGGGTCGGTCAGTGAAATTAAAAAATAGGCTTATGATGTGCACACTGATAACAGAGAGGATACCTTTCATCCTTTAATCAGATGGGAGACCTGAATGAGAAGCTAAGTACATGAAGCAGAGTCCAGAGTGAGGCTCTGGAGGAAGTATGGTCATGTCTAAGAAGACATTCAGACAGGCAGGCAGAAACCATGACACTGTTACCAACATATAACCAGTTTGAAGCGTCCGTACAAACACTCAGCACCTGTTAAACTTGACGTATTGTTCATTTCCTAAGGTGCAACACGACGTTCACAACTAATTTAAGTCCTGCTCCACCACCACATTCCCTCCCGCAACCTCCGGTCCACCGCTCACTTCTACCCAGAACCAAGCACTGGACCTGGGGGACAGAGCTTTCTCTCTCTGCCTATGAACATATACTGCTCTATACACTACAAAAACTCTGATTTTGAATCCCGATGCTTCTCATGACCCTGTTTTATGTGTTTTATGTGTCTTGAAAAAAGCCCTTTAGAAATAAATTGTATTATTATTAAATATTCCTGACAGCTCGACTCACCCAGTATTTCCTCTTCAGGATCTGTGTACGTTCCCATTAACAGGGCTGTTAGGTGGGTCATTGCACTGTCCTACTGCACAAAATAATAAAACTGTATTCTTGCAAAAATCACCATCTGAATGCAGTTAGTCCTACTGTAACTACCAATGTGACATTTTTAGTTTGTTCAGTCTTTCTCACTCTGAAGAGAACCTCTCACAGTTCTGTCACTGAGGTGTACAGGAGCAGGTCTGAGATCTGCTGCTACACAGTCGAAGTTTACAGTCTAAGATATGTCATACATTCTCACATGTTGTTTGCAGATCCGAGGAAGAATGCAGTCCCTGGCTCTGTGAGCTATCAGAAGGAGTCCAATACTCTGGCTATCTGCTGTAAGGTCTGTTAAGCTCTGCTTCATTGATATAATGCATGAAATTATACTCATCCATTCATTCCTCCTCTCATATGACTCAAATAATTCAAATCACTTCAAGTCAAACAGGTAAACATGTGGTTTGTATGAACAGCAAACTGCAGCAACAGCAGGAACAAATGAGAAAAAAACGTTAACAAAAAGAAAAGATCTGGGAAAAAAAACATGGAAAATGAAGAATTATGGCCTATTTCTCAGAAAAAAAGATTTGATTCTAATGGTATTATGTTTTGAATGTAGTGACAATAGCATTTTTTGGATTTATGTTATTCTGACATGTCTGTATCTTGTTCCAGGATGGCTGGGTGGGCTTCAAGACAGTTCTTCTGAAGAAACGATTGACAGCGGCTAACTTCTATAATGGCTACCTGCATCAGGCGCTACGAAACACCCCCCATAAGACAGTCCAAGGACTGTTTGTCAGCAGAAAACAAGGAAGTGAAGCACAGCAGATGAGAGAGAACTCAAAGTTGTGACGCTGCAAAAAGCATTTTCTTCCATGATGTGAGATCATGACAGCTGTGTATGTTGGTAATGTATTATTCTTGTCTGTTTTAGGACATGTACAGTATCTAAATGAATGTACTGTTGCATTTCTATTTAAACTAAGGCAGTGCACAAACCTGTGTTTTTTATGTATGTATGTATACAGTATTTGTGTGTGTGTCTATGTACACTATGGCATGGCGGTGGAATTGAGGAGGTTAGCAGCACACCACCCTCATTATACACAGTGTTGATGGTGCACTGCTTCCCCCTCCTGAGACGCTGGACGGTGGACCAGAATTTCCTCAAGTCCGTCCAGAAGTCATTATCCATGGCTTCACCGAACTCCTCCCATACCCGAGTTTTTGCCTCAGCCTTCGTTTGACCTGTCGGTGCCCATCAGCTGCCTTCAGAGGCCCACAGGCAAGAAAGACCCGATAGGACTCCTTCAGCTTGACAGCATCCCTTACCATAGGTGACCACCAACAGGTTCGGGGATTGCCGCCGTGTCAGGCACTGACCACCTTTCGGTCACAGCTCCGGTCAGCAATCTCAGCCTCAACAATGGAGGAACGGAACATGGTCCATTTGGACTTAATGTCCCCTGCTTCCCCCGGGATGAGGTTGAAGTTCTGCCGGAGGTGGGAGTTGAAACTTCTGAGAAGGGACCCTGCGAGATGTTCCGAACAGACCCTCACAACACGTTTGGTTCTGCCAGGATGGACCGGCATCTTCCCCACCATCAGAGCCAACACACCACCAGGTGGTGATCGATCGAAAGCCCCACCCCTCTCGTCCGATGACACAACCACAAAGTCGATCATGTGTGTCCTGGTGCCAAGTGCACATATGGACACCCTTGAGCTTGAGCATGGTGTCCGTTATGGACAGTCCGTGATGAGCACAGAAGTCCAGTAACAGAACACCGCTCAGGTTCCGGTCTGGGGGGCCGTTCCTCTCAGTCACGCAGGTCTCACTGTCATTGCCCACGTGAGCATTGAACATTGATGATGAGGTCAGTGTTGTTAAATTGTTGTTACTGTCATCTAGCATTTTAGTCTGCCAGATAAGTCACGTTATCAGGTAAAAGGTAAAAAACAGTAAAAAAGTGTTTTTACCTGATTGTCCCGTCCTAGGGCCTGTAGTTTCAAGATGGCAACGCAACATGGTGACCTGCATTGGCTATGCCAACGCAATGTATATATAAATGGTAAGTATAAGTATATAAAATCCGTCTGTCAGAACACTGCAGTTTTTTTGTGGAGGTAATTCCTCATGAATGAGTTAATATTTTTAAATGATTAAAGCTAAAACTTAACTCTTTGAGTGGTATTGACGTAATACAGCAACATTCAAAATCCAACACTTGAGTGTGATTGACGTAATACTGCGTCAAAGTGGGTTTTTTTGCAGCTGGTCGCTGATCACGGTCTGCCGCAGCCTGTGAGTAATGTTGGCACTTCTTTGATTTGTAGTCGGGACATAAAGAGTTAATATGCGCCACAGCGATCAAAGCAGGAAGTGGAGACGATCGCGTTTTGAGAGCAAAAACAAAAGGATTTTATACAAAAATTGCCAATTTTGGTGAAAGTGGCCTCTACTCTCCTCCACACAAAGCAAGAACGGAGCAAGGTAAAAACAAACACTTTTTTCATGATGAAATAGCGTGACTCTTCTTTCATTTGAGCTTCTCTGTGTTTTCAAAAGGCTGGCACAAGGCAATTTCGATGTTAACAATACAGCTGGGCCTCAAAGAGTTAATAGACAGCTTGACACATCACACAGGGGCTTTAAAGCTATAGTCTGTCATTCTGTTCAGAGACTCTTTTTGTCATACTGGGTGAAATGGTCCTTCCTACAAAAACCGAAAACGGCCATGGATTTATATATATATATATATATATATATATATATATATATATATATATATATATATATATATATTTTTATGCACTGTTATCTTAACAACTTAATAATTCGTTATCGTCATATAACAAAGATTGTTTTCTTGTGATAATGATTTATTAAGTTGTTATCTCGATGTAACAAAGATTGTTTTCTCGTGATAACGATTTATTAAGTTGATATTTCCATATAACAAAGATTGTTTTTGCGTGATTATGAATTGAGTAATAATGTGTTCATCTTGGGCAGCATGGTGGTGCAGTGATTAGCACAGAAGGTACTGGGTTTGATTCCCGGCCCGGGGCCTTTCTGTGTGGAGTTTACATGTTCTCCTCATGTCTGTGTGGGTTCTCTCTGGTACTCCGGCTTCCTCCCACCATCCAAAAACATGCATGGGGATTAGGTTAATTGGTTAATTTAAATTGACCGTAGGTCTGATGAGGAGAGACTGCATCCATCCTACTTTGGAAGGAGCAGCTCTCATTTCCAGAAACATGGCCAAGTTTATTAGTTGTCCTAACCCGTGACAACCCAGGGTTGAGACCAGGAGACAGAGTTGTAGTTTAACACACTTCTTAACCATACACTCGACCTGGTCTTGACCTACGGCATTGAAGTAGAACATTTATCAGTCCACCAACAGAATTCCTTCCTATCAGACCATTACTTGTTAACCTTTGAATTTCTTCTTCTGGACTACGCTCCATCAGGTAAATCCATGTACACTAGATGTTTATCTGAAAGTGCTGTAGCCAAGTTTAAGGATATAATTCCATTAGCTTTTAATTCAATGCCTATTATCAATATACTTGAGGGCTCAGACTTCAGTCCTACTCAAATTGATAATTTGGTAGATTGTGCTGCAGACTCTCTGCGAGCATCTCTAGACTCTGTTGCTCCTCTAAAAAAGAAGATAGTAAAGCATAGAAAGTTGGCTCCATGGTATAACCCTCACACCCGCAGTTTAAAGCAAGCAGCAAGAAGAATTGAAAGGAAGTGGCGTTTAACCGGTCTGCAAGAGTCTCGCCTGGACTGGCATGATAGTTTGAAAGCTTATAGGAAGGCTCTCCGTAAGGCCAGAGCAGCTTATTATTCATCATTAATAGAGGAAAATAAAAACAACCCCAGGTTTCTTTTCAGCACTGTAGGCAGGCTGACAGAGAGCCACAGCTCTATTGAACCATCTATTCCCATAACCCTCAGTAGTAGTGACTTCATGAGCTTCTTTAATGAGAAGATTATAAGTCAACTTTATTTGTATAGCCCAATATCACAAATTATGAATTTGCCCCATTGGGCTTTACAATCTGTACAGGATATGACACCCTCTGTCCTTTACAAATGACCCTCGCATAGACTAAGGAAAAACTCCCCCAAAAAAAACCTTTTAACGGAAAAAGAAACGGAAGAAACCTCAGGAAGAGCAACAGAGGAGGGATCCCTCTTCCAGGATGGACAGACGTGCAATAGATGCCATGTGTACAGAATAACAACAATGAAAACACATTAACACTAACATACAAAATTGTATGGAAAAGTCCAAATCAATATAACAACAGCTAATATACAGTGTGTGTATATATAGAATTGTATGAGAGTGTCCAAGGGGATGAAGAGCATCATCAAGCTATCAGCAAAGGATGAGAAGCACGTTTTCCTCTCCACCACGCCAACCAGAAGAAGCCTGGGCAGCACGTCTTCCACTCCACCACACCAAACAGGAGAAGCCTCCGCAAGATGACCTCGTCACCACCATGTTGCTCAGCACCAGAAGATGAAGCCTGACTGGTCTGCACAACCACTACTCCACCAGGTAGACTGGATCCATGGATACCTGTGAGATGAGAACACACAGGGACTACGAGGCACAAAACTAATCTGCAGCATGTGTTAAAGGGAGGAAGAGGAAACACATCCTCTTCTCCACTACTCTAACAGATACAACCTGAGCAGCATCGCCTCTTCTCCATTTCACCACCATCAGGACAGACAAAGCCTGGATGACATCACCTCCTTCTCAACAAGTAGCCTCAGCTCACAGACACCTGGGAGCTGAGAGCACAGGGACTCCAGGGAAGAAGATGAGTTAGTAAAATGACTTAATGGAGGCATCGAAATGAAGAAGAAGAGAAGCTCAGTGTGTCAGAGGAAGTCCCCCGGCAGTCTAGACCTATAGCAGAATAACTGAGGATTGATCCAAGGCAGCCTGAGTCAACCTTGGATCAGTCCTAACTATAAGCACTATCAAAAAGGAAAGTCTTAAGCCTACTCTTGAATAAGGGGATGGTGTCTGCCTCCCGGACTGAAAGAGGGAGTTGGTTCCACAGAAGAGGAGCTTGATAACTGAAAGCTCTAGCTCCCACTCTACTTTTATAAACCCTAGGAACCACTAATAGTCCTGCATTCTGAGAGCGTAGAGTTCTAGCAGGATTATAAGGCACTATTAGCTCTTTAAGATAAGATGGTGCCTGACCATTAAGTGCCTTGTAGGTGAGGAGGAGGATTTTAAATTCTATTCTAGATTTTACAGGGAGCCAGTGCAGAGAGGCTAACACCAGAGAAATATGGTCTCTTTTCCTGGTTCTGGTCAGAACACGTGCTGCAGCGTTCTGGACCAGCTGGAGAGTCTTGATAGACTTATTAGGGCAGCCTGATAATAACGAGTTACAATCGTCCAGCCTGGAAGTTACAAATGCATGGACTAATTTTTCTGCATTGTTTTGGGAGAGAATATGCCTTATTTTTGCAATGTTGCGCAGATGAAAAAAAGCTGTTCTAGCTGTTTCATGTGGACGTTGAGGGACATATCTTGGTCAAAAATTACCCCTAGATTCCTTACAGTGGTGCTCGAGGCTGGTGCAAAGCCACCTAGAGTAAATAAGTCATTAGATAGGTTATTTAGATTTTCAGGGCCAATTAGAATAACCTCAGTTTTATCTGAATTTAACAACAAGAAATTGTGCGTCATCCAAGTTTTTACATCCTGAAGACATGTTTGGAGTTTAGCTAATTGGCTGGATTCGTCTGACTTAAATGACAAATATAGCTGAGTATCATCTGCATAACAGTGAAAGTTTATGGAGTGTTTCCTGATAACATTGCCTAAAGGAAGCATATATAAAGTAAATAGAATAGGCCCAAGCACAGAGCCTTGAGGAACTCCATAACTGACTATGGACTGCATGGAGGAATCATCATTAATGTGAACAAACTGTGATCGATCCGATAAGTAGGATTTGAACCAGCTTAAAGCAGTTCCTCTGATGCCAATTAAATGTTCTAATCTCTGCAACAGGATATGGTGGTCAATAGTATCAAAAGCAGCGCTAAGATCTAACAAGACAAGTACTGAGACGAGTCCATGGTCTGACGCAATTAGCAGGTCATTAGTAATTTTCACCAGAGCGGTCTTGGTGCTATGATATTTTCTAAATCCTGACTGAAAGTCCTCAAATAGATTATTGTTCTGGAGGAAGTCACACAGCTGACTGCACACTGCTTTCTCAAGGATCTTAGAGAGAAAAGGAAGGTTGGATATTGGTCTATAGTTGGCTAAAACCTCTGGATCAAGACCGGGCTTCTTCAGAAGAGGTTTGATTACGGCTACTTTAAAAGACTGAGGTACATAGCCTGACAGCAAAGATAAGTTGATCATGTTTAATAAAGAGGTGCTCAGTAACGGTAAAGCTTCTTTAAGCAGTGAAGTTAGGATGGGATCTAAGAGACAAGTAGAAGGCTTAGATGAGGAAATCGATGAAGTCAGTTTGTGGAGGTCTATGGGAGAAAAGCAGTCCAAGTATACATCAAGTTCTTCAATGAGTCCTATGCTTCCTGTGTTTAAAGACAAAGCAGTTTCAGTCAAAGGCACAGTGTGACTGATTTTCTCCCTAATAGTTATAATCTTCTCATTAAAGAAGCTCATGAAGTCACTACTACTGAGGGTTATGGGAATAGATGGTTTAATAGAGCTGTGGCTCTCTGTCAGCCTGGCTACAGTGCTGAAAAGAAACCTGGGGTTGTTTTTATTTTCCTCTATTAATGATGAATAATAAGCTGCTTTGGCCTTACGGAGAGCCTTCCTATAAGCTTTCAGACTATCATGCCAGTCCAGGCAAGACTCTTGCAGACCGGTTAAACGCCACTTCCTTTCAAATCTTCTTGCTGCTTGCTTTAAACTGCGGGTGTGAGGGTTATACCATGGAGCCAGCTTTCTATGCTTTACTAGCTTCTTTTTTAGAGGAGCAACAGAGTCTAGAGATGCTCGCAGAGAGTCTGCAGCACAATCTACCAAATTATCAATTTGAGTAGGACTGAAGTCTGAGCCCTCAAGTATATTGATATTAGGCATTGAATTAAAAGCTAATGGAATTATATCCTTAAACTTGGCTACAGCACTTTCAGATAAACATCTAGTGTACATGGATTTACCTGATGGAGCGTAGTCCAGAAGAAGAAATTCAAAGGTTAACAAGTAATGGTCTGATAGGAAGGAATTCTGTTGGTGGACTGATAAATGTTCTACTTCAATGCCGTAGGTCAGGACCAGGTCGAGTGTATGGTTAAAACAGTGAGTTGGTTCCTGAACATTCTGACAGAAGCCAATTGAATCTAACAGCGAGATAAAAGCAGTACCAAGGCTGTCACTATCAACGTCCACATGAATATTAAAGTCACCTACAATAATTACTTTATCAGTTCTCAGGACTAAAGTTGATAAAAACTCAGAGAGCTCAGATAGAAATTCAGAATATGGACCTGGAGCACGGTACACTATAACAAATAAAACTGGTTTCTCTGTTTTCCATTTAAGATGAGAAAGACTAAGAACCAGGCTTTCAAAAGACGTATAGTTTAATTTAGGTTTAGGTTTGATCGATAGACTAGAATCAAAAATGGCTGCAACTCCTCCTCCACGGCCTGTATCTCTAGGAATATGAGTATTAATATGACTAGGAGGAGTGGATTCATTCAGGCTGACATAATCATCTTGACACAACCAGGTTTCAGTAAGACAAAATAAATCAACCTGGTTATCAGATATTAATTCATTTACTAGTAGAGCTTTAGATGATAATGACCTGATATTTAAAAGTCCACATTTAATTCTCCTGTCCTGATTAACTATTTTAGCAGTGGATTTAATTTTTATTAAATTATTTTGTTCAACTCCCCTTTTGTTTACTATGGATTTAACTGATTTCAGTGGTCGTGGGACAGACACCGTTTCTATGGGGTTCTGGCTGGGTGACTGCTCTAATGGAAGCACAGAGAAGTGTGTTAAACTACAACTCTGTCTCCTGGTCTCAACCCTGGGTTGTCATGGGTTAGGTCGACTAATAAACTTGGCCATGTTTCTAGAAATGAGATCTGCTCCTTCCAAAGTAGGATGGATGCAGTCTCTCCTCATCAGACCAGGTTTTCCCCAGAAACTGCTCCAATTATCGATGAAGCCCACATCATTAACTGGACACCACCTCGACAGCCAGCGGTGGTAGGATGACATGCGACTAAACATGTCATCAGAGGCCAAGCTAGGGAGGGGACCAGAGAAAACTACGGAGTCCGACATTGTTTTAGCGTAAGCACACACCGATTCCACGTTAATTTTTGTGACCTCCGATTGGCGTAACTGGGTGTCATTACCGCCAGCGTGAATAACAATAGTCCCATATTTACGCTTATCCTTAGCCAGCAGTTTCAAATAGGATTCAATGTCGCCCGCTCTGGCCCCCGGAATGCATTTGACTATGGTTGCCGGTGTCGCTAATTTCACGTTTCGAAGAACAGAGCTGCCAATAACCAGGGTTGGCTTCTCAGCGGGTGTGTCGCTGAGTGGGGAAAACTTGTTAGAAACGTGAAGGGGTCGGTGGTGAGCCGTGGGCTGTTTAAAACTACGCTTCCTTCCGACAGTCACCCACTCTCCCGGCTGCTCGGGAGTTGCCGGGGGACGGCTAGCAGGAGCTACGCTAGGTCGGCTCGCACCGGCTAGGGGCTGGCTAGCTACAGAAGCATAACTAGGACTTTGGATGGTGCGGAGCCGGGCTTCTAACTCGCTAAGCCTCGCCTCCAAAACCGCGAACATGCTACACTTATTACACGTACCATTATCACTAAAGGAGGCAGAGGAATAACTGAGCATGAGACACACTGAGCAAGAGAAAGCAGGAGAAGGAAGAGGAGAAGCCATGGCTATACGCTGAGATAGCTGCTAAGCTAGGCTATGGAAGCTAGTTGTTAGCCGAAAAGAGCCGCTGGAAAACACCAACGAGTGACAGGGAAAGTCTAGGAAAGTTTTAGAGTGCTTGATAGGGTTAGTACACTACAAATGTACGGCGGGACGTTAACCACTGTGGATTAAGTCAGTAACAAAACTATTACGTTAGCTCCAATAAGCGCTGTGTTTATGAAAAGACTGTCTCTTTCTCACTTCCTTTTCGTACATTTCATGTTACAAATGCTCTTTGTTGGATTATTTGTCGAATTGAACACACTTAGAAAAGATGTTTAATCTAATTTGATCAGCATGTTTGATTATTAGTTATGACTGCATTAGTGGTTTCTTTTACATGTTTTTGAATGGAGGTCTGCTTCATGACCTGCCAGCACGTCTCAGTCGGTCCGCTATTCTCTGCCAGCCTTACTCGGCTTTTTAATTATTGCAGCTGTGTCCTTTTTTGCTGATAATATCTTTTATTTTGTTGTAGCTTCTACAATCAGCTGCTGTTTGGCTTTGGAAAAATGAGCCAAATGCGTGTATGGCATGTTTGATTGTTAGTTACAACTGCATTGTTAGTTTCCTTGATTTTTTGACTGGAGTTCATGACCTGCCAGCACGGCAGCGCATTTCGGGCAGTTTCTCTAAGTAGAGTTACCGTTGTGCATGCTGCCGAGTTAACTTGCTACTGTTGACAGCCCTATAAAAAAAATAACAAAACTTTGCTCGCCTGCTTTGTAAACAAATATGCCCCTCTGTCTGCGTGTTGCCAGCGCATGACGTCGCTTACAGCACACAGCATAGAATTACACTGAATAGATCTGCCCATATGGACTGGGCCCATTGTCACTGATACCCGTTCTAGAATTTTCTTCAATATCGGCACCAATATCAATATCAGATTGCTACATCCCTACTACAGAATAATTAATAAAAGTATGTATTATTAGTGCTGATGTATCGGATCAGTATTGGTAGCGGGACATCCTTAAGTAAAATACAGTTTTGAAATCGACTTTATTGTGCCTGTTGAGCTCAGTCTCTTTTGCAGAGACACGATGTGAGAATACTCTGTAGAGCGTAGTTAGCAGTTCATAGCAGCTACCACTTGAACGTCAACGGTATTGATCCTGTTAATGTCCTTGTAGAGAGCTGACTTGTATCTTGTTACTATCTTGTTTTGGTTATCTGTTATGGTCAGCTGTGATTCTTTCATCCTCATCTTTTATTATTGGGTGCAGATTTGTCACTATTTTAGGATGTTTGCTGTCACTTTGTTTAGCTACCCTTATGATTGGCTGGATGATATAATCAACAGCCTGATGATAGGATATGGTAAATTCCTAAGATCCTGGCTAATTCCAAGACTGTGTGTTATTTTGTACTGTGGAGGCGCATTACCTCCTGAGCAGGAATGAAACTAAATGACTTCATGCTTGACATGGCTTGCAGTGGAAACACACTGTGTTTTATGGCTGGGCATGCTGTGATCAGAAAAAGGTGCTCTACTGAGCCAATGGCCAAACCATATGGAGGCCTTTTTTACAGCAAGAGAAAATCACATTTTCTGGGTTATTTCATGAAATATATACAGTACGTTTTACAATGAGTAGAGGCAAAGGTAGGCAGAAAAAAAGAGGGAACTGATTCCACTGTTACATCATTTACTGAGCAAAGAAGTCTACTTGTCAATTGTTCAGTGGCAGTTTTGGTCCTCTGCACCGGTTTATGATTTTAGAATGGAAAGTCCTGTATAAGCGATGCTTGATTCATTTAAACAGATCTGATAAAACAGTAATAATGGTGACATTAATTTAGTTTTTTGTTAGAGTGGTAATTTCCCTTAGTCCTTACCTTTTGTGAATGTTTTCTGTTCTTGTAGCTTGTTTATATTGTTCCTCAGTTAGAGAAGTTCCAGTTAGTGACAGGGTATTTTGTATTGTAACTTTTATAGCCTAGCACCTGAGATTTTGTGTTCATTTAGTTACTTTTATAGCCTTAAACAACATTTTAACACTGGTTGTACAGACCAAGCATTGAATCCATTCTCACCTTCAATACTTCATCATGGTACAACTTTCTCACCACCAAACATAAAACAAAACTCTCCCGTATTGTTAACAAGCCAGCAAAATAACTGGTTCCCCCAAACCCCCTTGTCTGAACTGTACAGCCGCTCAGTGATGAGGAAAGCCACCCTGATCACTGAGGACCCCTCAAACCCACTCCACCACTCCTTTATGTTACTGCCATCAGACAGGCGCTATAAAGTACCACTGGCTCGCAAGGTCATTTATAAGACGTCTTTTGTTCCCTCCGCCATAACTGCTCTGAACAACAAAAATAAGAGATTATAGCCTGTTGCTGTTTGTGGACATACTTTGTGTTCAATGAATGTCTTTTTTATTTTGTGAAGTGCATGTACCTGTTGAACCCTGTCAATTTCTGCCACCTTTTTGGGGCAGACAATAATGCTTTATCTATCTATCTATCTATCTATCTATCTTTCTTTCTTTCTTCATTAGAAGTATCTTCTGTTCAGTTTTCAAGTAGTCAGGTTAGAGTGTAAATCCGTCCCTGTACTGTTGTTTTCGTTTCTGTTAATAAATCCTTGTTTGATACTTTGTTTTGAGTTGTGCATTTGGGTTCTGTTTCCTTGTTGTGCTGCCTAGTTCTAACAGAACGTACTGGTCACGATGAACCCAGCCGACTCCAGTCAGCTCAGGTAGTTAGTGGTCTCCCATTGTGACAGACTGACGCAGCAGGAGGAGCAGGCTGCAGCTTTAGGTCATGATATTGCCAGCATGTCATCTCGTCAGGAGGATTTCAGACAGTCCATGACTGCACAGGTTAATGCGCTAGCCCGCAACATGCAAGACTTAATCCATTACCTCCATACCCTGCCGTCCTCTCCTTCGCCTCCTGCTGCCATTAGTAGCCTGCCATTAGCCTGCCTGCCGCAGCACCACCCATGGTAGTTCATACGCCACCTCGCTTCACACCCCCAGAGAAATATGTCAGAGAGTCAGAGCTGTGCAGAATTTTTCTGGTTCAGTGTGAGCTACACTTCAAGATGAACCCCACTGCTTTCCCTATGCCTCAGTTACGTGTTGCCTTCATCACGTCACACCTGACAGGTAGAGCGGCTGCTTGGGCCACTGCGGAGTGGGCACGGGACTCGGCACTCTGCTCATCCCCCAACAAGTTTATTGCAGAGCTGCGCAAGGTGTTTGATCACACTCGGCCTGGGCGGCAGGCAGTCAGCTCACTCAAAAGACTTACTCAGGGCAATCGGACAGTTGCGACCAGATCTACGACCAGCTCGGACCCCAGGAGGTGCCCAAAGACTTGGAAGCTGTGATCGAGGCGGCTATCTGCACGGACAACTGGGTACGGGACCGACGGTACTGGAGACGAGGAGCACCGGAGACCAGCACCATGCGCGAGGTGGGGCAGACAGCAGCCAGCGGAAGAGGATGACAATTGTGTTCAGTTCCTCGGGAGAAGCCCATGCAGATTGGGAGAGCCAAGCTCACCCCCGAGGAATGACAGTGTCTGCAATAGGGATTGTGTTTCTACTGTGGGCAGGCCCGACACCATCTCAGCGACTGCCCAAGGTACCCAGTCCACCAACGGCGAGCATGGGGACGACCAGCCGGGCTGTTCCTGCTGGAATTTCCACGTGCCAAGTGACACAGGTAACATGCTCAGTGGGGAAAAAATGTGGTGCATTAGAAGGTGCTCATTGACCCAGTCCCGCCCAATGGACAGGGTGGTGGTTCGGGTTTTGGGTCTAAAGACTGAGACTTTGCCACAACCCTTAGAGGCTAATGCTCCAAACGGGAATAAGCTCTTTAAAATAACTCACATCACAGAGCCTGTAACGCTCATGACTGATGACCACAGAGAAGAATTGAAGTTTCATGTATTTGATTCTGATAATCATGCTATTGTGATGGGATATCCATGGTTATGTAAACACAACTAGGGGTGGGCGATATATCGATTATACTCAATGTATCGCGGCTTGTTCTACATGAGATGTATGAAATGACTATATCACGTCCATCGATTACTTGTCACGTAAATGTTTTAAGCCGTCGGCATGTAATTCTCTTTAGAGTTTTTCCTCTTTCACTCTCTCCTAGTACTCCTCTCACAGCAAGCGGCAGACTCCCCCGCCCACCCAGAAAACTCCCCTGCGCGCATGCGTATTTTTTGTAACAAGTGAGGAGGGAAGAGAGCATGGAGAGAGCGAAAAAAAGTGAAGAGCCCAAGCGAGTTTACGAGTTACAAGGGACGTTAATTGAAGATGGAGACGAATGACTTGGTTCTGAGGAAAAACAGCACTGACTCTATCATATGGCAGTGGTTCGGGTTTCGCAAGGAACACGTTGAACAAAGTATGGTTATCTGCAAATTATGCCGCAAAACCGTTGCTACCAAAGGTAGCAGTACCGCAAATTTGTTTCATCACCTGAAATGCCATCCACTACAAAACGAAGAATGCGTCAAGCTCCGCATGTCCACGTCTCCACCCACACCACAGAAGTCAAAGGAACAAGCACCGAAGCAAATGACTCTGGCTTCTTCTTTTGCCAATTCAGTCCCATATGACAAAAAAAGTGCAAAATGGAAAGAGATCACGAACGCAGTGACAAAATACATCGCTAAAGACATGGGTCCGGTTAGTGTAGTGGAAAAGCCAGGATTCAAAAATCTCATTAAGACACTTGACCCAAAGTATAATTTGCCTGGTCGCAACTTTTTTGCAGAAAAAACGCTGCCAGAGTTGTACACTTTAGTAAGAGAAAAGGTGGCCCACCAGCTGACAAATGTGACCCACTTCTCTACAATGACGGATCTGTGGTCCAGCAGAACCTGTGAGCCTTATCTCAGCTTAACAGTACATTACAAGGACAATTGGGAGTTGAAAAGTTCGTGCCTTCAAACGAGCTTTTTTCCTGATGATCATACAGGAGAGCTCATTGCACAGGGGCTTCAAGATGCTCTCATGTCATGGAACTTGTCAGAAACTCGTCAAGTGTGCATCACCACAGATAAAGGGGCTAATATAATCAAAGCTGTGAGTCTGAATGAGTGGACAAGACTGCAGTGTTTTGACCATCGGCTGCACCTTGCGATTGGTGAGTATTTGTGTAGGTTCGCCTCCCTCTAATAGGAAAGTAACAATCGCTTTTATTATCAACAATGGTAAATATAATTAAGACAGGATTTCATAATTTGTCACATGCAATTAAAAACTGAGTAGTCATGCTTTTTTCATGTAGTTAAAAACTAATGATCATGATTTTTTTCATGCAGTGTTAAACAGAGTATTTTTAAATGATTTTTTCATGCAGTTAAAAACTGAGAATATTTCATGATTTTTTTTATGCAATTAAAAATTGTGTTCACATAATGTATTTATTAAGTATATTATGTGTGTAAAGCATATAGTGCCATTGAACTATTTGGTTAAAGTGGATTAGAAACCTGTCTGAGATCTGTAGAAAATATATAAAAAACTAATTTCCAATTATGGTTTGAGTGTTAAGCTGAGTGACTTGAATTGCTGGATTTCTTTACGACATATTAGTACAACATTTTAAATGTTTATTTTTATTTTTTAGAGAGAAGCTTGAAAGACCCCCGTATTGAGCGTGCTGTTGCTGTGTGCAAGAAGATTGTGAGCAGCTTCTCATTCAGTTGGAAGAGGAGGAGAGACCTGGCCACAACGCAGAAAGAGCTAAATATCCCTGCACACCAGCTGATCAGCGAGTCTCCTACCAGGTGGGGATCCCGCCAGAAAATGATTGAGCGAGTGCTGGAGCAGGAGCGGGCTATTTCTCAGGTCTTGGCCTCAGACAAGAAAACACGGCATCTCGTTCTGACCTGGCAAGACATGGAAGTCCTTGAGTCAGTGCACAAGGCTCTAAAGCCCCTCGTCGAATTCACTGATGCTCTGTTGGGTGAGGACTATGTCACAGTGTCCTATGTCAAGCCTGTGCTTCATCTCTTCCACCCCAGCATTTTGGCAGTACAGGAGGATGACACTCCACTGACCCAGTCCATCAAAAGCTCCATCCTGGATTACCTGAGGGAGAAATTTGCTGACCCCGCCACCAGTGCTCTGCTAGACATGGCATCGTTAGTGGATCGCAGGTTCAAGACAACATACATTACTGCAGAAAAAGTGGAGGAAATCAAGTGCAGAGCCATATTGGAGATGGAGACGGAGTCGTTGCTATCTGACCAGGGCACAGCAGGGTCAGCTGCTTCACAGCCTCATGAAGCACCAACAGTCTCAGAACCAGAGCCACCAAAAAAGAAAACCCTCGGAAGTTTCTTCAAAAAGGCAACAACATCCTCTGCCACAGCCACACCATCACTTCGGGAGCTGATGAAAACAGAGTTGTCTGCCTACTTGCTGTCTGTTAGTGCTGACAGTGAATCAGATCCCCTGCAGTGGTGGAAGGACCATGAGGAAATGTTCCCAAACCTGAAAAATTTGGCACAAAAATATCTGTGTGTGCCCGCCACTAGTTCCCCATCAGCAAGGGTATTTAGTACCAGTGGGAATGTGGTCACATGTCACCGGGCATCACTCAAGCCAGATGCTGTTGATAGGCTTGTGTTTTTGGCACAAAACCTATAGACAACTGTTTCTACTGATTGGTTGTTTCAAACACAAACAACATATAGACACAGATGTTCCCACTCCTCCTGTGATGTGACTGTTACTGTTCAGAGTGGTTTTCACAGTCACAGCCTGGACCTCTGCCTCTGTGGTTTGCTCACAATGCTAATTTTATTTTACTTTTTAAAATGATCTGTTGTTACAAACATGATCAAGCAGAAAAAGTGCACTTTAATTGATATAGTTTTGAAATGTCTTTCTCAGGGGATTCTTGCTGAATGCACTTTTTTGTTGCTTTGAGCTCTGTTAAGGGTCTTTGAGAACTAGGCCACAGTAGAAAGGCCTACCATGTCATTATTTAATTTTATTTGTTAAAAACTTGTGAGTGCAGCACCCTGGTTTGAAATAAAAGGTTTGCTTAACTTAATTTGATTGTGATTTTCCCCTTTTTGCATGCAAATTTAAAAAACTCCAAAAGAAGGGTCTACTTGAATCATCATAGTGATGTTATTTTATGCATCAAAGGGTTGAATTTAACATTTATATGGTGATTTCCAGGAGAACTAAAAAAAATCGAGATATATATTGTGGATCGTGATATAGTCTAAAAATATTGAGATATTGGTTATAGGCCATATCGTGCAGCCCTAAACACAACCCTGTCATTGATTGGAAGTCGGGGTCTGTGAGACGTTGGTCAGGGGAATGTCTACAGCAGTGTATGATCAGGAAAATGCAGGTTACGATGGGCAGAGTAGGGGCAGAGACCGGTTCAGTGTCTTCTGCACCTGAGACCATGCCCCCAGATGACTCTGTTGATGCAGTTCCCTCGTGTTATCATGACCTGGGCTAGGCCTTCAGTAAGGCGAAGGCCACATCTCTGCCTCCCCACAGACCCTATGACTGTGGCATTGAGCTCCGAGCGGGGGGTGGGGGGGGCCTTGCCTAAAGGGAAGCTCTACTCCATCTCCACACCAGAAAGGGAAGCAATGAACTCCTACATTCAGACCTTCCTCCAGGCTGGCATCATCAGGCCGTCCTTCAGTGGTAAGAAAGACGGGGCTCTCAGGCCGTGCGTAGACCATGCCCCACTGAATGAAATTACGATTAAAAACAGATATCCTTTTCCCCTCATGTCAGCTGCATTTCAGCAGATTCAGGGAGCCAAGATATTCACTAAGTTGTGAGCATAAGGGAGGGGGATGAATGGAAGATGGGGTTTAATACTCCTTCTGGACATTATGAGTACCTTGTAATGCCTTTTGGTCTATCAAACACCCCAGGGGTGTTTCAGAACCTTGTCAATGACGTTTTAAGAGAATACCTTGACCGCTTTGTCTATGTATACATCAGCGACATTCTTATTTTTTCACCCGACCTTGAAACCCATGTGCATCATATTCATCCGGTGCTAAGTAAACGCTTAGCTAATCAGCTGTATGTTAAAGCCGAGAAGTGTGAGTTCCATGCCGAATCCCCTCTGCACACATTAACCTCTCCTCAGTCTACTTTCCAGTGGAGCCCGGCAGCTGACGCAGCCTTTCAGGAGCTAAAGGCTCGGTTCATGTCGGCACCCATCCTCACCGTCCCTGATCCGACCAGGCAGTTTGTGGTGGAGGTGGACGCATTGGATGTGGGAATAAGGGCGGTACTGTCCCAGAGATCAGCAGCAGATGGCAAGATGCATCTGTGTGCTTTCCCGTCTAAGAAGTTATCACAGGCTGAAACAAACTACAACGTTAGGAACAGAGAGCTGCTGGCGGTCAAGGTGGTGCTGGAGGAGTGGCATCACTGGCTGGAAGGGGCCCAGCAGCCATTTTTGGTTTGGACGGGCCATAAAAATCTTGAGTACATTCGGCAGGCTAAGAGACTGAACTCTCCAGGCCAGGTGGTCATTGTTTTTTAATTGTTTCGATTTCTCCGTCTTACAGGCCCGGGAGTCAGAACATCAAGCTGGATGCTCTTTCACGGTTGTATGATCCCGAGCCTGCTGCCAAGGAACCTGAACCCATCCTGCCACGCAACTGTGTGGTAGGAGCAGTATCTTGGCAAATAGTAAATGAGGTGAAACAAGCCAATGTCCGACCAACCGGCTGTTTGTGCCGGAGGGGATGCGATCTCAGGTGGTACACTGGGCTCATACATCTCACCTCACTTGCCATCCTGGAGTAAAAATTCGCCAGCAGTTTTAGTGGCCGGACATGGAGAAAGTCATCAGGGAGTATGTGGAGACGTGCCCAGTGTGTGCCCGAAGCAAGTCAGCAGCGCAGGTGCAGGCAGGTCTTCTCCAGCCTCTTCCTATTCCCAGCTGGCTGTGGACTGCCATCGCCTTGGATTTTGTCACAGGACTACCCAGCTCCAGCAGAAATACCACTGTCTTCACGGTGGTCGATAGGTTTTCTAAGATGACACATTTTATTGCCATGCCAAAATTGCCATCTACCAAAGAGACAGCCGAAGTCATGTTCAGTCATGTTTTTAGTAGCCATGGTTTTTCCAATGACATAGTTTCAGATCGAGGACCCCAGTTTGTGTCAAGATTCTGGAGGGAGCTGTGCAGACTCATCGGTGCCACTGTGAGCCTTTTATCTGGTTATCACCCTCAGTCTAATGGGCAAACGGAGCACCTTAATCAAGTGCTGGGGACCTGCCTGCACTGCCTCATCACCCAGAATTCCTCTTCATGGAGCAAGCTTCTTCCCTGGGTGGAGTATGCATATAACTCCCTTCCCTCAGCGGCCACCAAGATCTACCCTTTCCACTGTCTCTATGGGTATCATCCTCTGGCTTTTCCCAGTCTGGAGAGGAGGTTTCTGTCCCATCAGCGTATGCCCTGGTTCGGTGATCTCATCGGGTGTGGGAGGCAACTCGACGAGTGCTGCAGCGCAATGTGGCGCACATGAAGGAGGCAGCGGACCGCTGGTGACGACCAGCGCCAGCCTACCAAAATGGCCAGCAAGTTTGGCTTTCCACCCTAGACCTTCCCTTGTGAGAGACCTCCAAGAAGTTGGCACCACGTCTCATCGGTCCGCCTTCCTCGCTCCCTCAAGGTGCATCCCACGTTCCATGTCAAAAAAACCCAGAGAAAGTCAGTCCGATGGTTCCCACGTCCCGACCCCCACCACCCCCCCGTATCATTGATGGAGGACCTGCCTACACTGTCCGGCGACACCTGGCAGTATGCAACAGGGGGCGGGGGAGGCAGTTACTGGTCGACTGGGAGGGGTATGGACCAGAGGAGAGAGAATGGAAGCCTGCATCCTTCATCTTGGACTAATCTCTGATTACAGACTTTTACCGGAGGCATCCTGAGATTCCTAGGCCATCTGGTTACGATCCTTAAAGGAGGGGGGATACTTTGAGTTTTTTGAGACTTTGGGGGGTGTTTTGAGTTGCGCGTTTGGGTTCTGTTTCCTTGTTGTGCTGCCTAGTTCTAACACACCTTACACTGATCTCTCAGATTTTATTTTTATCATAATCTGCACCTTGCATGAGTGGCACCGTGGTGTAGTGGTTAGTGTTTTTGGATGGTGGGAGGAAGCCGGAGTACCAGAGAGAACCCACTCAGACACAGGGAGAACTTGCAAACTCCACACAGAAAGGGCCCGGGCCGGGAATCAAACCCAGTACCTTCTTGCTGTGAGGCGAAAGTGCTAACCACTACACCACCGTGCCGCCCTGCTTCTGTCATGTCAGAATGTCAGAATTAACTGTATTTGTTAATGTTGAACAGTCATTCCCTAAGCAAACTGATAGTCCTCATTTCACTGCTTGAGTCATTACATACAAAAATGTTGAATTAGTTGTCAAAATCTGTCAAGCAAATATTATACTTTCAGGCTGCTCCCTTCCAGGGTCGCCACAGCAGATGATCAGCTTGTAGACTTGGCATTATTTTTTTATACCGGATGCCCTTCCTGACACAACCCGGAACTAGGAGGGAGTCGAACCCAGGTTCCCGCGGCTGATGGCATGCGCAATCATTTACTGCGCTACTGTGCTGCGTAAAATCTGTAAAGCAAATATTGTACTTTTTTACTTTTATGCTTTTTTCCTGAAAATGTCTGCTAAATTGAACAATTTCTCTCAGATGACCCTCAGCTTTCACTGATGAGAAGGACTGTGTAAAGCATTAGTTGAAGTAATGATAAGCTCAGAACTGAATCCCATGAACCTCCACTTTACAAGCATATATGAACCAAGCAGGACATAGTGTGTACCATTTCTACAAGACTGTGACACAGAAATGGAAGGTCAGCCTCGTGGAAGAGGGGTGAGGATGTGGAGAGGAAGAGGAAGAGGAGGCCACGTACAGGAGGATTCCTGATGAAATCAGGGCTAAAATTATTAGGCAGTGGGCCAAGGGGAGATTTTGTGTATTTAAACGAGGACCTAATTTTTTGTGGACAACATCTTCATTTTCCAACAAATGAAACAAAAATTGTTGGCACTCTTACCTCTTGCACATTTTTTGTGTATCGGTAACGGTGTCTGGGTTACCGGTTCCGGCTAACTGAGCGGGCAGCTATGCTCGGGGGTCCAACACGCATGACGTAGTAGTAGTTATTGTCCAATGACACGTCTCGAAATTTGCCGGTTACCATGGATACATTGTTAAACTGCCACTGCGACTGTAAGCTAACACTATAGGAATACAGTACATAAACAAGTTAAAGATTGCAGTACACACTTACACACAATGCTAATATAACAACAAATTTAAATATCAATCACTTTAAGAGGAGATGAAATGAATCAAGTTAACTGTCCACAAAGTTTGTCAATAAGCTTGATAAAAGCGGGAAAATGTATAATTTAGATGTAGTTCTGTCATCCCTTCTTTTGAAAACTTAAATCTTATGTATCAATGTCCTCAAAATGTCTTTGTGAACTTTGCACATAATAAAAATGACTGATTTCCAACATCTGAGGTCCAGTGAGATGTTATTTTTTTCACCTGTGACAAAATTAGCATAATGTCATAAAAATTAGCCACACACATACTACACTCCTCCTCTTGAAAGGTTTGCTAGCAAACCACAGAAATGGAGTGCTGTATACATCTTTTGCATAAAGACGGTCCTGTAACCCCCTTCACAGACACAGGATGGAAGACATTTTTGACTTTTGCTGTGCTTCTGTGGAAAGACTTAGTACCAAAGAGAGTACTGTGGCAGAAGAGCCAGTGCTTAGATTTAACCTTAAAACCAAGGTTTGTTGTCATACTCAATAGTCGTTGTGTTATGTGGATGGCTTTAGCTTGCCAAGAGAGTGAACATGGAAGTAAGCTTTGACTACATATGTTTTCATTATCTGTTCTTTTATAAATAAGTTAACTGTAAACCTCAAACTTCAGGAACCTGCTGCAATTCCAGCAAACAGTGGCTATCACAGAGACTGCTACAGCCACTTTACAAACGTGACAAACATAAAACGAGTCCAGAGAAGACACTTTTCTTTCAGAAAGAGGCTGAAAAACAGGGTAGGTGTCAAATCAGAACACTCATGTCAATGTGAATCTTGAACTTCAGCTGTGAGTCTAAGACAAATAATAGAAATTACCATTGGATTTGATTTAGCCCACAGTCAAGGCAATACAATGACCAAAAAATGAAATAGAAACGAAAACACACACACACATTATATAGACCTCCCGAAACAAAGACAAAACATGGACAGGAATGCAAGCTATTATACAAGGCACATGCACAGACGTTTTTGTCCCCAACTGTAATTTTTTTGAAGTGTACCTGAGAGTTAAAATAACAATAAATATGGTGCCACTAACATGACATGTTCAATCTGTTATAATGTAAAGAGGAGAAGCCTAAATGTGTTTTCTGCTTCCTGTTCTTTAGAGCCTGGGGTAGAAAGAGAAACAGACTATGGTGCACATTCGGGACAGGGACTTAGTGAAGCAAGAGACCACTTCACCTGTTTCAGAGACTACACTCGGTACCTTCTAAAAAGACAAATGAGACAACAGAGAGCAACTTGTATGAAAATGGGTACAAGTATTTCTGCGAGACTGAGATTGAGGAGAGGCTTTTAAAAAGACGAGAAGTGCTACGACTGTGTAGGTTGAACATGCTTTTTAAAAACGTTGTAAGAGAAAGGGAGGGACTCGACATACCAGCTTACAAAGCACATTCACTGAAGGCCAGAATTCAGAAGACACATCCTTTTCTAAGATTTCAGAAAGCATCGACAACATACTTGGTAGATGTTGATGATCTGACGGCAGAGATCCTTCATGGTTGCTGCCTCCTCCTCCTCCTCATCTGACAGTGAAGTTGAGGGCAACATAACAGCATCACCACAAAACATGGTTCTCTGCTACTATATCATGCAGCTCTCACACTCAAAGACATCATTGAGAACACAGCAAAAAGTTCATCTAAGCTCCCTTGGCATCCAACAGCAAAAGACCTGACACTTGAGAGTGCCCTAAATATGGTACCAAACCAACTTTTTAACTTTGTTGCATGGACATGTGGAATTTCACTGGAACCATTGGACAATGAGCGTGTTGAGGTCACACTGGAAGATAGCAGGAAGATAGTCTCTACCTGTCAGGACATCCTTACCTTGAGCACCAAAGGACGGTGGCTTATGCCAAACAGTGCTCTCTGGCAATGGCAGTTCATCACATGACTGGCTCAGCACAGCTCACAGGCCTGCTGAATCTGCTGGTCTTGGCCACTGCTCATCCAATTCCCAGGTCCTTGAACATGACACAGCTCTTGCTCACTTGCAAATTGAAAAACGAGAAATATACATCCCACAAAACGTAAGTGCTAAAGTACCTGCCACACTTGTCTGGGACAATAATGACTTTGGAGAGGAGACACTTTCAGGTAAGGGGACAACACACAACAATAATGGCATAATTATTCAGCAGGCCATGGCTGGTGATTCAGCCTCTTTGCCTGGAACATCATCAAAACAGAGAACAAGAGAGCAATCTGTTAATCCTCCTCCACTTAATCTTGTGACATACACAAGAGGAAATAAGTCTGGTCCACAGAACTCTGCATTTAAGGTAGATCTCCAGCAGAACAAATACAGACATGTGCAAACAACTGCAAAAAGGTTGATGATGCATTCTTCCTAATGAAAATGCCTGACTCCCAGGGGAAAATCCCTCCTGGGTGGACAGGTTTTAACATTATGT
This sequence comes from Synanceia verrucosa, assembly GCA_029721515.1. Lineage (NCBI taxonomy): Eukaryota > Metazoa > Chordata > Actinopteri > Perciformes > Synanceiidae > Synanceia > Synanceia verrucosa. The sequence goes on from CM056549.1 coordinate 35,007,536, forward strand.
TTAAGCAAGACAAAATCCTACCCCCTACAAATGTAGTTTACTTGCCGGTCATTGATGCCAGCCCAACAGATCTCAACACTGTCCACACCATCCTGAGTCACTCCATTGCTGTTGCTGACAGCTTGAAACAAAAAGAAATATTGATAGCAATGATCAAGCCATATATGCCAAAGCCCAAGAGATCCGCTAGCAGAACAATTCTTACATGGAGAGACTTGTCATAAGGATGGGAGAGTTTCACACAGCTATGGCATACCTTTCCTGCATTGGGAAGATTTTCGCTGATGTCGGATTTCAGGATATCATGATAGAATCCGAAGTTGTAGCTGCTGGGTCTATTGATGGTGTCATCACAGGCCATCACTACAACAGGAGCATAAGAGCACACAGACTCCTGATGGAAGCACTCCAGAGATTATGCTGGCAGGCATACCTGGACACCCTCAGTCAAGAGGATCATACTGCAGCTCTGAAAATTACAACAGATTTGCAATAGAAGTTTCCAAGCGAGGATTTCAATGTCATGCTTACATCTGACACATTTCTGCAGTTGCTGAATGCATATGAAGAATTTGTCAAAAAATACTCAGCCAACCAGATATTCACATTTTGGGGCACTTACATTGAAATGGTGGAAATTTCGCTTCTATTCATCAGAGCAACCAGAGAGGGGAACTGGACTCTTCATCTATCAACAGTACAATGTATGCTGCCCTGGTTTTTTGCATGTGACAAGGTGAATTACGCCAGGTATCTAACACCATACTGGGTCGAGATGACAAATCTGGAAGACACACATCTCACAGCACATCAGCAGCTTCTTTCAGGTGACTTTGTGGCACAAAGACATCAACAGCATGGTTTTGCTGGCACTGCATGTGATCAAGTCATTGAACAAAAAGCCAATCGCGATTCAAAGACAAAAGGAGGCATCAGCGGGTTCTCTTTAAACAAAGGCGCAGTTCACAGATGGACCATGACGCAACATGAGCGGGTGGCCATCACACATGAATGTTAAACAATGGCTGGACAGTGCCCGGTATCACATCTACATTCTGAGCTGGACAGCACCAGAACACAGAGGGATCATGCCGATGTGATGAATATTACAGCCACTATCCAAAATATGGTCAATCCTTTTGACCCTTTGCTGAGTGGAGAGTCTCTTCATTAAATCTCCTCTGGCCAACAAGCACCGGATAGTATTACCAGAGATTTACTGGGGGCAAAACAAAAAGGTATGAAAGTGCTTACAGAGTTCTGTGAGACAAGGATCGTCACGGCAGAGACACCATTCCATGACCCTATAAAGAAAATAAAAATGAAAACATTACAATCACAAAAATCAAAGGAAAAGTAGTCACACTCAAATCACACCGAAACCTGTTTGCCAGATTAATTGTTGTGGGAAACGTCAGACAAATAAACATAAATGAAAGTCAACAGAGCTTCATTTTGTGTGTGACACGTACAAACCTCAGAGCATCAAATATGCTGAGCGAATCAGGCAAGCAGAACAAGGCCTGCAAAAAATAAAAACATACGACGATGGTCAAAAAACACCAAAACAGTGGAGAAAATTCCTGGCATGTGGTCAAAATAAAGAAAACTTGTTGGAGTATTTCTTCCATCATTGGAGCACATCTGCAAAAACCATAACTGGAAACATTACGGTCATTATTGGGCATGGGGGCAAATGTCATGCTATAAAGATGAATGGGACCAACAATGAACTTGAAATACAGCAGGTTCAGGACCTGGAGACAACCCAGGAGGAAGCAGACACCAGACTTATTTTGCATGCAGCTTATGCAGCAAAATACAGCAGTGACCTGGTCATCAAGAGCCCAGACACTGATGTCTTTGTGTTGGCTCTTGGGTTCTCCAGCAAAATTGATGGCCACCTGTACTTTCACACAGTCAAGGGAAGAAATCCACACATCATTGATATTAATAGGCTTCATGCCCACCTGGGGGAAAACAACTGTGATGCCCTTGTTGGTCTGCATGCATTCTCTGGATGTGACACTGTGAGTGCTATGCGTGGAGTGAGGAAAACCAAAGCTTATAAAAAGCTAATTTCCCAGAGACAATACATCACCCTGTTCAGAGAACTAGGAACAAGTTTCTCTCCATCACCAGAGTTCTGCAAGGCAGTGGAGGCTTTCACGTGTCACCTGTATGATCAGGATTGCACGGATGTTAACAAAGCAAGAGTTACCCTGTTCAAATCTGGAAAGTGTTCTGAGAGAGACTTACCTCCAAACAAAGACTCTTTGCACAAGCACATCCAGTGTGCCAACTCTCAGGCTGCAGTCCACAGAAGGAGCCTTGAGTGTAGGCCTGATATTCTTGCCCCTGAAAGTCATGGCTGGAAGGTGGCAGGAGATTTCTTAGAAGTTGACTGGATGGCACTTCCCCCAGCTCCAGAGGCAATATTGGAACTGGTGCACTGCTCTTGTAAAAAAACAAACTGTGTTAAGGGGAGATGCACCTGCAAACTGCATGAGTTGCCATGCACAAACCTGTGTCAATGCACAAACTGTGGCAACAGGTCATTTGAAGACAACTAGGGGTTCCAGGGCCAGTATGAGATGCTAACCCTTCTTATCAACCAGTACTGTGTTTATATGTTCATGTTATTTGTTCCTGTCAGTATGTTCCTTAGCAGATGTTTGATGGTGATTAGAATTAGCAGATGATTATTAGAATAAAATGAACTCACCAATAGTGTAAGCTGATTAAAATACAATTTACACTTAGACAACAAGGTTCATTTTGTATCAAATATTAGCCTAAATACTAAAATATACAATTATGCTCAGAGTTGTCCCCAGAAAACTTGCTAAGCCTGGCGTCTGATGGGGGTGGGGGGTAGTGGGGGGAAGTAAAGTAGTACGGTAACACCAATAAAATACATTAAATAAACTAACCAGTAACGTTAATTATACTCACACACTGTGAGTGCGTTGCTTTTCAAGCTCTTAATGACTACCGCGGTAAAGTGAGCCGCCGTTCAGAATTTCGTTGCACGTATAACAGGGTAAATGCAGCATGTGAGAGCTGAGGTCCTTAAAGATACATATGAGTTTTTTCAGCAACATAACATACTGCTGCTACCAATGCTACTATTGATAATGATGGTTACAATAATTGTGAATCTTATTTTTTTTTTAATTGAGATTTTACTATACTAAATTGTAGCTATACTATACAGGGCATAACAAAGGGTCCATAATTTGCCATATTTCATATCAAATTAAAGGAAATCAATAAAAGGTGACGCTGATTTCTGTCTGCAGACCTTTTCAGGGTGAACCTGGATCAACACATACTGAATTTTATCCAGTGTAACTGTGTACTTATTGAAATAATAAGCTAAAATATCCTAACAATATAAAATATACATCATTTGACATATTTAATATAAAATTTAACTAAGTACATAAAAGGTGATGATGGTTTCTCACTGCACATATTTTCAGGATGAGCCTGGCTGACTTTCATCCAATTTTACTGTGTACTTTTGGAAATAATAGATCTAATATATGTACAGTACATCAGATGCATCATTTGCCATATTTCAAATTATAGGAAATCTATGAAATGTGACACAGATTTCTCACTGCACATATCTTCAGGATGAGCCTGACTATGACCATGCTGAAAAGGTCTGCAGACAGAAATCAGCATCACCTTTTATTGATTTCCTTTAATTTGATATGATATATGGCAAATTATGGACCTTTTGTTATGCCCTGTATAGTATAGCTACAATTTAGTACAGTAAAATCTCAATTAAAAAAAATAAGCCTCACAATCATTGTAACCATCATTATCAGTAGTAGCATTGGTAGCAGCAGTATGTTACATTGCTGAAAAAACTCATATGTATCTTTCAGGGCGTCAGCTCTCACACGCTGCATTTACGCGCAACGAAATTCTGAACGGCGGTTCATTTTACCGCAGTTAATGACTGACGCTGGCCAGCTGCCAAATTACCACACGCTTGACTTCCAAAACTTTGGGTTATTCACATCATGATAAATGAATAATGTAATATTGATTCGATTAGAATAGTTCGTGATATTGAAATATAGATTCAGGTCTCTTCAGCCCAAGTTGTTAACACTCGGCAGGATTTTAGCTAGGCTAACGGTTAGCGTTACCAGGGTTTTTCCTGCGTTCAAATTTGCGTGGCGGCCGCCTCCAGCTATTTTTGTACCCCCCCTAGCCAGAGCGATTGATATTGCTCAACACAGCTCCAGCTGTGTTGATTGAGCGATTGATGTCCCTCTGCAGCAGCTACGTATTTTAACTGCAGTTGCAGCGTTGCGCCACTATTGAGGCGCTATATCAACAACAGTGCACCCGAAAGACCTGAAGCAACTACCGAAGAAGAAACAGATCGAATCGTGTTAGTTAGTTAGCGGAAAAAAACTGGGAAAAACACGATTTGATCTGTTTCTTCTTCGGTAGTTGCTTCAGGTCTTTCGGGTGCACTGTTGTTGATATAGCGCCTCAATAGTGGCGCAACGCTGCAACTGCAGTTAAAATACGTAGCTGCCGCAGAGGGACATCAATCGCTCAATCAACACAGCTGGAGCTGTGTTGAGCAATATCAATCGCTCTGGCTAGGGGTGGTACAAAAATAGCTGGAGGCGGCCGCCACGCAAATTTGAACGCAGGAAAAACCCTGGTTACCTTTACAATTATAAATGTCACCTCACCAAAGGTTATACATCAAATAAATACCATAGCTAGCATTAATACTTACCTACACACATAGACGCTGCTTATTTAGCTCAAAATATTTCGTGTAGTTTTTCCATGACTGTATCTGTCTCCACTTCGTATCCACGAGTTGGAGCTTGAGAGCGGCAGCTGTTCTTCGCATACCTGATTGGCTGAACAACGTCACATGATTGTACGTGCCATTGGTTTAACTGATATAGTAAGCTGCGGCGTTTGCCTGCAAATTTAACAAAATTTAAACTATGATTATGGAAAAATGTGCAAGAATCACGAGTGCCAACAAAGAAAATCTGATTAAGAAAAGAATAAACTTTAAAACGTAAAAGATCCAGGTCCTCCCTCACTAGGGATCATTATTTTACAAAACTAAAGCAGATGCGCGGCCTCGGCCCACTGCCTATATGGATCATGTTGTCAACCAGGGTCTCACAATGGCTGAGGCTGGTCACAACTGTAAACAATATTGCAGTACATACTGGAACTGACTATACAACATACACAGTACTGTCAATCATTCATGCACATCCAGATGTTCCTGTCTATCTAGCCAAATATTTTCATCTACATCAGATGAAATTAGACTTAGACTTATACAAACTTTATTTGTCATTTAGATTTACATCAAAATTAAACTTTGATGAAGTGGCTCAGTGTAGTAGAACAAGAACGATGACAGTCAAATGTACAAAAGGATAAAATATACATATTAAAGTAGAATAAAAAAATAAGTTAAAAGATAAATAAGGATAAATATACTGCACAAAATGAGTCCAAAAAGTAAGCCAATGCCTTACGGCAATAAGGTGCATAGTTCCTGAGTGGAGCAGTCCTGTCTATGTGCGTGTGGTGAGGCGGGGGGAATGTTATGTTGAGTTGAGCAGTCTTATGGCATATGGGAAGAAACTGTTTGTGAACCTAGCTGTTCTGCTTCATAGACTGCGGAACCTTCTTCCCGAGGCCAGCAGCAAGAACAGTCCATGGTGGGGGTGAGAGGGGTCTGTTATGATGTTTTTGGCTGTCAGACAGTGTGTCTTTGCAGTGACCTGGATGGGAGGAAGTGAAGTCCTGATGGTTTTCTCTGCTGTCCTCACCACCCTCTGTAGGGACTTCCAGTCAGAGGCACTACAGGCCCCTGACCAGACTGAGATGCAGCTGGTCAGTAAGCTCTCTATAGTTCCCCTGTAGAAGGTGGTGAGGATGGGAGCAGGAAGATGTGCTCTCCTCAACCGTCGCAGAAAGTGCATACGCTGCTGGGCCCTCTTAGCAAGTGGTCCAGTGTGTTCTGACCAACTTAAAGAGTCCGTTATCTGCACCCCCAGGAACCTGGTGCTGCTGACGATCTCCATTGTTGAGTTGTTGATGATGAGAGGGGTGTGGCGAGGCTGGTTCTTCCTGAAGTCCATGATGATCTCTTTAGCAACATTCAGGATCAGGTTGTTGGGCTCACATCAGTCCACCAGATGTTTCACCTCCTCTCTGTACGCCTGTTCATTGTTGTTTTTGATGAGGCCCACTGCTGTTGTGTCGTCTGTAAACTTCACGATGTGGTTAGTGAGCCTGGAACAGCAGTCATGGGTCATCAACGTAAACAGCAGCAGACTCAAGACGCAGCCCTGGGGGGAACCGGTGCTCAGGTAGATCACACTGGAGACTTTTTTTTCCCACCTTCACACACTGAGGTCTGTTCGTGAGGAAATCCAGCAGCCAGTTACACAGGTGGGTGCTGAAACCAAGGGGGGGCAGTTTGTGAATCAGATGCTGTGGGCAACAGCATCCGCCTATGCGTGCGTTGTTTCCCTCCAGATGCTCTAGGCTCCGATGGGGTGCAAAGGAGATGGCATCCTCTGTGGAGTGGTTGGGGCGAAAAGCAAATTGGTATAGGTCGAATGTTGGGGGGAGTCTGGAGACAATGTGGTCCTTTACCAACCTCTCAAAGCACTTCATCATAATGGGGTGGAGTGCTTCCGGGCGGTAATCACTGAGGGAGGAGGTTGTGTTCTTTTTTGGTACCGGTATGATTGTGGCAGTCTTACAGTTTTTCTCGATTGTTTACACACATTTTCTGGTGCTTGAGACACAGTGACCACAACATGTAACTCACGCACCAACTCCCCAAACCAATTCAGCTAAACTACAAGCACAATTCCTGCCTTTCACTCAAATTGTAGTTCTGAAACACTCTTTTTTCAAAACACTACACACAATTCTCTGCATTTGGCACAACTTTCGTTAAGATATTCTCTTGTTTTCACAAGGAACACACTGTCATTCAGAATTCTAAAGCAAAATGCCCTACTATGCACACCTACTCATCACATGGGCAAACAACTGTCACACAGTTTTACAATTAGCAATCAGAGCTTTAGCATAAAAGGGCAACAGATGAGTTCTTCTGTTTTGGAACAATGGATGCCAACATTGAACAGAGAGGCAGAGCCAGAGGAGTGAGAGTAAGAGGAGGAGGACGAGGAGGACGAGGAGGAAGAGGAAGGCCAAGGACTGTAATCTCAGATGAGATCGACCATGGTCGACCATGTGGTCAACCATGGGCTAACAATGAGGGAGGCTGGGCAGAGAGTGCAGCCAAATGTCAGCAGATTCACAGTGGCATCCATCATCCGGACCTTCTGAAATGATAATAGGTAAGAAATCTCCTCTCACTAAAAAATTGCAGTAGACTACTTCATGTCAATACAGTACTCAGTAGTACAGTATTACAGTATTGGACTGTTTTGTACAACTGTAAAAATAAAGTATGTTTCAAGTGTTTGGGAAATGTTTTGCTACTTTGTATTCCTACACAGAATTCACCTATTTTACTATTTATATTGCAGAACTGAAAGATTACCAGCACAAGGTGGTCATCTTCTGTCTCCTCACCAGGAAACTGAAATTATCAACATGGTCCTACAAAATAATGCAATAACATTAAGGCAAATACAAACAAATATAATTGCAAACAATGACATCTTTCAAAATATTGATAGCGTAAGTTTATCAACGCTTGACCGTGTATTGCGCAGAAACAATATAAGGATGAAGCAGGTCTACAGAGTATCATTTGAACGTAATTCAGACAGAATCAAACAACTGCGACATAACTATGTGCAAGTAAGTCTTATACATTTCCACAATGCATACGCTCAACACTATAAATTATTCATATTTCAGTATTGTAATCATAATGACTGTGCTTCAAAAATAGTGACTATTCCATGTCTATTTGTGATATTATCATTTGTGTTTCAGAGAGTCCTTGAGCTAGAGGTGGCTGCATTGGAGCACCACTTCATCTTCATTGATGAGGTTGGATTCAACCTCACAAAAAGACGAAGGAAGGGAAGGAACATCATTGGCCAGCGTGCTATTGTTTAAGTTCCTGGCCAGCACGGAGGGAATATCACAATGTGTGCAGCAATAGCCCGCCAAGGTGTCATCCATCACCATGCTACCCTCGGCCCCTACAACACTGCCCATCTGATAACATTTTTGGACACCCTACACAACACACTCATACCACCAGATCAGAGAGACGGCCCAGAGCAGCTCAGGTATGTTGTCATTTGGGACAACGTTAGTTTCCACCGGGCTGCTCTGGTTCGTAATTGGTTCACCACTCATCCACACTTTTTAGTTGTGTATCTCCCTCCATACTCTCCATTCCTCAATCCCATTGAGGAATTATTTTCTGCCTGGAGATGGAAAGTGTACGACCGCAATCCACAAACGCGTATACCCATTCTCCAAGCTATGGAAGAGGCATGTGGAGACATAGCAGTTGATGCTATACATGGCTGGATTCGCCATGCTAGGCGATATTTTCCCCGCTGCTTGGCCAGGGAAAACATCATTTGTGATGTGGATGAGGTGTAGTGGCCAGAGGGAAACCGAAGACAGGATGCAGCATAGTATTTTTGTTGTTGTTTGTTTTTTGTTACTTTAACTGTACACAATACATTGAATTTTGTTTTTGTAAAAACAACGGAACTTTGTTTTGCTTGGGATGTACACTGTGTACATTGTTTTTGTTTGACAAATAAAATATATTTGTTACCGTGTTTTACACTGAGCACATCAGTGTTCAACTGGTTTGTACAAAGGTCTATTCATTTGATGGTTTGTGTGTGTCATTTGAAAACAAAACACCATTTTGAGAAGACATAACATTGTTTTGACTGTTAAGTTTCATTTTGCAAGGGAAATTAGGGGTTTTGCCCATTATGTGTGTGTTTTTTGGAATTGTGTGTAGAGTTCTGAGAGTATGAGGCATGCTTTCAGAAAATGTGTGTAAACAATCGAGAAAAACTGTAAAACAGGTTGGTACCACCGTGAGGTGTTAAAGATGTCAGCGAGCACCCCAGCCAGTTGGTCAGCACATTCCTTGAGCACTTTTCCTGGTATGTTGTCTGGGCTGGCTGCTTTCTGGATGTCCTCAGGGTTCTACGGCCATCACCTTGGTCCAGGCAGAATAACTGCTCATCTGGGCAGGGGACAGATTTTTTTCCCACGGTTTTATTTTGTGTTTCAAATCTCCCAAAGAAATTGTTCAGTTCATTGAGGAAGCTGATGTTGTTCTCGCGGGGGGGTGGGTGGTGAAGCTTTATAGTCATGTCCGTCTGGTGTTTGTGGGGTCATTGAAAAAGGAAAAAGTCCTGCACTTTTTGCCCATGAGTGCGCTTTGTGAGTCTAATGGCACGGTTCAGCTTGGCCCTGACCTCATCAGAAATCCTCCTGTACTTGTGAAAGCTGAGGTTCATCTGAGAGAAATTGTTCAATTTAGGAGACATTGTCATGAAAAAAAGCATAAAAGATAAAAAGTATAATATTACTTCATAAATTTTGACAACTTGTTCAACATTTTTGTATGTAATGACTTAAGCAATGAAATGAGGACTATCAGTTTGATAAGGAATGACTATTCAACATTAACAAGTACAGTTCATTTTGACTGACATGACAGAAGCAAATTATAATATTATAAAACACCAGAGATTTGTATGAAAGCAATTGATGCATGTCCAAAGCATCTGAAAGTTTGCTTGAAGGAATGAGAAACTGCTACTATGATGAGCACTAATGACTAAATGTTGTGGTGGTTAAACTAACTGTTGTGCAAATGTTAAGAGTGATGTGAGAAAAGCACCAAAGCAACTGACAAAAACTGTATTCTTTTAGAATTACAAAGAGCACATGTAGTAAACATGTGAACCATAAAATATTCAGTGTCTTCTACTCAGTTACCTCAGTAAATAGTACAGTAATGTGTAACTTTACTGTCTAAACAATCTGTAGTGCTGTCTTGACCATTCTCAGGTAGTGTCACCATGATATGACTTTTTTTGCATTGGGAAACACTGACAGAGTAAACTGTCATAATGAAAACATGACTAAGCCATTTGACTAGCCTGTTCATAAACATGGTGTCAGCACTTTTCATCTTGATGACACTGACACTTTCACTGACATGAAAACTTGCTTTTGAGGAATGAATTATCCATTTTCAGGAAGTGACTCACTTTTGGAGGTTATCTACTAGGTTTTGCAGTTTGTACTAATTGTTTTGAGAAATGTATTAACTGTTGTGCAAATGTAAAGAGTGATGTGAGAAAAGCCACCAAGCCACCAAGAATCATCCATGAAGAAGAAGCCGGGCCGGAAGTGTAGTGGAAAACATGACAGCGTCCTGTGTTGACACGCCCAGGGCAGAGGGGCACTTTTGAGCTGAAGGCACGGCAGATTTACTGGCTCTGTCAGTATGTGGACTCTTACAGCTGCTCTCAGAGCTGCTCTCAGCAGCCTCCAGCCCCAGAGCTGCTGGACTCCGGCGGGCTGGAGGCGGCTCTGCAGACCCATGTCATCATCCGGACCCCCGTGGAGGCTCTTATTCTTTGGGTCTGATCGGTTCGCCTTGGAATGTCTCAAAGTCCTCAACTCCAGCAGGTGCGAGTCCTACACTAGAAGTCTGGAACAAACATTACATGGAAATTCACTATAACACTGAACCACCTGCCCGTGGCTGACAGGGAGCAGTGGACTGCTGCTGTGGACAGAGGTGGTGAGCAGTGGCGTGCAGAGACTTTTTGAAGGGCAGGGGCAAAAAGAATAAAAAAGGGCACCTACAGCATGTTTTAGCCACTGAAGAGAGCAATTTATCATGTTTTTACCACTCAAAATGGCATTTTATGTTTGTTCCACCCAAGAGGGCACTATAGTGTGTTTTTTCACAACCAGGAGGGCACTTTAGCACTCATTTTTGTCTCCAAAGAGGAAACGTAAATGTGTGTTTTTCAGCAATTGGGTGACCACACACCACTGGTAGTGAGGCAACCATTTGTGAAGCTTCAGTAAGAAATATTAAATGTATTACACATTAAATATTACAAACATTCATATTGACTGTGAATAACTCTTCTCTCGTCATTATGGTTCCTGGGGTATATAACCCCTAATTTCCACTTGATGCAGAACGTCGCCGTCGTCAATACCCACAAGATCACGAGATTCTTGCTGTTGGACGTAGACGCACGCCGCTGAATTCATGCACCGTGTGCTGACATCCAAAAAAAATAGAAGCGCTGTCAATTTGTTTCGGCAGGCGTCCACATTCAGTGGAAATAGATACATGATCATCAAACTGTGATGGCTAGAGGACCATCACAATATTGGGCAGTTAGTCATAGTGTTAAATATAAAATAATAATAAATAAGATAACTAACCTTCTTGTTCTGCTGGCAGGTGCTCTGCTGAAGGGGTGGTGAACTCCCTGGAAGTCGTTGCTCTGTCTGCTGACCTTCCAGTGAGGAGGTTTGCTCAACAGAACCACCTCCTGGTTCACAGCTGGCCTCCTGAACATCTGGATGGACGCTTTGATGTCGGGGTCGTGGGGTCTTTTGGCTGTTTACTCCATGAAGAACTCATCAAGAAGTTTCCAAAGTGAGTCCTGTTGTCTGTTAAGTGATGACATCATCCTCAATAGCCACTGAACTCATCTGTCATCCCTCCCACTGGAGATCACTTATCCACACTTTAAATATAAATGGTTTTATTTTTGGACTACATGATAACACTGTACTCCCCATTGCAATGGCAGAGATTACAGTTTGCTGCCACATCTCAAAAATATATTAGACAGAACAGGAAACAGTTAAAAAAAACTATTCAAGTTCACCTCATTTTGGACCATTATTATCACTGTAGATTCCATCAAACAATTATTATTTTCACATATCACAGCTTTCGTTTGAACAAGTCATTACTTTCTTTTCTAAAAAGAACACTCAATAATACTTAAATAATTACACTTACCCTAAAATAGTGACATATGTAAATAATGTCTCATCTTCATGACAAAAACAGTTCACCAATTATTTTGGAAAAAGGAGCCTGATAGTGATCACAGCCTGGACTCTGGTTCAGATTCAACAGTCAGGGCTGTTTAAACAGAATGTGTTTTGTGTTATTGATTTCTTTTTTTGCAGATGACAATGACAGCAGTGTGTAAAACACTGGCATGTTGTGATTTCAGAGTGTATAGAAAATGATATAACAAAGAGCATTAGTGAGTCACTGAATTATGCTGGCAGTCACAACATTTGAAGTGATGGATAAATACGCAATTTGTTTTCTTAGACCCTGTACATTATTTTGGAAAAGGTATGCTGTATTGTACAGAAATGAAGGGAATATTGAATAGTATATACTCACAGAGCCTGATCTACAGAAAGCATGAAACCATAAACTGTATATATAACACCACACACTTTCACTGCAGTGGGATTTTGAACCTTCATCCCAGCCTGCTGCCCAGGTGGCGAGGTCCAGCACCCATCTTCCACACCATCATGAACGGTGACACTGTGACAGGGGTCACCATCATGCAGATCTGCCCCCACAGGTAAACTGATCAAAGACCTTTTTTTCCTTTCTGAAAACATAACCAGAATAGGAACGTCTCCACACCCCAGGTTTGATGTGGGCCCCATTCTCAACCAGGAGCTCCATCAGGTCCCTGAGAAGTGCACTGCTGATGAGCTTGGAGCTGCCCTAGCCACGAAGGGAGGACATCTGGTGAGCTGTTGGACCATGGACGCCTTATCATCTGACTGACAGGGAGCTAACATAACTGCTGTGTCTGTATTCTTGCTTGCAGCTGCTTGATACGTTGATGACCCTGCCCAAGAGAATAGCAAATAAAAGGGAGCAGAGTCAGACTGGTGCAACTTATGGTATGTAGGTCTGGATTACACAGATACAGTCACATGAAATATAAAACAACTCTTTCAACTCATGCATTCATTTCCTCCAATAGCCCCAAAAATCAAGAGGTCCATGAGCTGGCTGGTGTGGGAGGAGCAGACTTGTGACCAGATTGATCGTCTGTATCGTGCTATTGGATCTTGGGTGAGGAGGGTTTAACTGGACTGGTGTTCAGTTAGAGCCACTGTTGGATATCACCATAACGCTCTGTCTTTCTGCCATCAGACACATTTGAGGACCACATATATGGGCAGGACAATAAAGCTTCTGGATTTTGTTGGAAGATGTCACATTTCATTATTTGGTAAGTAACTCAGATGTATTGGACAGTGAATATGTTTACACTGATATACCAGATGATCATATGCTAGCTGTGACACTGTGACAAGTTAACACCAGATCCAGGTTTCTGATGTGTGCAGGTGTGTCCACAAATCAAATCATGATGGGGTCGGTCAGTGAAATTAAAAAATAGGCTTATGATGTGCACACTGATAACAGAGAGGATACCTTTCATCCTTTAATCAGATGGGAGACCTGAATGAGAAGCTAAGTACATGAAGCAGAGTCCAGAGTGAGGCTCTGGAGGAAGTATGGTCATGTCTAAGAAGACATTCAGACAGGCAGGCAGAAACCATGACACTGTTACCAACATATAACCAGTTTGAAGCGTCCGTACAAACACTCAGCACCTGTTAAACTTGACGTATTGTTCATTTCCTAAGGTGCAACACGACGTTCACAACTAATTTAAGTCCTGCTCCACCACCACATTCCCTCCCGCAACCTCCAGTCCTCCGCTCACTTCTACCCAGAACCAAGCACTGGACCTGGTGGACAGAGCTTTCTCTCTCTGCCTATGAACATATACTGCTCTATACACTACAAAAACTCTGATTTTGAATCCCGATGCTTCTCATGACCCTGTTTTATGTGTTTTATGTGTCTTGAAAAAAGCCCTTTAGAAATAAATTGCATTATTATTAAATATTCCTGACAGCTCGACTCACCCAGTATTTCCTCTTCAGGATCTGTGTACGTTCCCATTAACAGGGCTGTTAGGTGGGTCATTGCACTGTCCTACTGCACAAAATAATAAAACTGTATTCTTGCAAAAATCACCATCTGAATGCAGTTAGTCCTACTGTAACTACCAATGTGACATTTTTAGTTTGTTCAGTCTTTCTCACTCTGAAGAGAACCTCTCACAGTTCTGTCACTGAGGTGTACAGGAGCAGGTCTGAGATCTGCTGCTACACAGTCGAAGTTTACAGTCTAAGATATGTCATACATTCTCACATGTTGTTTGCAGATCCGAGGAAGAATGCAGTCCCTGGCTCTGTGAGCTATCAGAAGGAGTCCAATACTCTGGCTATCTGCTGTAAGGTCTGTTAAGCTCTGCTTCATTGATATAATGCATGAAATTATACTCATCCATTCATTCCTCCTCTCATATGACTCAAATAATTCAAATCACTTCAAGTCAAACAGGTAAACATGTGGTTTGTATGAACAGCAAACTGCAGCAACAGCAGGAGCAAATGAGAAAAAAACGTTAACAAAAAGAAAAGATCTGGGAAAAAAAACATGGAAAATGAAGAATTATGGCCTATTTCTCAGAAAAAAAGATTTGATTCTAATGGTATTATGTTTTGAAAGTAGTGACAATAGCATTTTTTGGATTTGTGTTACTCTGACATGTCTGTATCTTGTTCCAGGATGGCTGGGTGGGCTTCAAGACAGTTCTTCTGAAGAAACGATTGACAGCGGCTAACTTCTATAATGGCTACCTGCATCAGGCGCTACGAAACACCCCCCATAAGACAGTCCAAGGACTGTTTGTCAGCAGAAAACAAGGAAGTGAAGCACAGCAGATGAGAGAGAACTCAAAGTTGTGACGCTGCAAAAAGCATTTTCTTCCATGATGTGAGATCATGACAGCTGTGTATGTTGGTAATGTATTATTCTTGTCTGTTTTAGGACATGTACAGTATCTAAATGAATGTACTGTTTCTATTTAAAGATCACCTATTATGAAAATTCACTTTAGGTAGTATAGGTAGTGTAACAGTAGTATGTGTCCCCATAGTCTGTGAATGAGGCCCCAGGAGTGAAAAAAGTCTGTCACCTCCTTCCCCTGCTTGATCCTCTTCTTTGACAATGTGTGCTGAAACAGGCAAGTTGAATGTTTCTCAATTGTTTACGTCAACAGTTGTTTTGCCCCTCCCTCCAGTAGAGGACACTGCCTTTGAGCCAGCCTCCCCCTGGATAGACAACCCTCCTCTAAAGTTACTGAGCGGCCTCCATTGTTTCTCCTCTCTAACTTTAACAAACAAACCTGACAAAGTTAGGAGTAAAGCACGGCAGCTGCTCTGTGTGTTGGCTGCTTCAACGAGTACAGGAGGACATTTTTACTCTGTTCGTCCTCTGAAGACCCAGTGGATTGATTTATTTTAGCTGGAAATGTAGCAAGAGAGCTTCCCAAAGTTTAGCATGTGTGCGCTCATCATCTCACAAAGCAGGCTTCACTAACCAGCTGAACATGAAGCATGGATCAGTACCAACTGTCTGGGACACAGCTACAAACATGGAGCTGTAACTTATTCCATTTTGTGTTGCTTTACTCTGTAGCTCTACTTAGTGTGATGGCCTGTAAACGTGGCGTTGGATGGTAGCTCCGGTACCTCTGGTAGCTGCAGTGCTAAACGCAACATGTTTATAGGCCATCATGTTAAATAGAGCTGCAACACAAAATGGATTAATTTACAGCTTCCACATCTGTAGTGTCCTGGACAGTTGGTACCAATCCATACTTCAACGTCAGCTGAGTAGCCAAGCATAATTTGTATGGGCCCATGTTTACAAGCAGTCCTCCAGAGCACAGTTAGAACTGCAGCTAACTGTGCTCCATCATAGAATAATGTATTCTATATAGTCCAGATCTTCCCAGTACTTCATTTCCCCCGTGGTACACTCGTCATCTTAGCTAGCTCTGTTAGCGGCAGTGCTGACGCTACAGGGCCATGTTTACAGAAGGAGCACTGCCGCTAACAGAGCTGTGATTACTGCAGAGCTAACGTTTGTGTCCTTGAGTAATTCATATCAGGAGACATTCAACATAAGCACTTATTTGTTATTTAGGTGACTCTGACTACTGTTAATGGTACTGTCTGTGAACTGCAGAGTAATGATAGTAGTCTCTTTTACCAGTGCCAGTATGCGTCTATATAAGTAAACAGATGTGCATGGTAAGGAGAGAGAGAGAGAGAGAGAGAGAGAGTGTGAGTGTCACTTCCTGTCTCCAGAGAGGGGGCGTGGTCAGAGACAGCTCAGGAACATTTAAAGGTACAGACACAGAAACAGTCTGTTCTCAGCAGAGATCAATACTGTGATTTTTAACTGGGTCTGAGTTTGGGGTAATACACTTTGAATACAATGTTGTTGGACATCTGAGATCTATACAAAATTGCAGAAAAAGTGTATAATATGGGCAGTGCACATGGTTAGTGTCATACAGTATTTGTTTGGCTGTGTGTGTGTATATATATACGTATATATACACGTATATATATATATATATATATATATATATATATATATATATATATATCTACACACACACACGTATATATATGAATGAATGAAATGAATGACTATCCCTCTGAGTGTATTACCATATTCCCACAACCTTCAAAAAAGAGCAGGTCTGCAGGTCATTGCAGGTGAAAATACAGTAGGCTCATATCTTTAAAGCACTCCTGGGCTTCAGTGATTAGCAGCTTTGACTCTATTTGTGGTCATCAAATTTGGTAAAACATGTTTTTAATTTAAAATTCAGTAGCTTTTGGCACTCCAAAGCCTAGTAGTGAGTGGAATACAGATGCGTTGTTTTCAGTATTTTCATATATAAATTCAAATGGTATTCAAATGTGGTGTTGTTAGACTTAAGTAAAAAAGCTGACTGTTGTGTGACACTGACACAGTCAGTAAAACATTCTTTATTTAAAATTGTTACTTAATTTGGCTGTAATCTGTTATGTTTTATAATGTTATTGCTCTAAAAATGGGGTAAATATGATTTTGTTTGTTTTTAAGACTGTCATTGATTACCGTGGCGTCAATCAAGTCACAGTGAAAAAATATGCAGTCCATCATCATCATCATCATCAGCTCAGCCTCTGAACCTCTCCATTAGTCCACCATCTTCTCTAAACAGGACAAAAGAAATTGTAAACACACTGAGCATATTTCTTCCCCATTCTGTCTACATGCATTCAGTTTCTGACAAAGGGCAGTTGAACAGCTTTACCAAATGACGTGTCCAGTCTCATTTTTCTTCTCTAAATTTACAGAGATAATTCTTTTGTTTTATTTGTAACGTTTTCTCTGTACAACTTCCTTTTACGTTGATAATTTTTCAAATCACTGCATTTCATTTATCTTGTTGCTATGAATACTGGTAGTTCAGTGTTCGTGTCCTGCTGACTGACATCTTCCAGCAGTTTGTAGTAAATTTAGGAAGTGCTGCTTGTTCACATGGGCTCCCTCTGTGGACTGTACCACCTTCCACCTTTCAGGGAACCGTGCTCCCAAAGAACATTAAATAGCAGAAGATTGCTCATACAGAAACGTTTCTTCCATTGAAAAACAAGACCGAACACATATCCGTTAAATCCTATATTGAGGCAAATAGCGGACATAATGTTGGCTCTTAACAGCACTCAGCCAACCCACACCTCTGCTCCACCCCCCGCTGCTGTCCAGTGGTAACGGTTCAGGACAGACTGACTGCCATTTTACAGTGACTGCTAGCTGAACCTGAAAAGTGACAGACTACAAGTTACTCATCTATGTAGTATTCAGCTTGTTTTCAGAAGTACAGCATGATTTACGTTTTATCGTAAGCAAACATCCAAACGACATTTTGTTTTAAGCACAAGTCAAATTAACAGTGGCGTAAAAACACGGGTAAGTTGGTCATTTGAAGTTGTTGTAGCTAGCTAACATACCCACAGTAGCTTAGTAGCTTTACTAAGTGGGCTAATATTAACGGTACTTATTTAGCCTGATCACTAAGCTAGCACTGGTGGCTGTAATGGCTTGTTTCAGGGGCTGAACGGCAGCTTGATGTCATGACAGTGACATGTTGACAGTGCTGTTTGTGAAGTGACGTCATGATAGAGCTGTTTTGGTTTGCACAGTAAGCTGCGATGCACGTGACGGTGCCGTTAACCAACAACTGTATGAGCCAATGCTTTGTTGTATCCCAAAATGTAAATGTCACAGCCATGTCGCTCCTCCCACAGTTAGCAGCTGTCATATCATTTATCAAAAAAAGTTTACTGAAGGGTTTTATGTCTAATCTTAACGAAATACGCCATTAATGCTACTCAATTTAAAAACACGTCAGTAAAATCTGTCAACCACACCTCTGGACCTGGCCTCAGAGCTCTGAGTAAACAGTAAAACTGTCAGCTTTAGTGTGAAAATATTTTGCATCCATGCTGGTGTTTCCTGGTGGTTAGTGAACACCTGGACAGCATAAAAGCAGCCCTCTATGCAGGAAGGACAGAGTGGGTTAACAGGAGCCATAATGAATAACACGATGACAGAATAGATGGCTGTTTTGTTCATGGTTTTCAAAGACAAAAAGACACAAATCCACCCAGATAGGGGACAAAATCTTAAAAAATTGGAGTGTGTGGTCTAATTTGTGTGGATTTAGGGATCCTTTTACAAAAGTTTTAGAACCATTGACCTAACTGACCAAATAATTATTTTGATGTTAACACGTGGTCGGCATAATGTACAGGTTGATGACAGCAGCAGAGCTCATCCACTGTGCTCATCTCAGCTGTTTAATATTGACGCATTCATGTGTAGTTGTTTCCATTTCACTCTTTTTTCTGTTATTCATCATAACTTCTACCTGTTGTTCTTAAATTACTGTTTTGACTTTAGACACCACCTGTGAAAATTAATTCTCTTGTGTGTTCAGGCATGTTAACATGGCAAATGAGTGATCACTGTGAATGTAAGGCAACCTAATGTTGTCTTCTTCTGTGTCTGAAACAGTAAACTAACTCAGGTTAGGTTTGTTTTTTGTGTTTTTTTGTTACAGAAGCAGCATGATTATATGTCTGAATTCTGTAGTCAGGCTGAACTTTACCGTGACACAAATAAGTGATTTCACCCAAGGGTAAATATAAATGTGTGTATTTAAAAGGAAAGATGAACTTTTTAGAGGACACTTAAGACCAACAATGGCCAGCTTTTGCTACTCTGCAGTACAGCATCATGACATTGTGTTGTTCTGTGGTCCACGTTTGAGTGCAAACTTGAGTGTCATGTTGCATTTGTGCTAA